>AP028446.1:8768149-9368149 GCA_036509395.1 Antheraea yamamai
AATAGTACATTATGGTACAAGTGTGTAATGTTGGTGATTACCGCTGAGGCGCCATTGAGACCCGAGCCGTTAGGTGAGGGTCTTAAGAGAGCCGAGGACGGTAATCACCAATACACACTAGGCTGTTTAAAAAAAAGACGAATTTTTTTTTTTCTTTTGGTGTCTAAAAATTGATAGTATACCTAAAAACAAAAATTTTGGCGCCCATGTGAGCTCTTAATATCAATAGTAAGATTTGCCTGTATCCATTTCTTTATTTTCCATTTAAATAACACGGGAATTTTTTTTTTTAATTTTTTAATTTTTATTACTTTGGAACGGTTCATCGTAACAACAATCTGAAAAATGATATTTGTAGGAAATTTTACGCTCTACAAAAAACGTCTGAAGACCAAAGTTCCTCAGATTAACGGCTTCAAAGATATCCGCGGTCAATGATAACACTAATAAAAAATTTCAAATATTTTCCAATAAAACTACAAAAAAAATATCATATGCTATATTTTTATTATTAAATAATTAAATTTTAATTTAATTTATTAATTAAATTATCTTTATTAAATAAAGATCTTAGTCAATTTGTGTCTACGAGATCGATTAATATATTTGAATCGTTTGATTTGTCGTATGAGTTCATTGATGAGGATGTTACTTTGTGGCCTCAGAATCCGAATTTCTTAGAAAACTTGGAGTATTTCGGGAAACTTCAAGTTGTGAATGATGTAGCAGAACGCGGCGTGGCATTGATAGAGCAGTATAATCGATGCTTAACGAAAGATGAAGAACAGCTTCAATATTTGTTGCAAGTAGTGCCAGAACATAGAAAACAATATCCTAATTGCAATAAAAGTAATTTTATAAAACTGTAATATTTTCAAGTTGAAAAATTGTTGTAACAAGTTGTAAATATAGTTGTTTGTTATAAAGAATTAATTGTTCAATTAAATTTCTTAATATTTAGTAAAGAAAAAAATAAATTTGTTATAAAAGAGACCAAAAAATCATTTATAAGATATTTTTAACGTTTATATTTATATATTAGTGCATTTCGTGAGTTAAGTATTGAATTAATTAGTAAAAAAAAAAAGTTTACAGTCTCAGGTTAACGGAATTAAAGTAATTTTACATAAAAAATAATAAAAATATAGCATATGATATTTTTTTTGTAGTTTTATTGGAAAATATTTGAAATTTTTTATTAGTGTTATCATTGACCGCGGATATCTTTGAAGCCGTTAATCTGAGGAACTTTGGTCTTCAGACGTTTTTTGTAGAGCGTAAAATTTCCTACAAATATCATTTTTCAGATTGTTGTTACGATGAACCGTTCCAAAGTAATAAAAATGAAAAAATTAAAAAAAAAAATTCCCGTGTTATTTAAATGGAAAATAAAGAAATGGATACAGGCAAATCTTACTATTGATATTAAGAGCTCACATGGGCGCCAAAATTTTTGTTTTTAGGTATACTATCAATTTTTAGACACCAAAAGAAGAAAAAAAAAATCGTCTTTTTTTGAAACACCCTAATACACACGTGTATCATACGACGTTTTTCAACACACTTGTGAAGAAAATAATAATAAAAAATCATTTTATTTAGTGCATAAAAAGTTTATTTGGAGAAACAATTAGTAAATGTGCAGTTAGTAAAATTATAATTAACTGTTTTTGATGGCATGGCGGTTTTATCAGATAGATTATTTATTGAAATACTTTCATGTTCTATTGTTATTTGAGACGCCCACGTATAAAATGGGGAATTTAAAGTTTTCTTTATTACAGAGAAAACAAAAGTTATATTTGAGTGAAAGTTTTATTTATTAAACACGTACAAGTTGAAATTATTTATTTAAATACGAAGTTGTATGAAATGAGCAAGCAATAGGTACATTCATTTATTTGTTCTATTGATCATTATCTTTTTTGTATCGAAACTTTTTTAAGAACAAAGCAACTCGACCAATAAAATAAAATAAAAAAACTCTATAACTCACTTGTGAATAATAGCAATGAAAAAGTCACAGTTTGATTACAGGTTACATTATGTGCCTAATTGCGGTGATATTAGAGCCACTTTATGAGCAAGTGTGTTGAAAATTATATTATGACAGATTTTAAATGGCACTACTACTACGTTCGCCAGTAATAATGAAAAAATACATGGACTAGGGAGTTACCCGTATGACACAAAAACAGGCAAATTGATAAACAATACATTTAAACATAACACTAATATTGTTAATAGATTTAATAAGTTTTAAGAAAGATATAAAACATATAATAAATATGTAATAAAATCCAATAACTACTTGAATAAAATTATCAAGTAGAGTTTTATTACAATATTATTATACAATGACTGGGACCAGTCACTGTTTGAAATTAATTGTCATTTTAATGGCCTCACAAGGTCGGGTATTATCTGCGTTATTAAAACCAGTCTAGCCGTATGTTGTGTTGCAATTACACGTAAATATGTGAGAATGGAGCCCTGGGCATCGCTACTCGCAGACAATTTGCAGATTGATATCGCCGGGGCACAAAAGGACCAAACGCTCAGTGAATAATAAGTCATGGTCTACGAAATATATAGCCACGACTTAGTGATAAGTTATATTCTACGTACAAAACGGAAATCTGCCGTTAAATAAGCATCGGTATAATCCTACAGTAATACTCAATAATACTCAGTACGTTATGTAGGTTTAATATCTTACCTAATATATTGAGTTGTATAATGAACCAATACTCTATACACATTAAAAAATGCTAGCTTTCACGTGAAACTGAATCTATTCTCAGTAGATGTTTGAACTCTTATGACTTCTTCTTCTGCTTAGAACTTTCCTGGTCTGGTGCTAGGGTCGGCTTTCCGACTTAGTTTCTTACACTTTACCCAGTCTTCGGCATCCATTTATGTGACCTTGGCCCTTGTATGGTGGATATTTCCGACGTAGTCTAGTGTCCTGCGACTTATGTGATCATACCAACGGAGACGACTTTCCTGCAGCTTATCTATCACGTCACAAACTTCACGGTTGCCAGGGATGTGTTCATTTCGAATGTAATTTAGTCGCGTAATACCACACTTACATCGCAGTCTTAATTTCCGTAACGCGTTGTTGCTGGATATGGCTAACGAGGACTAGACACATTTCGCTATTTCGCTGTATATAAAAGACCGGTCGGAAGAAAGATCGGCCAGTTATACACGAGATTTTTTTATCTTTGCCGGTATCCTATGGTCGCATAGAACGCCGGTGACATCAAAATCGGTCCAACCGTTTAGGAGGAGTTCAGTGACATACACACGCACAGAAGAAATTTATATATAAAGATTATGAACAATATTAATGAACGATAAAATATTTGAACAGTAAAGAGAAATAATCTACAATAAATGTATCGTCTAAAGATATTCGCTTTGAAGTTTGTGGTTACTACACCCGCTTAGAGTTTCCAATACGTGCACGAATTGAATTCACACAGACATTTTCAGACTATTTGCAATTGAATTTTAAAGCATTCATTTCCAAACGAAATAATCAGACTTGACTACCATTGCACTGTTGACTAAAATATTGGAAATTGTCTGAAAATTAATAATTTAAAAATTATCTGTGTATACTGTTATTTATCGTGTTTAGAATATTTAAATGTTTTTAGTAATACCGCTTCACTTTGAAATTCAACTCATTGGGCAAATACAATACAAATAAAATAAAACAAAAATCATATGTCATAAAATAATAATCAAATAAATCATGAACATAAGCATTTATATTGCAAATTTAACTTGCTCGTGTACGTCTTTACGAGTAGTAGTAATACGCGATATCTACGCGGTACTTCGCGGTATTCATAAAATTTTAAATGTGTCACTTAATACGACTAAGTTCAACTTAAAGTCATCATAAAGCGAATATTTTGCGAAATATAATAAACATGAAAACTGTTTCACATCAATCCGCTTATTACTCGTATAATACTAGAGAGCCTATTTCCCTAGCAATAGCGTTAGTAAATCAGCGAGTTTAATCGCCTATATATAACAATTTGCTCTTGACGTACCGGTAATAAAAGCGTTTTAAAATTGGTACAACAAAATTCCATGGCTCTATAAATGTCAGTCGATGAGAATTTAAACATGCGACAAATTAAGAGACAAGAACACTAAATAAGAATAAACACAATAAACGCTAAACGGAGTATTTGGATATCTTTACTGGGTTGAGTGATTATTATAATGATAATATATCACAATTATATCCATAGTGGACAGATTAATTGACTAACAAGCTGTTGCACAACAGTCGTTTAGCCTTATTACCATCCAAGTCCATTATTGGAGTCTAAGAGAATCGAAATATCATCTCCAAATAACAGTACAAGCATTAGCAGCACGTAGAATGCATTGCTGCACAACGCAGCACCTACAGTTTCTCGTTAGACCTTCATCTTTTCGGACACAATTACACGAAGAGCAATAGTCCTAGCCAATTTGTATACAAGAGAAATTAAAAACCCCTTATTCAATTCTAATAAATAATCTAAAGGAGTTTCTCACAAACTTGAGCAGTGTTGTTAAGCTTATGGGTTCATGTCATTCATAGTACTACGAACCCCACTTTATTGTCAATATGTAGACTCAGCAACAATGGATGTGAGGAAAAATCGTGCAATTTTCCAGATGCCGTTATAGTCAATACGGCCTTCTGAGACGCCGGTCGATTAATCTCTGTCGACCGCGATGTGTTCAGACTGCTCGATATAGAGAACCAGGGGAACTAGATCTCTAGTACTTCATACGCAACCGTCATTAGCACGTTTCGGGGATGAAAATATGAATAAACGGGCTCCATTTATATTGGACGGAGAATATGACGGGTCCCTTTAAAGGCGGAAGACTTAGGTGATCAAACCTTTACACCCTACTGGCAGAAATTATGAGTGCACTCGAACGTGTAAAGATAAATTTGCTGTCAATAAATGAAGTATGCGATGATTCGTATTAAATAAAAACACACTAAAAGAACAAATAAAAAAGTAATAATTATTTCGACGCAAATTAGAAAACATTAAGATACTAACAGCTATTGTCCTGCAATATGTCCTAAATGCGAAGACGAAACACTAAAAAAGGTTCGGAAATTTATTACTTTACTGCTAGATATTGTAACACGATTGAATAAACCAGCTTACTGAATTTACAAAGGATTAATTTGATAACCTTATTTTATAATATTCAGTGAAATATATGATTGTTTTTATCGTGAACTGAGGGTTCACATATTTATACCTTTTAAAAGTACAATCAAGCAAAGTATGAACGTATTTTAAAAACTCACATTTTATTCATATTGCGCTTCACGGGAAATGCTGAAAAATGATTGAGCATTCTCTAGTGTCTATATTGTTCTTTACATTTGATATTTCGACAATACATTTTATATATATTCAAACTTCTTTTAGATGAGAAATATTAATACAGAAAGTACACAACCCATATACACTAAATATATTATTCAGTACATACATAGCTAAGTATAGGTCATGTCAGGTCATGTTTTGCAATACCGATGCTCACTCCCAAAGGAATTAAGTTATTAACTAAAACGCTCAGTTCTGATACAAGTTCGGACACCGTGCAATATCTGAACATTTCACTCTTCAATTTGAATTCAATGGACGGAATTAGAGAACGTGGGTGTCACACGTACAGCGACCGGCTCGATAAAGTGCCAACATTATGTGATGCGGGGATTTCTTAGTTTAACCACTTTGCGTGTATGTGCGATCAAATTGTTCTGTTACAAAGATTTTCAAATCTTCGAAAGTAGGTAGGTGATAGAGCCACGCTGAAGCTATTAGTGGTTTCAGCATGAATCGGCTTGCCCGGGTTAGTACTACCCTCTCACAGAACCGACGTGAAGTAACAGTGCTTGCATTATTGCGTTTCGTTCGGTCAGTGAGAGCGCCGGAGGCCCACCTACCCTCCCTTCCCCTCTCCTCTCCCTCCTCTTGCTTCCCTCTTTCTTCCCAAATACAGGCTGGCAACGCACTAGCGACTCCCCTGGTGTTGTTAGTATCTATGGACAGCGGTGATCACTTAACAACAGGTGACCTACCTGTTCGTTTGCCTCCTATGACATAAAAAAAAGTTTACGTTCGTACGCGTGTGTTAGCAGTTTGTCAATGTTCCTGTATTGATATGCTGTTAATCTGTATTACAGCTGAAGAGAAATCTACATATTTCTACCTAATCATTTGCATTTAAATACAATATGAGTAATGTCCCATTAACCTGCATAGTCAAGTTATTACGATCTTGTAGCTATTTATTTTATCTGTACGAATATGTCAGTGAATGGTACGCCGTGTAAAACATTCACAAAATTCCCTTTAGTAAAGATTTTAAGTGCTGTACAAATATAGAATAATACGTAAGACTTCGAACGCAGCAACACCTGGGCGTGGTAACGAACAATAAACAAGAAGGTGACGAAAACTGCGATGTGGTATTTTGCTTGCGACTACCATAAGCTTAAAATATAACTTTATAGTTATGAAATTCATTAAAAAAAATTGGTTGTCTGTAAAGTCGGTCTACGAACGATAATTTTACGTGGAATCGACTCGGACGCATCCGCCGATAGAATGGAAGAGATATAGATGCGTCACAAGCCGAATGCTTAGGCCGATTGCGCCTCTCTATCGCTTGTTCCGCGTTCTCGCTTGCATGCTTGGCTCAGGGCGAACGTGACAATGAGTCATGCCTTTTCGTGTGTGCAACCGGCGTTCATCGATTTAAAAGACGTTATAACGTCAAAAAACATTTGAAAATAAATATCAACAAAATAGACATAAACTGATTGATTTTAATCTCATAATATAAAACACTTTTACATCAAATCATCAAAATTGATAGTTTATTTTATAGTATTTACCGAAGTAGTTTATCTACGTTTTATATCGCAGACCGAATAAATTAGTGTCCTCTAAGATATAACTGACAATTCACAATAAATACTCATCGAGTAAAATTACATAGGATCACGCCAAACCACCATTACGAGTTCAGTTGTCATCGTCGTAAATCTGCGAAGAGTTGATTAGCTTCAAGAGGGGATCATTAATTGGAGTGATTGCGAAGGCGAGCGTCAGTATTGAGCTTAATTTACTAACAAATACGAGGACTACTCGTGCGATTATCTTAATGAAGATATTTCGAGCGCGTTGTGAAGTATTCAACTTTAATAGACTATTATTGACGCTGATTCAATAATACCATTCCCGTTCTTAATGTATCCGTTTATTTGTAGGCCTTCATTTAAGTAGTTTATGAGCATAAATTAAAGTGAGGTTGCTTCTGATATAGATTTCTGATCGGTCTTTAAAAGTTTTCTTTAATAGTTTCAACTAAAAACTGTCAAAACAGACCAAAGCCAGTTTGACGTTTGTTTAAAGCTAGGTCTAAGTATTGATATTCATTTTATTAAATTCGTATGAAAATGTTCATCTATATCTTCTATACACGTAATAAGAATGTTAATCCAACGTGTCTGGACTCTTTAGATTTTTGTGAAAAAAGTTGTTGCAGGTGTCTTAAAATACATTTCAATAATTTTTAAAAATGTCTGTCCGTTTGTTTGAGCACGCATCACTGCTAGAGTACTGCGTTCACGATAAAATCATAATGCATATC
Organism: Antheraea yamamai; assembly: GCA_036509395.1. NCBI lineage: Eukaryota > Metazoa > Arthropoda > Insecta > Lepidoptera > Saturniidae > Antheraea > Antheraea yamamai. The sequence continues at coordinate 8,775,857 of AP028446.1, forward strand.
CTCGAGTAACAATTAGTCTTACTTTCATTAAAATCGGTTCACTGTATCAAAAGTTATTGTAATTTTAATGACAGCGCGACTCAACTACGAGAGAAAATAAATGGACTTAATACATTCATATTATTTTATTGGTCACTGTTTTTTCACATTAGGTTCCACGCGGACGGAGTCGCGGGAACAGCTAGTTATAAATATAGCCAAAAATGAAATTAACTTAGCATTTTATTAGTCGTGTCTAATTTCATATCTCTTGAAGTATTACAAACATAATTTCACAAATAAATATTATCCATTCTATTTTGTCGTATCCTGTACTGTATTGTGTAGTAGAATACTGCTATATTATCAACATATTCCGTATCCATGTTCTTAGATATTTATTATGTAAGATAACCCATTAGCTGGCCACAATTCTACAATTCCAGTTCCATTGTTGAACTCGCCAAGTACGCACATTATCAAACTAAACAATCTTCCCTAATGGAATGTTGTGACTAAAACTCCATACGCACGAAATGCTAACAAATTAAATTTAAATATTCCCTAACTGCTGTTTATAATTATAAGCATATGTGAGTTTCTTCCCTTTCCCTCGAACGATATATACTTTAAACCTTTCGTTTAAATTCCAAAAGCCCGAAACCCTGCTCGTCAGCGCGTTATCATCCATGTAAAATTATACAAACAGCAGTTTGCGGTGATGCAGCTTTTGTTTATCGTTAAACTCGACACACAGCCAAATCTCTTAATCCTAAACAAATATCGTTGGCGTACGTTATCCCCCCTAACAAATTTCACATCTTAGGCCGGTGGAAAAGCGCCCTTCTCCTGGTAACTATATCAAATGATAAACAAACGCTTACATCACATATTCACCATCAATAATATAGACAGGTGATATAACCGATCAACGGTCACGTGAAAGGATATTTGTTATGAAACAGGCTGGAGCGTGTAGCCGACCTATAATGGTAGGAAAAGATAGCTTTACTCAAATGTACATAATAGGATACTATTCGTAAAGATGTTGGTAAAATAGTCGATTGATATGTTTATTTATCCCTTGAACTGCTCATTGTTTTCCTAACTATAAAGCTCAAACTTGGTAACTTTTAATCAAATTTATTTCCGTCAAGAAATCTATGAAAACCGTATGAATATATCTTATCGGAAATTTAATCAAATATTCCCAATTTAGTACATTTTAATAACAATTACATATTGTTAAAAAAAGTGTGTGTGGTACACGCGTTAGAAGTTATACTTCTTTGGCGTAACAAGATAAAAATCTTTTCAAAAATTTTATCTTTCGCCTTATTCTACGTTTGTAGAAAAAACGATACTAACAATAGAAAATAGGTATTTAATACATTGAAAGTTTTAATACAAAGAAACAAAATGTTGACTATAGCTAACTTCAGGGTGTCGGTTTTTCGTGACGTTGTGCGCGCGCATCGTCATAACTTCAGGGTGTTGGTTTTTCGTAACGGTATGCACGCGCATCGTAAAAATTTACTCTCATCATTTTTCCTAAGGCGCCAAAAGAAGTATAACTTCAATAAATAGTTAACAGTCTAATATTATGTAATCTATAATTTTATTCAGAGGCATCAACATATCACATTAATCCGTAGAAACGATTTTATTTTGTAATATTTACGGGTACCATAAACTACTAATATTATGATATTCAAGAATTCGAGTATAAGACAGTATTCATGGGATTATTAGTTTTGCCTTGCTCCGAGAACTTAACTCAAGAGAAATAGGTACTACATCCGAAGGATTTATGGAGCGAGAACTAATAATTAGAACGAAAGATGCGCAGCCACGCGACTTGCGCCTTAATCAGTGTTTCAAGTTAAAAGCGAGAAGTGATTTAACGGAATATAAACAATCATAATATTTATATTTTATGTCTCGAAGGGATAAGTGTCATAAAACATCGTTAAAAATACAATTTTATGAATTCATTCAAAGGCTTCATGTAAATGTATGGTGGACAACATGCCGTCGAAACTTCTATCACGTACTAATTTATTCAATTAAAAGCTATATGTACCATAAAGTTTAAAAGTATCGCTGTATTAAACTAAACTTCATGGTGTAACAAATATTGTAATATGCTATCGAGTCGTATTTTTTTAATACAAGCAAGTGGAGCAGTCATAAGGATTGCCGACAGAAGTGAAAAATCAGAACAATGAAATAACTGTGTTTCTTTTCTCAATTTTTAAATCAACTATAGTATGAATTATTTTCATTTCATAATTTGTAAATTGAAGCCATTATCAATAGTCTGGTTTTCACATCTATTGGCATTTCGAACAATAATTATATAGATTTTTATACTGTTTATGAATTATTCAAACATGATGGACTGCACAACTCAATAACAAATATAAATATTCCATCTACACAGGCTGCTATTCGACGCGTCGCTAGTCTGACGCAATCCGCACAAACACAATACCGTCGAGCACGCTTACTAGCATGTCATGACGCGAAATCATAACTTTATGTCCTGCCAAAAAAGATACCGCTCAACGCGCCTAAAGAAATTTTCACTTCAAACAAAACATTAAAATGTATGATCTTCACTTGACACCTTTTTACACACTGTTATTTGATTTGAAATTAAGTATACCTACCGTTCATTATCGTGATCAATCGCATATAATAGTACAACAGTCTAAAAGTTCGTGCTATTACCAGCGCCTGTTTGTACAAACAGTGCCGTCTGTGTGCGCACTTGCTAATTCGGACCGACAACAGCTCGCCGAATCGACCAACCGACAAATTCTGAACCTTGGATCTGATCACCAAAGCAGGATAATTTATAAAGCGTAATCTTATCAAGATTAGAATTGTTCTTTTGAAATATGTAGTTAGTGTTACATAATACTATACTATAGAAATAATAATTATAGTTAATATCAAACCACAAACAGTATCTAACTATAAATTCCAATACACAGTTGTGTCTTGATTCTGGCTCAAGGCCAAGGTGTTATCACAAGAAAGGCATGTATTCAATAAGCACAGCATCCAAAATGTGCTGACGATTTTTTACTTCTTCATTTCCCAACCAGATGGTAATATGTATATAAGAATACTAGCGGGCCGGGCGGACTTTGTCCTGCCTTGATAATAAAAAAAAATCCTAAAAGTCAACCGCAGCGCCACTTACCGGGTCCAATTGTGAATCTAAACCATTCTCGGATCCACTGGAACACGCACACAAAATTCCATCAAAATCGGTCCAGCCGTTTAGGACGAGTTCAGTGACATACACACGTACAGAAGAAATAAGTGAGAGAAAAGCGTGTCCTAGAAACCGGAGTGACATACTTTAAATCATTAGTTTCTCTGTTTAATATATTAAAAAAAATAAGTTGAATAAGCCGCTGCTCCAAATGACAAAGAGGCCGCGGTGGAATCACGTACAAAACCGTATCAACAGCCACGATACTCAGCAAAACAAACAATTTGCTCGGTAGGATGGCTGTGAAATTCGTCGAGAACTATGTTTTTATTAGAACTAACCATGTCCAAGTAGTTGGTGGACATGTTAAATCGATTAAGGACGTCATAATATATATATGATTTAAACGAACCTATTAAGTATTAAGACAAGACAATTTTTATCTAAATTAACATTTAAGATATTATGTACTATTAGCTGAGCTGCTAATGATAAGACAATACAAGTGTATCGTCTTTGAAACATGTGAAAACTAACACTGATATCAATAATCCATTCTTAGCAGGTATATAGCATAGCTAATAATATACTGAAAATATTAATAAAACCAAAATAATAATAGGTCTATGAAATTGCCGTTCTGCAGTACTGGCCATTTCAAATCAAAATAATTTTTGTTTGGCTAAAAATTCTAATTTCAAATTAATTTTATTTTAAAAACATGGAATTGTTTTTCCAAATCTAGTCATTTGTTTATTGATTAGTGTTACATTTTCATCGCATTTCAATCTTTTTTGTCATCATGGATACGTTAAAAATTCGAGTAATTATGGAATATGAGTACCGTCGTGGCAGCAACGCGGCACAAGCGGCACGCAACATCAACGACGTTTACGGAGCTAACACTACAAACCAACGCACCACCTGTTATTGGTTTGCTCGCTTTCGTTCTGGGAAGTTCGACCTGAAAAATGAACCTCGCGGTCGTCCGAAGACTTTGGTCGACAATGGCGAATTAAAGGCGACTGTTGAAGCTGATGATACACAATCTATGGCTGAATTAGCAGCAGCTTTCGACGTTAGCGTCAAAACAATATTGGTCCGTTTGCGTCAAGTTGGCAAGGTAAAAAAGCTTGACAAATGGGTGCCCCACGAACTCAATGATCGCCAGCGCGAAGTACGCGTCGAGACGTGCCTTGCACTGCTCAACAGACACACAAATTAAGGAATTTTGAACCGTATTGTTACCTGCGATGAAAAATGGATTCTGTTTGATAACCGCAAGCGCTCAACAAGTTGGTTGGATCCTGGTTCAGCACCTAAACAATGCCCTAAACGAAAACTTACCCCTAGAAAAGTGATGGTCACTGTTTGGTGGTCTAGCGCCGGTGTGATTCATCACAGCTTCTTACCAAACGGGGTGAGCATTACTGCAGATGTGTACTGTGAAGAACTGAACACAATGATGGAGAAGCTGGCACATCCTCAACCAGCATTGGTCAATCGCTCGTCTCCGCTGCTCCTGCACGCCAACGCGCGACCGCATACTGCACAGCAGACGGTCTCCAAGTTGCAAGAACTGGGGTTGGAAGTTCTCCGGCATCCGCCCTACTCACCAGACTTTGCGCCTACAGACTACTACTTTTTCCAGAATTTGGATAACTCCTTGGCGGGAAAAAAATTCCATACCCTCGAGGCAGTACAAAATGCTTTTGAAGAATTTGTTGCCTCCCGTCCAGCTGATTTCTTTAAGAAGGGCATCAATAAACTGCCACTGCGTTGGCAAAGATGCATTGATTGCATGGGTGATTACTTCGATTAATACAAATAAAAAATACATGAAAAAAAAAATCGTTTAATTTTTTTCATACAAAACGGCAATTTCATAGGTAAAGACCTAATATTCACATTTTTCGGTTCATTCCTTTTTAGTATTTTCTGGAGTCATTGTGTGCACATGTTATTTATATAACTGACATATAGATATAAACACAGAATTTACAATACATATTTTAGGAAGTATACTAATGTAATATACACATAAATTACATTTAAAAAATGTAGTGACATAAGGCATAGAATATTTTTTTGGCCTAGAGGATCACAACAAGCTACTATTTACATATTTAATTTAAAATTTGCATATTTATATTTTACTAACACATAAAGGTTGTTTACATAGAACAATACTAAAATGCAGCATGATATTTTAAGAAAACGTAAAAAATCTAGAAAGAAACTTGAGTTAAGAATGAATTTAAAAAAAACATTTTCTCTTCCGTGAAAAGGATTAATAAGAAACAGATGATGGAAGGACGTGTTGATAATCCTGGAGGAATCATGGGACATCCGGCCGCCAGCAACACGACGAGATCCGATCCGGCAGTCCGGGATAAGATCCTCTATCCCGGGAAGATTGTCGGCTCTGATTTTGCGAGACAATGGACGGCATGCTACACGTTTATCCCGTACGGAGGTACTGACAGCTTTTGTATAAAATTGTCGTTTATTTTTCAAGAAAGAAAACATTTCAAAGCGCATGATGCCGCTATTGTATTTCAGTTACAGTATTGGATTATGTTTCGTTTTATACGCACAGCTACGATTTCTTAGATACATAGGTTAAAATCTTTATAATTAATGTCGTTAGCTGAAACATGTTCAAACATCTATCTGTCCTTCCTATTTCCAACTCTCTTTAGAGAGTTATTTTTATAATTTTATATTATATTGAATAAATAATAATTATAACAATAACTGCTATAAACTGTATTAAGGTTTCCTCGCGAGGGAAGGCACGGGCTTTGTTAGCACGTAGAACTACCACGTGTTGACGATTTTAATTTTGCATCTTTTCATTACTATTAAGAGAATGTTTATCATTCATTCACGTTTTCTCATTAAATTTTCTACCACTATTAGCTGATAGTCTTAACAATTAAATTTAAATCAATAATACACTAATATTAACAAAAAATCAATATACAATATACTTGGCAATGTTTAGAAGCCATAGATTTTAACCATTTAAAGTCCCTTTTACTTTCTGAAAAACCAGTATCGCTTTCTGCTATGCGAAAAATTATAAACATAAACAAAAAAATATCACGCGATATTATCTTTCTCGCACAAAACATACAAACACGTCCCGTCTCGTATACCATTTAGCAAAAACTGTATCATCTTACGTGCGCAATTCAGAATGCTATGTATATTAAAGGATGCCGCAGTGAAATACAATAAGTTGACAAAAATTAAAATCATTACGTGAACGTTTATACTATTGTTTTATAACTTATGATGGATATTGAGGGTTCTTTATACCAAGAGCCCCTGGTATTGAAATACGGAATGCTATTTAGATAAATCAGTCATAATATCAGATATATTTGTACTTCACCTTTTTAAGAATGGCGTCTCGTAAATACGAATTCAGCCAGTGTCAAGTCAGTCATGAGACTGTCACTTTATACTATTAATCACTTTGTTTTCAATAGAATTATTATATATTATTTTAAATAATAAGATAAAGATAAAGAAATAGCAGGGGACAAATGGCAAATAAAGGCAACAGACAAAAAACAATGGGAAAAAATGGAGGACGCCTATACCCTTCAGTTCTCATTCAATTAATGATAAATGAATTATGTTAATGGCAAAAATTGTTAATTAACCAATTATATAGTAAACAAAATAAAAGGTAATAACAAATGATAAATATTTAATGTAATAATAACAAAAAATGTATAGAAGAATAAAAAAAACATGTATTAAATTCATATATTATAAGATAAATAACTGTTATAATTTGTAAATAGACATTATAAAATTGCATGGAAATTAGAAACAATAAATTATTTATTTATTAATTATTTATTATTTATTATTTTAAATAAATTAATTGAAAACTATATATATCAATGCTTTTATAATGTTTTAAAATGTTTTATTTTTCTTTTTTATTACTGGATTCAACGTTTAAAATGTTCTTTGAAGCTATTAAATTTTCTTGCAAAATTTAGCACATAAACTTTACTTAATACGAAAACGAATAATAAGGGAATTTTCTTTATCTATTTACATCTCTTTCTCGTGCATCTTACTTTGTATAGTTTTTCCTTATCGGTGGTTAGAGAATGGGTAAGTGAACGCTTGTTTCAATTTGCAAACAATGGTGTGTTAGCCGCCGTGTCTCTGTCGCTGCACATCTGAGGTGCCGAAGATATTGCTTTAAATTAAACATTTATCTTATTAGCCATATTATTGCTTAAACATTTATAATGTTCGACTGCATTTTAAGTTTTATTCAACGAAATTGTTTGTATTGACTTTTGTATAGAGTACTAAGGAATGCAGCATAAATCACAATTCAGAAATACGTTCAATATTGTATAACCTGTTTTATTTCCTAGTAAGCATAGACATTGCCATAAGTAACAATACTATTTAAAAATAACCAGTTTCCTACTGTATAGCGTATTCCAATAGTTGTACTCGAAATATAGGTATTTGTTAAACTTAGACCGTTCAGCCATGATCGGCATCGTTGGCTTTTTTATTCACTTTACGTTAATCACAAATCACCGCAGTCCTGAGGCCTGTCATAATGAGTTGCTACTCCTGAGGATTGAGGTAGAACGCCTCCTGTGTCAGTATGTGTTGTCAACCACATTCTTCAAACCAAAACACAGCAGTGCGAATACTTTGCGATATAAATAGATGCAGCAATAGACTCCCATATGAAATTTTGCCTGAATTATATACATAGCAAGTGAGATCACTGTCAAATGCGTATTCAAGGCGTATCAAATACGTATCACAATAAATAAAATGTTTAGAATTTCATTAATTTTGTACACGCATGCTTAGATGGTTAATAGATATTTATACCGTATATAGAGACAAAGGTCTTTGCAGTAACTGCACGCCAATGCAATGCACTTATGGACTTTCCCATTAATAATGGCATTCTGTCTTTTAAGGCACGATCTCGCACACCACTACGCATTGTGTGTAGTATCTGCTGTTGCGCGATCAATAATTTGCATCTCAACTACGGCGAAGCATTAGGCTTTTATACTTAATCCTTCCCGTTAAGCTGGATTACCTGGAGTATAACCCTTAAATTAAGCCTTTTCATTGCGTCTGACAAGGCATTTGTATCTCTTAATATTCACCGCACGTTAGTTAGAATTACATGGAATTTCCCATTCGTGAGACATTAGTAAAGTGCTATTACATATTTTATTGTAATAACTAATAGGATTCGGTAAATTTCTATAGTAAACGTCTTCACTTTCCGCGCTATCAACTATTAAAAAAATCCCACTAGATATATCAATAAATATTCAACATTAATCCAAAATCAAAAACAAGACCATCATAAAATATAAATAACAACTCATTCTGTAAGATTCTTAGTATTCCATGAATTCATCATTGGTGTTGCAGGGCGAAAGGACTGGGTCAGTGCTAGGGACTTAGAACCCGAGTGTACGTTTAAGAGACCCTTATAGATGCGCACCAAGATTCAGTTCGACTGCCCGCACTCATCACCTTGTCAAATTTGGTCAGAACTCACAAAGCCTCTACGTATTCTCTTCAATGAGAAAATTAGCGCTGACCCTTGAGAGACAAATATCTTTTAATCGATTGTATTATTTAATTTTTTTATTATTATTCTACAAAGCCAAAAATCAAGACTTATCAAGCATATCTTAAAATATGTTTCTTATGCTTGTCAAAATAAAATATCGATCTTCTATTACAAGAGTGAAAACATTTATAAGGTTCGACATAAATGAATTTGATTACCAATTGTAATAACAAGATGAAACATTTCTGTTCTTCTGTATATTAGTTATGTTGGGGGTTTTTTTTATGAAAACGAGAGAACATTAAATTTGACTATAGCAAAAACGTATCGTATTACGTATTCTACTATATTCGATAATTAACAACAACTTACAGTAAATCACTTCTCATTAATTCATTATTAGTATTCATTATGTACATTACGAAAATCCAAACTTAGAAATTACTGACAATTTTCCAACACGAAAAGTGGTTTAAATTTCTTGTGTTGATCGGAGTGTTTCGACAGCTGCTCTTTGAAGACCAGTCCCATTTATAGGTTTATTATGTTTCCATATTCTGGTACCAGCACAATAGTAAATTATTATCTATACTAATACTATAAAGAGGTAAAGTTTGTGAATCTGTGAGTTTGTGACATTGTAGGGGGTAATCTGAGGAACTACTGATCCGATTTAATAAGGTTTTGAAAAAAATTTCAGTGTTATATAGTTCATTTATCGAGAAAGGTTACAGGTTATATCATCACGCTAAGACCAATAGGAGCGGAGCACCAATGAATAATATTTCAAAATCGGGGTTTTTTTCCTCTCGAGAGCTTCTGCTGCGTGTTAGCGTTAGTCGAAAGTAACTATTCCACGCGGACGAAGTCGCGGGCAGAGACTAGTCATGTATAATGTAAAATATAAAATGTTACCTAAATTCTTTAAATGTATAATTCAGTTTTTTATCACTGTCTTGCTAACAAATACCTTTTTGTTTCTTGAGAAGTTTTAAGAAGTCTAGTTCTATTATGTAAAATAAATAAGTATAACAAAACAAGGATCACTGCTATTATTAGCAGCTTTCGACATAAAGACAGTGCGCACTGGTGAACTGGTAATATCTTCTACCAGCCAGTCCTATTGTCTTCATATCACGGCATAAAATACTTCATTTCTACACTTAAAACTATGAGACTTGTGAAGATCATTTATTTTCTGACGCTGCTAAGTATTTGTATTAAAAAATAAAAACAAAGAGCAAAGAAATATTGTCATCCACAATTATTATTTTCATTTAATTAAAGAACACAACATGACACGTACAAGTAAAAAGGATAAATCTTTATAAAAATATAACAGAACATTGATATCATTATTATAAATTTGTTAACTACATCAATGAAACCGTTAATATAATTTTCACCGTTGAAAGGGAAATTTTATATATGAAAAAGTAAATTTGGTGCAGTTTTAATCTGGTAATCTAATCCCGTGCACGATCACCGTCTCTCATTAACAAGATTTATGAACGGTACTGAGACGTTCAAACGACATCGACGGTCGTGCCGCCGCCGCGCCTCGCCCGCGCCGCCCCGATACGTTATTTACGACGTACAGATTTGCAAAATATGGTGTCCATTTTGTGGTGCCTTATGGAAAGTAATTTTTATAGACGTAATTAAATTCATACAATATTACTACAAAATATTCACCTAATTAAAATTTAAGATACGTACAAAACTTATAAAGAAAATTAATAATACTGATTAAAATCACCAATGAAAACTCTTTTGAAGCCAAAAATGTTGTACCAGATTTTATTAATTCGCTTTATTTTATGTGTTAGGGACGAATTCTGTAATTGACTTATAACTAATTACCTAATGATGTCCTCCATGACGTATCCGTCAACGGGAAAACCCAAGTTATCTTCGAGAATCGGAGCGAATGTGGTTCGCGAGATCAAATTTTCTTTTATAGGTATGATTACAAGACGCACAGAGTAACTGACCACAAGAATTTAGAGTGTAGATGTTGGAACGCTTAGGACGGTTGTTTTAGAAAAGACGTTTTGCGTCTGAGTCTTTTATTCTTCGAATGCTACCTTCTTCCAAAGAGAGTTCCACTGTTTTTATCTCTGTCACGCAAGCTCTTCCCACTTGTTTAACAATAACGTACTTCCTGATGATCTAGAATCCTAGATACTTGAACTAACTATATACTCACAAAAAAATTATGATAAAGAAGGAAAACAATGAAATAATTTAACATATCCTTGAAAGGTACATATCGCAATTTTCTATCTCTCCCAGGCAAAACTAAAAATAAGAAAATAATTATTTAATAATACACATACCCAACAAAAAAATCACATATATTATACCGATGAATCAGTTATCTACAAGCTAAGAGAAAATAGTTTTTAGATCGATTTAAAATTGTGGTATATTTTTTTTATTTATAACTATATTATGTACCTACTGTACCATTGCTGGGGATGGGGGAAAAGAAAAAGAAACAGGAAATTATAAGGTTTTTGGGAGAAAAAAGAAAATTTTAGGGGAGAGGGGAATGGGGGGGGGGGGGAGAGGGGAGAATTTTGGGGGGAAGGGGGGGGGGGGGGGGGAAGGGGGGGGGGGGGGGGGGGGGAAGGGGGGAAGGGCACAATATGCGTACCCACCGGGGAAGGATTAGAACTGGCGAAGGAAAACCGCCTAAACACAAACAGTGACCATCACTTTTCTAGGGGTAAGTTTTCGTTTAGGGCATTGTTTAGGTGCTGAACCAGGATCCAACCAACTTGCTGAGTGCTTGCGGTTATCAAACAGAATCCATTTTTCATCGCAGGTAACAAATGCGGTTCAAAATTCCTTCATTTGTGTGTCTGTTGAGCAGTGCAAGGCGTACTTCGCGCTGGCGATCATTGAGTTCGTGGGGCACCCATTGTCAAGCTTTTTTACCTTGCCAATTTGACGCAAATGGACCAATATTGTTTTGACGCTAACGTCGAAAGCTGCTGCTAATTCAGCCGTAGATTGTGTATCATCAGCTTCCACAATCGCCTTTAATTCGTAATTGTCGACCAAAGTCTTCGGACGACCGCGAGGTTCATTTTTCAGGTCGAAATTGCCAGAACGGAAGCGAGCAAACCAATAACAGGTGGTGCGTTGGTTTGTAGTGTTAGCTCCGTAAACGTCGTTGATGTTGCGTGCCGCTTGTGCCGCGTTGCTGCCACGACGGTACTCATATTCCATAATTACTCGATTTTTTAACGTATCCATGAAGACAAAAAAGATTGAAATGCGATGAAAATGTAACACTAATTAATAGACAAATGACTACTTTTGGAAAAAGCATTCCATGTTTTTAAAATAAAATTAATTTGAAATTAGAATTCTTAGCCAAACAAAAATTATTTTGATTTGAAATGGCCAGTACTGCAGAACGGCAATTTCATAGGTGAAGACCTATTATTATATTTTCAAATAGAAACAAATAGATTAATTATTTTATTTAACAGGCCATACCTTTCCTATCAAACGAATGAACAGTAGAATTATCCGTACGTCATTCTCGGATAAGAAACACATATATTTCCTAGTACTGCATAAGCGCTATGGTATAATCTTGAGATGTTTAGAGGTGGAAGCGAGTACGAATGCTTTGGCTCGCATATCGGCAACAAGTTCGTGCACGCCGACCGGGCTATCTCTGTTCGCCTGTAATCCGATAATAATGAATAGAAAATAGCACAGGCATGGCCCAGTTGAGAGATGCCCGTAACTGGAGGCACGAGGGAGTTTTATCAGGAGGCATAATTCGGCCGCGACGTCACGCGCCGCCAGCCCGACTTTATCGCCGCTATATACTATTTTCCCTAGGGTGCAAATACGCAACTATACTAAATTAATAAAATATATAATCAAGACCCATAAAATGTAATATACCGAGCCGCCAAGTTACTTAAAATGGCTGGCTTTAAAACGGTATTAAATTATAAACTAATAAACAACTCGATTTAATTGAGAATCAATTTACAACCATTAAATCGTTTGTTACATTTAAACTTTTCGGGAATTGCGCAAACTGTACTGGTAGGTATAAAACTACCAGCGAGTTTTATTATGCTATTACTCAATACTACAATACTAAAGTAAAACAAATTGGTTACACCTAAACAAAGTCAATTAGAACATAAATTTAAAAAAAAATTATCTTGTTGCGACCAACTAAATGAATCCCTTCCTCTTACGATATCCGGTTCATCAAACGAGGCGTGAAGAAGCACTTTTGCAGGTCGACATGATGACGACGACTGCCGCTGGTATTTAACACCGTCGCAAGTCTGACATAAGCCGTGCAGGCGCAATACGGCCAGTCATGCTTACGTAGCATGTCGTGACGCGAAATTATAAATTTATCTCCTGCCAAAAATATCGCACAACGCGACTAAGGAAGTTTTTACTTCAAAAATATATGGAGGAAAAATTATTTATTCTATTTATGCGTCAGTGGCCGCGTTTATGTTTTTAAAGCCAATAAACTGCTATGGTAATGATATGCATTTCATGTATACAGGAATTAACGATTCCATAGACCTGATAATATTATTAATTTAATTTAACAGATGCTTACATATAGTAAATAACTAGCGGGCCCGGCAGACGTTGTCCCGCCCTGATTATAAAAAAAATCCTTGACAAATTATATACCAAAACGTTCCTCATGAATTACTTTATGCACTGGTGAAAACCGAGTGAAAATCCGTTAGAGTTTTGAGTTTACGGAAAGAAGAAGAAGAGGGGGAGAGGATTTTTATAAATAGACTAAGGTAATAATAATATAGAATAATAGGTTAAGCTCGTTAATTTAATTACGATGACATATTCAATCTAATTCTATTAGTTCAAACTTTAAATTCAATGCCGATAGACAAATAAAGTACATATTTTATACAATCAAAGGAAATACACAATCGTTACAAGTTCTATACACAGCTCACGTATCTAAGTTTGAAATTTGAAACAATAAAATCGGTGTTTGAACATAGAATTGTCGGATTTTGTTCAAGCCACCAGCAACTGAACTCAACAGAATAGGATAAACAATAGATTTACTGTTTCAATAGTATTTCTATGTTCAAAAGTTTATTTTTGTTTTGATTTTAATAATGCTACTCGTGATTTATACTGAACCCAGCTGTGGATTGGATTACACATGGCTCCGCTTATATGAACTATGAACTGTTTATTTTTTTTTAATATAGCTTTTTTTATTTATTTTTATGCCAAAAGCAGCGCCGTCGAGAGATGGAGGCAGGACCTGGCGGACGCGCGGTACGGGCGGTATACCGTAGACACCGTCCGCCCGGTCCTGCTGGAATGGATTGGGAGAGGTTGGGGTTCCCTGACGTACCGACTGGTGCAGGTGCTCACCGGACACGATTGTTCAGGTGGTACCTGCACCGGATCGCTCTCAGAGAGCCGACCCCCGCATGCCATGAGTGCGGTGCTGACGAGGACACCGCGCAGCACACTCTGTCTAAGTGTGCTGTGTGGGAGGGACAGCGCCGCACTCTGGCTGTGGTGGTAGGGCGTGATTTGTCGCTGCCGAGCGTGGTTTCGGCGATGCTCGGTAGCGACCAGGCTTGGCGAGCGATAACCTCCTTCTGCGAGGAGGTCATCTCGGAGAAGGAGGCGGCGGAGAGGGCCCGCGAGGTAGACCCTCTACCCTCTCCGCCAACGGAGAACCGGCGGGAGGAGGCGGCGCTTTGCCTGACTCCTCCCGCCACCGTAGTCGGACCTGAGGGGATGGGCCGGGGGGCCCATCTCCTCATTGCACAGGTCCAGCGGACGAGGGGAGGTAGCTGGTGTGTATCCAGTCTGCCTCTCTATAGGTAGGAGCCCGGCGGTAACTTTCCGTCGGGCGGACCGTTGAGGTGGCTCTACAAGGTTGATTAGCATTGTACGAACCCTTGCCGCCCCAACAATTACGGTCTGTCAGTACACCGTGGGGTTTTAGTCCGTGCGAGTCAGACATAACCCACCCTCCCCCCCGGGAGGGTGGCGTATCCATAAGGGATTTCCCCACGTTAATAAAAAAAAAAAAGGTGGGTCACCTGATGTTAAGTGATCACCACCGTCCATAGACACTAGCTACACCAGGGGAGTCGCAAGTGCGTTGCCAGCCTGTGTATGGGGGAGGGGCAGGGAAAGGAGGTGGGCCTCCGGCGCTCTCACTGACCGAACGAAACGCAACAATGCAAGCACTGTTACTTCACGTCGGTGTTCTGTGAGAGGGTGGTACTACCCCGGGCGAGCCGACCCATTTTTGCTGAAAGTAATAATAGTTACAGCGTGGCTCTACTACCTTCAGATAACCTAAATAAGTTTAAGTAAGATTTATCTCTAAACAATGATAATAAGGTGGACGCTGAAAAAATGTATTTGTACATAATGACGGAATTATTACATTGCATGATAACTAATGTATTATACTGTAGTACTGTTGGTGTTCTAGAAAAAACAACACGTGCTCATAGTACGGTTTTTGGTGAACTTTTGGTATTTTTTACATTATTTGTTTTTAATATAGTAAACAATTACTTGCTTATGATGGTTTCTATATTCTATTAAGTTTGTAAACAGCAGTACCTCTTCTCTCACTTAAATTTCGTTATGTATATTTCTGATCATTTTTTAATAAATGTTTTGTCTATAATTGGGGTAGACTCTGTTATCGATATAGAAGTCAAAAATAAGCCTTTTACAATTTTTGCCTGTCTATCCCTGGAACACGTATCACTCTGAAAGTACTGAACCAATTTTGACAAAACTTGACACAGTGATAACTAATATTATAAAGTTACATCTAGGATACTTTTTGTCCCATAAAACGTAAGGGGTTCTCCAGGATAACGGACGAAAGTCAAAAATTTGTATTTCATAAATTCTTGACCGATTTTGGTAAATTTTCTTTGTGCTATATATAGCAGACAGATTAGCTAAAAATTTAAGCTATATTTCATCTCTCTATGCTACTTAAAAAAACAAATAACAAAAAAAAATATCGTTGGGTTCCGAAACGACGCCTTCGTCGCCTGTCTGTATAATTTACAGTAAGTAGGTTATAATTGAGCTACGGCTACATGACATTTCTATGCGTAATTATCAATCAATTGAATTAGAAGTATAAAATCTAACAAGTAGACTAAATTCTATTGATCTATGTGTTTGATCATTTTTCCTTTGATTTTCAAACCATAACGATTTTAAACAAAGTACATTTCAGTAATACCATGTCGACAAAGTTAAAAAAATATGTGTAAACGAAACTGTCACTTATATGTTGTTACATTTATTTTATTGTATAAAAGATGTTTGCTACACAAAGGTGACAAGATTTTTTTTGCGTTTAAAAATACAATTGAAACCGCTGACAACCGAATTGGTGCAGACGAAGTTGCACGGGTCAACTAGTTTACAATAAAATTAGGTGAATCAGTTCCATACAAGCGGAATAACTTGATAAAATGTCAGACCTCTGGTTTCCTTTTTATTTTGTGTAAGAAGCGAGTGTAACCCGCTCACGTCAGCGTTCGCTGTCATCTATCTACCGATTTATGAAGAATTGATGCCCCGCACCACCGCTCGAGACCTCGGAAATTTATAGTGGAAATTCGTTTATATCCATTGGATTACATGTTTTTTTTTTCATTTCATTTAATCCTCTCTGTTAAATATGTGTTTTCTTCTTATAAAGAGAAGAATCCAGACGGAAAGTATGCATGCAGAACTATTATTTACAGTTTGTCGTTTTACAGGTATTGATGTGCGATAGCGAAATAAAAAAAAATGCATCTGTTATTTAAACATCTCAGTGGGTTTCAAATATGATTTTGCGGTCAATCAACGCAATTGACAAGCCTTCTGAAACACAATCCACAAGTCTAGCTGGGAATAATTAGATATCAAAAGAAATACTATTGTCCATGACTTTTCGACTTTTGAAAATATTTATTACCAGTTATTCGCGAAAGGAAGTGACATACGCATTATCATACAAACATTATAAAGATGAAAGATTTGATTGTTTCGTTGTTTGTTTATATTGAATAGGCTCCGAAAATACTGGACCGATTTAAAAAAAATCTTTAGCCGTTGGGAAGCTACACTATCCCCGGGTAACATAGGCTATATTATATTTAAAAAAAAATAGGGATCCTTATTAAAACTCCAATAATGTAAAAAAATGACCAAGAAATGTCTTACATCGCGTGCGCTGCGAAAACTATTGATGATAGAACAAAATAATGTATAACGACTTTGCAAAACACTTCATTATCTACAAAAACGAGAGCATAATCTAAATAATCTAACTATTATAGATATGTGACAATATGTGTTCTTTTAAAATTTTAATCGAAATGGCGCAGCTAGTAAAGGCTCTTAATATGTATCTCAGTATTAATTTTAATCAAAATAAATTACTTCATATTCAAGACTGCTTCAATACCTTTATATAACTTTTTGAATTATTCAATTCGGACGTTCCATGACAAGGTTTGTCTGACAGAAAATGTGACATGTCTGACAAAAAAACGGCAAAGTGAAAATTTTGTGATAAAAAAGTGAGTGAGATAGAATAGGGTACGGATATTTTTTTTAATATTGATAGATTTGAGGTTCAGTGGCAGTTAATTACATTTGCACTGAACAGTTGTACTGTAAAAGGAAGATTTGGTCTCGTTTTCTTCACCCATGCGAAGCCGGGCCGATCAGCTAGTCTACTTTACCCTAATTCAGAAAATCTTTTTCACACACACACCTTTAATTTCATCGAAGTGTTTTCACAATTGAATAAATTATATAGATATATTTTATTAATAAGTATTATTTCTATTATGATAGTTATATCTTGTGTTGGATAACGATGAGGTTAACCAATTTTATGATTACATTAATCATAGTATTGAGTTGTTAAAATTATGAATGATTTAATTTAGATTCAAAATAAATAAACATTTATGTTAACAATACGCGCGAATGATCTCAATGCAGTGGTTGTCTGGCTGTTGAGTGGTTCGATTGTCTGACCGCATCGCAGTCTCATGGCCTTTGAGGCGTCACACGCCAAGTGATGAACTAACGGTGAATCAGATCTCTCGAAACAATAGAAAAATATCTTGATGGTTTTGTCCAAAAACAAGTCAATAGTTTATCGGAGTAGTCCATCAGTTTCACTTGAGAACGTAATTCCTAAGCATAACGTGTTAAAATTTTCGATTATATTATGATTTAAGACTACTTGCAATTATGTTTAAATATTATTTCTATACACCACAGAAAAAACAGACTCGATAAAAAAATCTTCATCGCTGGTATGTTTTTTCTTTACTTTACAAATGCTGTAGGAAAGATATTTCTAAATCAAATTAGGTGAGTTCAGTTACAACATAAATTATAGTTTGGGCATTTTTATTTGAGTATTTATATAGTCTGGAGTAATCTAATGGTACGGTATAGTAACAACGTTATTACAAATTACTTAGTTGACAAATAATGTAAATTAAATTCTTATTAGCGTTTGTATGCGTGAAAAAAATTATCCATATATCATGCATGTGACCTTACACTATCCTGCACTTTTTTGAGTAAATTACAGATACCACTGTATAATTACATCTCCAACACTTTTACTGTTATATCCGATAACGTACTGTATAAATTCGTGTTTACATAATAATCTAGTTTAGATTAAAACCCTGATTCTTAAAACAATCCAACAAAAAAGTTATAAAACACTCTGGATTTAAGAGTTCATAATAAAACTGAAGAGAAGAAAGCTCTTAAGAGAAAAAAAACACCTAATCTGGAGTTTTATACAGTCGATCGAGTTTTTTATCACGCAACGGAAACGAGCGCACCCTTCGTTAGCTCTACGACCAATCGATTCCCTATATTAGGCTTCCGTCAGAAAACAAACCGGTGCCGTTCCGGAGATTCTTTTGTTCCATTGTGGACCGCCCTTTGTTCTACCGTCGCGGATAAATTATTTTCTACGATCCTTTTGGCTCCTATCTCGTTCCATTTCTCCCGTATTAGTTCCAGCCGATGCGCAACAATTACGGCCTTTATGCTTTCGATGACGCGAAAATCATCCTGTCTTATCCTACAATTTCACGCTCCAGTATTACGATCTTAGAGAGAGTTAAATTAAGAAATGCCGAAATCGAAGTAAAACGTTAAATAGTTTCAACTCGGCTAGATCAATATCTTTCTTTTTTTTTTAATGAAATTCCAGTATCGTTATTATATTTTGCAATACTAAGAATGACGTCACCATTCGATGTCAAAATTAGCGAACTAACTAAGCTTTCGAAGTTTTTAACCCATTTATGAGTTTTATAAAACAAAGTCCTATGCCACATCTGTCTGTGTGTTAGCGATAAACTCAAAAACTACTGAAAGGATTTTCATTACCGGTTAATAAAATTTTAATCAACAATTAAATTTGTATAAATAGTTCGTTCCGTTTTCTTTGTTAGACATGAGGTTGACAAAACTACGTTTCATTTCATAAATTAATATTATCAAAGTATCGTACAAGCTGTAAGATTTACTTATTAGTTGGAATTTGTTTATACAGTATATAACCGTTTTCGTTAAGAGCTTCAATAACATAAAAGGGTAATGAAAAGAAACCCCTCAAAACTGAACCCGCATGTCTGTAGTTAAAAATGCAATTAAAACGAGTTAGCGCGGCATTAATCTGCTACATCCGTATAGCTACTTTGTTTGTATGTTGTAAAATGTAATTCCTCCTCGTTGAAGTCGCGGTTCGGCCCCCTGCTGAGTTGTCTACCTCGATCAGTTACATTTATGTATTTTTTGTGATATACGCTAATGAAAGCGACCTTTCGTAAATGATATTCGAACCTTTAAATATGTGATATGACGTTCGTCGTCATGTGCTAAATTGAAACGTAGGTACATGAAACTAGCGGGCCCGGCGGACGTTATCCCGCCCTGATGACGGATATAATGTCGATTTGAAATTTGCAGATTCGAACCGCCGCAAGTACGATGGCATTATTCGGAGTTCGCGTACATTTACTCATTCGAATTGGTAACGCTATCGTCGGACGGTGAAAGAAAATATTCAGAGGAAACGTTAACGTAATTATAGTACCATCGTATGTGGGAAAATATAAAACTGTGGATTTTTCGGAGTTCGAAATCGTTAGTACGCCTTGGGCTGATGTGGTGATTATAATTTATACCCATAACTTCCATCAAGAAGAGGACTAGGTAGCTTGCGGGCTGATTTGAAGAAATGTTCTATTGTTAACTTGAAATAAAAAATATTTTAATTAGCTACTTCGATACATTATTACAATTTTATATTTAGAGCTTTCCCATCAAAATAGACCTTTAAAGCTGAGTAATTAGCGTGATAAGAGGTGGTGGCCGTAACGCAATCAATCGACGCCACTTTGTAACGATAACTCGTTTTGTCCTCCGCCGCCCAACTTCGTTGATTGATAGAGCCGACCTGACTTACATGACGACTATGAGGAAATTAAGACATTAATGGGAACTGTGATCTATCAAATAACTCGCTGCCATTAAACGCTCTACATCTTTATCTGGACCAAAGTAATAATAATCCATCGTCACAATTTATACAAAGCTAGTGGAGATACATTAGCGTCGACGAAAAATGATCTAAATAAATTAATTAACTTTGTTAATGGGTCGTTAACAGTTTTGAGTATCTTAACATTCTAAATAATTAGTCTTGAAATCACATTGAGATGAATTTTAACCGGAGATATGATTTATTAAAATAATGGAAACAGTCGTATTACACACACACTCTTAGGAGGTGGTAGAGATACACTGAAGCTATTACTGGTTTCAGCATGAATGGACCGGCTCGCCCGGGGTACTGCCACACTCTTACAGAAAACCAACGTGAAGTAATAGTGCTTGCATTGTTGCGTTTCGTTCGGTCAGTGAGAGCGCCGGAGGCCCACCTCCTTTAAAAGGCCGGCAACGCACTTGCGACTCTCCTGGTGTTGCTAGTCTCTGGGACGACGGTGATCACTTACAATCAGGTGACCCGCCTGTTCGTTTGCCCCCTATAATAAAAAAAAAAGAAGACTTAACTTGTCACAATTTTTGAAGACTTACGACGTAGGTACATCTAAGAATTTTGGTATTTTTTTAATGAACTGACTATCCTCTGTTGGCCTGATGGGCTTCAAAGCTTGACCAGACTTTTTTGGGCGAGCACTTAAGGCATTCAGTCATATGGTACCACATGTTCAAGGGTCACTAAGTAGCCGAACCTCGGTTTGGGCTATTGCCTAGGATGTAAAAATCGTGACGCGAGCTAAAATTTTCAAATAATCGTTTAGCAATAACAATGAAGGGGAAAATTATACAAGATCCTGTCACTCGTTGAGATAATTAAGGGGCGACACCCTCAGTAGCTACGCGCCACCTCAGTGTGACGACAATGATCGTTCACTTGGAGTGCTCTATACAGAAAATGGGTTTGAAACAAGGATTTAACGTATAGCACAATACAAAAGCAAATAGCGTTAGACTTACAATTGTCATATCTAGACGTAGTATATTTGTAACCAGTGTAATTATAATGATAGTTGAATGAACAGAACTTAAATATGATTTAAATAAATGATTATAACCGAACTGAACTTTATTAAATTTATAAGAAAACTAAAAAAAATATCTGTTCAGAGAACATTTCCTAAATTTTATTATATGCAACCATTTATTTGACTTTAAAATATAGAAAAATATTCATATTAGGATACAATTTGATACTCGCTCATTTGAGTTTAAAACATACATAAATTGTATTATCTTAACTAAATAGCTGATGCCCGGTTTCTGATACTCGGTTAAACTACCAATAGTTATCGACTCAACAAAGTTATCCATAAGATAACCTGTCAATTGGCCCGTTGAGTTTTACTGACATTTATCGTATGATTGTGTGTTCAGAAACGCAATTTGAGAAGTTGTCGAACCGATAACGCTATTGAACAGATAAACTACGATTAAAGTACCTCCGAAACTGGGCATGAATCACGTAAATATGTAGAGATTTTATACTCAGCCACAAAACTAAAAATTATGCTTATCACACAAAGCACTCATGATCGCAGATCAAACCAACAACAACCTTTCTGCTCAATAATAGCATATACTACCAGCACACCAATAGGCACAAAGATACATTTTTATGGAAATAAATAAAAATTAATGGTACATAAGATAATGTATTATGAAGACACAATTTTTCGTTCGTAACTTACACCAAACCATCTGTTGCTCCATTCAGGTGAGAATGACTAAGTTTTGTAAGGAAAAACAGATTGCCTCACTCATTACGACATTTGGAAAAGTCGCCGCGATTTTACACTTCATCCAATCTTGATGACTTTCTTAAGAGTTTCATTTATCACATTAATTCAGAAGGAAACAAGTATTAATGCAATTTTCATAAGGGGTCGTCCGTTTTTCTTATTCAAAATTAAATTGTATATTTTACAATAACTTATTTCTAAACTGCAATATAGTCTAAGTTTAGTACGGACATGAATTTATTTGAAATATAAAACAGAATAACCGAAGTCATGTTACTAATGAATAAAGAAAACATATGTGATGTTTCAATCGTATTCGCGAATAAACATAAGTTTCTTTGCCGTCTTGCCGGTGTTAATAAACAACAAAAGTTATCAATATGTATTAACAAACTATGTGAAACAATTTTTACAAGTAAACAGTTTAGTTTAGTAACAGTTTACAAGTAATTAGTTTGAGGAAGTACAATAAATACTCTTGGACGGTTTTGTTGAGAAAGAAAAAAGCACTAATAATAATCGAAACTATATTAAAGTCAAATAACAAAATTAGTACAATCAATGTTAACTTAGCCATTGTAACGTACCTAAAAGCAATACATATGAAATTTCACGAATTTAATTCCTTCTTGCATTGGGATTGGTGAGAATAATATGCACAACCGTCATATTGCAGTCTTTTTTGTCAGTCCTAATCTTATTTTAGCAACTTTTCTTATGGGAGTATATCACGATATACTTTTATATTGTAACATAAGAAAATTACAGTATAGCGTCTGATGGTAATTAAGGTGCAGTCTAAAATAGTTACCATCAAAACTGTCGTAGCAAATATCGTGGTAAAGACGTCTGTCTAGCTAAGTACAAATACGTTACCTCTGTTTGGTCAATGTTACAGATATTTCACTTTTACAATGAGGTACGAGTCTACCGTCTTTTTATTAATTACTAGCTGTACACGCAGTTCCGCACGCGTTTTTTTAAATTGTATTAAAGAAATATAAAATTGTGAGACCATGTACAATTATAGAAATGCTCTTTAAAAACAATTGTAAATACGACAGGCAAGCCGCTTACATTACCATGTGACGTATACATTAGATATATAAATATCTACAGTGTGTCAAATGAGGTTTATCATCAGCAACATATTGGGAACCTTAACCCGCGAAATAACTACCTCAGTGCTCACTTACACTGTATAAGGGACTAATGAAACAATGACTTAAAGTTGTTATTATAATTATATAATATGCCCATATTGTCAATTAGTAATACGTTTATGGTCCAATATCTTATTAGAAAGACCGCTGCTAACTTAAAAATTTCTTGTAATAATAATAGTGTTAAATTGTAAATAATGAATGAGCTGACGTCTTGAAATCTTTCATAAATATAAAGCAAGATATAAAACTTTATATCTGTCTAAGCAGTTTTTAATACTTGACAATTTAAATAATGCTCATTGAACTCGATATAATATTCTTATATGTAACTATGGTGACTGAATTATGTAGACGAAAGCGCGGTAAATAAAACAAAATGGCCGCCAAAATGACCAAAAAGACAATATAATTCAAATTATATACATAGATACAGATATATGAATTTCAATTATATTTATTCTTGGAGTCCAGTACAACGCACGTCTTACGCACATGTTTACAGTGAACAACATATTTTTGTTAAATTTCATGCGGACGAAGTCTTACTTTTTATAAGATAAGCTATTTGCCAGTGAAAGTCCTGTGAAAATTAGTCAAACCGTTTTGGAGATTGCACTGCGGGCGAAGGTAAGGTCAACAGCTAGACTAAATTAAAATATACTAAATTACTCTTTATAAGGTCCACTATCTGCCGGTGAAAGTCTCGTGAAGATCGGTCCAACCGTTTTGGAGATAGCATTACGGACGAAGCCGCGGTTAACAGCTAGTATAAACTAAAATTGCTTGAATTATTTTTATAAGATCAGCTATCTGCCAGTGAAAGTTTCGTGAAGATCAGTCTAACAACCGTTTTGGAGCGGAGATAGCACTGCGGACAAAGCCACGGTTAAGAGCTAGTCTAAACTAAAATAAACTAAATTATTTGTTATGATGTCCGCTATCTGTCGGTGACAGTCCCGTGAAAATCGGTCCAAACTTTTTTGCAGATAGCATTGCGGACGAAGCCGCGCTTAACAGCTAGCCTAATTTAAGTAACCCGCTATAATTTCAGCTATGTGCCAGTGAAATTCCTGTCAAAATCGGTCGAGTCGTTTCGGAGATTATCCGGAACAAACAGAAACAGACAAACCGACAAAAATTTTAATAATAGCATTTTTGTTATCAGAAGCATGTATACTTTCATACCCAGTCATTATTTTTATTTTATTTTGATATTACATACAGACACTTCATTTTTATTATGTGTATAGATATAGATATCTCATTTGTTGATCAACAGATGCCCGTCCATTCAGACAAACTGGCTTAAATACCTCAAACGGCAGTCGATACACATTTATTTAACTATAACAATTTAGATAAATGAAATATCAAGTAGTATTTTGTAATTCGGCATAACTGTAATAAATTCTTTCTCGTTCACAAACAGACACATACTTCTAATATATTCTTTGACTTCGTTTGATAATTAAAAGTCAATCAATCAGCCTTATACTTTTAGACCGTTAAAATTCATAGACATTTATCATCAGTCATGTTGGCCGTACTAACAGGAAATAGGACGAGAGTCATTTCACACTCTGTAGGGTTTCAATTTGCCGCGTCCGATGCGACGGCTGTTTATCGACGGACCACGGTCTTGTTCTATATTACGTGAACACGCGAGTTATTGTACGACACAAGAAATAATCATTGGATCCTGGTACCTACCGAAGTTTCGAAGTTAACTGTTTTATTTAACTGGGTGGTAGGATGTGATATATGCGTCAGATTGGATCGCCATGTAGACCAGGAGCAACAACTGCCACATTGAGACGTTTCTATTAGACCGGCAGATATATTTTTAAATATTTTATCACAATCTCAACTGATGTCCAAGATGATAAACATGATAAATCTAGAGGGACTCGCTCTCAGGTGCAGCTGTCGGAACACACAAGTGCATAGCCACAGATTTGCAACTTATCAAGTAATCCTGCTTAGTAGGTAGTAATTAGCAGGTGTTACATTGTAGGTGGTAGAGCCACGCTGAAGCTATCACTGGTTTCAGCATGAATGGGTCGGCTCGTCCAGGGTAGTACCACCTTCTCATAGAAAACCGACGTGAAGTATCAGTGTCTACATTGTTTCGTTTTGTTCGGTCAGTGAGAGCGCCGGAGGCCCCCCTCCTCTCCGCTCCCTCTACACCCCCCCCCCCCCAACAGGCTGGCAACGCCCCAGGTGTTGCTAGTGTCTATGGATGGCGGTGATCACTTAACATAAGTTGACCCACCTGTTCGTTTGCATCCTATGACATAAAAAAAGGTCTGTAACAACTGAATCACTACCACCATGGACATAGAGATAAACCAAGCGCAGTGACTGGTTTAGTTTGTCGCGTTTCGAAATTAACCACTTCATGTATATTCATTTAGCGAGAAGCTTGCAGGCCGGTATGATTGCTATGATTGCTTCTAGATGTTTTGGTGGTCGTTTGTCGTACTACAAAAAAAGCAGAACTTGCTTATATACGACGAAAAAATAAAAGACGAAAATTTCTCAAAACACAAAGGTTGTAAGAATGTACTGCCCTCTTCATCAAAGAGCTTATTACGGGATTTAAAATAAAACTTATTCACCGACACTTCAGTTCGAAACTCATTATCACATAATAATAAGTGTAGACATATTACAAAAGAACCTTTGGCAAATTGGACTCGCAAAAATAAATTTCAACAACAGCCGTATATGTAAATAAAGGTCACTACATAAGGCATAGCAAGGTTGTTTTGACATGGATAGACCGGAATGAGTAATTTGCGAACTACGTGGCAAACAAGATATAATTATAGTAAACAGACTGGCATGTGTTACTGACAAACGGACTGTACGCAGAATTGTTATCTACCGGGAAGGAAAAAACATCGCACGAACGATTTTGCACGTCAGGCTCCATGAGGACTCTGTCCTCTCTATGTACTAGTTACGTATACAAAATTGCCTTGCAGTTTGTCTGGCCAGACGCGTGTTTATTAATCGTAAATTGACAAAAGTATATATATATATATAATTTATATTGGAATAAAATACAAAATTGAATGTCTTAGAAGATCGATCGTGTAATGTCAGTTCTCTTTTTTCCATATAGAATGTTACAAAATATTTTTTCTCACGGTTATGGCTTCCATAATCATGATATAATATGTACAATACTAACCGTTGCCACATCTTCAATTGATAAAAACTGTTATTAGTAAGGTGTTATTGCTTTAAGCGTCCGTTCAACCTCAACACCACGATAGGTGATACGTACATATTCATTAAATATTCGTGTTTTTATGACGCCTTGTCTGCTCTTGACTCCGCCCGTCCCGTCCAGTCCACGCACTAACTAAATAACGTAGGCAACGATCTTAAAAATAATTAGTAAGCTTCGAGCGGACACGAAAAAGAATTATATTTGACAAGAGGTAAAATATTTAATTGGACGAGAGGATCACCACGGACGCGAACACAAAAAAAAATCTCACCAGACGGTCATAAACTGAACCATAAAGCAAAATTTATCGAATCA
Organism: Antheraea yamamai; assembly: GCA_036509395.1. Taxonomy (NCBI): domain Eukaryota; kingdom Metazoa; phylum Arthropoda; class Insecta; order Lepidoptera; family Saturniidae; genus Antheraea; species Antheraea yamamai. The sequence goes on from AP028446.1 coordinate 8,802,759, forward strand.
TCGTTACATCGTTATACTAACAAGAGATGTGGATGTATTTATTTATCTTAGTATTATATTTTAACAATGGAACATTTTCACGGTATGAACTCCAACAACAAAAAATAAAGATAATGTGCATAGATACCACGTCTCATATAACAATTGGACATACTGACAGTTCTAATTAAATCCGCCGGCGGCATGGTGCGGCAGCGGCGTGCCGGTGCTATTTAATTTCTTTTAAAAACAAATCTAATCAATAAACATCCGAAACATTAAGCGCGAAAACGGTTCGCCGTACGAACATTGTTTCTCGAACGCCAAAGGAATTATCACGATGATAAATAAGATACACGACCGTCGGGACAAGCCAGCCAATCACCATACATCACCGGCAAAACATCGAAATAAAACCCGGTAAAACAAAAACGTGTAAGCTTTTTTTCTGTGTGTGTCATGAACAGTGCCAAAGGAAAACAAATTGTAGCAGGGAGGAGATGGTATCATACTAGGCGCCTTCAAAGACGTGAAAACTAATTAAGATCGGACGCTTTTCTAAGGCGATAACTTACAGCAGACAGACGGCCGGACGTGTCCGTGTATTGGCAATCAAAACAATTAACTTTTTGCTGTGTTCACCACTATCTAAACAAAACCGATATAATATTTAAGTAAGGTTTTTTATTAGCACATCGACCGAAACGGATTATTACGTATTGCTTTTTTTTTATAATACATAATAAATTATACTTCTTACACTATTCAGACTAAAGTGATTACTAGAATAATATTGACTTATAAAATGTGTTTACAACAACGAAAAGAGAGTACACGTTTCAAATAAAATAAAAACTAAGTAAAGTCTATCGTGCCGGGGCGTGATCAAAGCGTGAAATAAATAAATGGGAGCCGCCGCGCGAATAAAAAAAGGTAGAAAATTGTGGCGTTAATTTTCCAGCGAGATTTTCCAGCAGTGTCCGAGTGCAAGGGAAGGCAGCGCGTGCAATGGACACGTGAATTAAGAACGTTAACAATGCCATGGCGAGTCGTTCGTTCCTTAATGAACCCCCGCGTCTGGGGCATCGTGTTCGCTGTCAGAGCAAAGAAGCTGCACAGCAGCTCCAACTTATAAAGAATCGTTTGACTCGTCAGTTAAGATTATTTTTGAAATTAAAAACGTTAAAATATTTTAATCTGGTCTCTACACATTTCAACATAATTAATAAATCAAGTAATTCAATTAATTTGTTCACTAACATTTTAGGCATAATAGTTAAAATAAAAGCAAATGATGCTACATTTACATAAATTATAATTATGTCCAGATTTTAATTATTTTTTTATATCATAGGAGGCAAACAAAGAGGTGGGTCATCTGATGGTAAGTGATCACCACCATCCATAGACACTAACAACACCAGGGGTGTCGCAAGTGCGTTGCCAGCCTGTATTTGGGGGGAAGAGAGGAAGGGGAGGTAGGCCTCCCGCGCTCTCACTGACCGAACCAAACGCAACAATGCAAGCACTGTTATTTCACGTCGGTTTTCTGTGAAAGGGTGATACTACCCCGGGTGAGCCAACCCATTCCTGCTGGAACCAGTATAGCTACAGCCTGGCTCTACCACCTAAAATTATGTATTTTAAATAAAGACAAAAATTTATCAGTTTGTCGTGTATGAATATGAAGGATATGAGGGATTATATAATGATTATTTATATGTAAAATTTGTAACTGTAATGTAAATTTACAAAAACTCAATCTAGTGAAGGCATATATTTATTATATTCACTAATAAACAAAGCCAAGAGTCACCCTAAGTATTTATTCATTTATATTATATACACCAACAGATAACATAATACATTTGTAACAAAAAAATTGCTTAATTTAATATTCTAGTGTCAATTGTGAATGGTGAATACAAAACTAGTGAATAGAAAATTAAGAAGATAATCACCACGCCGTATAGAAAATCAGTAAAATAATCAACTTACGTAGAATTACGATAAAAGAGTATAAAAAAATACAATATAAGTAAGACCAATATAAGCAATTTCAATAATTTTGCGTTTGATAGCTGTGTAGGTAAACTGTTTGATAGCGTATTTTACATATTTCAATTATAACAAACAATACATTAGGGTGGGCCAAAAAAAACTTTTAATTTTTTTTTTATTAATTATCATGAAAATATCGTCTGAGATGACGAAAAAAAAATTGTGTCAAAGTTTCAGCTCTTAATATTAATATTAAGAGGTAGCGCATTAGAGTTTTTCTTTTTTTCTTTAGTCCCATACAAAAAAATTCATATTTCACCATTCGTTGTTCGTACAGCAAAATTTTTCAAGAGTTTTTTGTAGGAAATTGAACGTTCTACAAAAAAAGTTTCCTTCATTTTTTTCGCACGCCTCGCCATTTTAAAGATATTCAAGATTGAAATTTAAAGATTTTAAGGTACATTTCTTTTTTGCTTCTGAATTTTGTAAGTCGTTGACAAATGAACGTTATGAAATGTGCAATACATATTTCTGCAGGAAATTAAATGCTCTACAAAAAAGGTCTGTTATGCTTAGTCGATTAGAATAAGCGTTTGAAAGATATTTATGATCAAAGTTCAATACTTATCGCTCCTACTAATTTTTCAACATTTTCTTCGGAAAATTTTTATATAATTCATTAGTTTCGAAAAAATTAATGCAAATTTAAGTTTTTATCAGCAGAAAATAATTTAAATAATAGATAAAAGTGAAGGAAACCTTTTTTGTAGAACGTTCAATTTCCTACAAAAAACTGTTGAAAAATTTTGCTGTACGAACAACGAATGGTGAGATATGAATTTTTTTGTATGGGACTAAAGAAAAACTCTAATGCGCCACCTCTTAATATGAATATTAAGAGCTGAAACTTTAACACAATTTTTTTTTTCGTCATCTCAGACGATATTTTCATGATAATTAATAAAAAAAAAATTAAAAGTTTTTTTTGGCCCACTCTACAATACATGTATTGGTATGTATATTAGGGTGGTCCAAGAAAACGGTTTTTTTTTCAGCCTCTTATGAAATTATGCTATTGTATCATGTTTTAAGAGCTCCCTAGAAAGCACAGCCCTTAAAACATGATAAACTAACATATTTTCACAAGAGACACGAAAAACATTTTTTTTGGACCACCCTAATGTGTTTTGTAACTTAACAAACATTTGGTCATAGCAGACGCAAATCCCTAAAATCAGAACATGTAAACCAATATCTGTATTTTTTGTGACAGGTTTTCGATTTGAGGATGGTAGTTAGTCAAGCGACCCTGGTTATATGTAATGCCATTTCAGTATACTGGTTTGCAATCACCACGTTTTACTTCACAGAGAGCAAGGAATCGAACCTACGTAAATGAAGGTGATAGCTGAACACGCCACCGCTGAATTGTCATCTCATCCTTGCTTGAAATATAATTTCCATAGGAGGTTTATATAGCTAAATTGTTATTATTTTATTTATGTTCTGAACAAAACGATCGCTCAGATAAAAAAGCAATTTTCTCGGCTTGTAAATTAATAATAGGTCTTTACCTATGAAATTGCCGTTCTGCAGTACTGGCCATTTCAAATCAAAATAATTTTTGTTTGGCTAAGAATTCTAATTACAAATTAATTTTATTTTAAAAACATGGAATTCTTTTTCCAAAAGTAGTCATTTGTTTAAGAATTCTAATTACAAATTAATTTTATTTTAAAAACATGGAATTCTTTTTCCAAAAGTAGTCATTTGTTTATTGATTACTGTTACATTTTCATCGCATTTCAATCTTTTTTGTCATCATGGATACGTTAAAAATTCGAGTAATTATGGAATATGAGTACCGTCGTGGCAGCAACGCGGCACAAGCGGCACGCAACGTCAACGACGTTTACAGAACTAACACTACAAACCAACGCACCACCTGTTATTGGTTTGCTCGCTTCCGTTCTGGGAATTTCGACCTGAAAAATGAACCTCACGGTCGTCCGAAGACTTTGGTCGACAATGCCGAATTAAAGGAGATTGTGGAAGCTGATGATACACAATCTACGCCTGAATGAGCAGCAGCTTTCGACGTTAGCGTCAAAACAATATTGGTCCATTTGCGTCAAATTGGCAAGGTAAAAACGCTTGACAAATGGATGCCCCACAAACTCAATTATCGCCAGCGCGAAGTACGCGTCGAGACGTGCCTTGCACTGCTTAACAGATACACAAATAAAGGAATTTTGAACCGCATTGTTACCTGCGATGAAAAATGGATTCTGTTTGATAACCGCAAGCGCTCAGCAAGTTGGTTGGATCCTGGTTCAGCACCTAAACAATGTCCTAAACGAAAACTTACCCCTAGAGAAGTGATGGTCACTGTTTAGCGCCGTTGTGCTTCATCACAGCTTCTTACCAAACGGGGTGAGCATTACTGCAGATCTGTACTGTGAAGAACTGAACACAATGATGGAGAAGCTGGCACATTGGTCAATCGCTCGTCTCCGCTGCTCCTGCACGACAACGCGCGACCTCATACTGCACAGCAGACGGTCTCCAAGTTGCAAGAACTGGGGTTGGAAGTTCTCCGGCATCCGCCCTACTCACCAGACTTTGCGCCTACAGACTACTACTTTTTCCAGAATTTGGATAACTCCTTGGCGGGAAAAAAATTCCATACCCGAGAGGCAGTACAAAATGCTTTTGAAGAATTTGTTGCCTCCCGTCCAGCTGATTTCTTTCAGAAGGGCATCAATAAACAGCCACTGCGTTGGCAAAGATGCATTGATTGCATGGGTGATTACTTATATTAATACAAATAAAAAATACATGAAAAAAAATCGTTTAAATTTTTTCATACAAAACGGCAATTTCATAGGTAAAGACCTAATACATATATACTAACGGTCCCGGCAGACGTTGTACTGCCATGATTATAAAAAAAGAGTCTAAAATTCAACCGTAACGCCACCTACCGGGTCCAATTGTGAATCTAAACCATTCTCGGATCCAATTGAACTCGCACACAAAATTACATCAATATCGGTCAAGCTGTTTAGGAGTTCAGTGACATACACACGTACCAAAGAAATTTATATATAACGATATATAAGACAAAAAAAATATATATATACATATCTACGCAAAGTACCTATGAAAAAAATTATTATCAAGGTAGGAATATCACTACATATTTTATCTATCTGTTCGCGATAAACTCAAAAACTACTGAACGGATTGTCATGCAGTTTCACCAGTAGATAAAGTGATTCATGAGCAAGGTTTGGGTATATAAATGTGTCAAGTTTTTTTCATTATCAGCGTGGTAGAACATGAGCTTTCTAATTATATATAGTACTAGCTTTTGCTCGCGGCTTCGCTCGCGTTAATGTAAATTTGACCTATTCCTCGGGAATAGTACTTTTCTGGATGAAATGTTCTCTATATCCTTTTCGCCGTTAAGCCGTAGACGTGTAACAGATAAACAAACTCACATTCGAATTTATAATATTAGTTAGAATACTAATGCGAGTATTTAAATAACATTAAAGGATTTTTTTTAATCCTTTGCCAATAACAAACAATAGAATCAAGCCTGCAAAAGCCTCCTCCTTATAATTATAGCAACGCTATCACAAATGTTCAATATTATCACGGGATAATAATTACTGTAGTAAATTATGAGTGGTATAATATTCGATACATAAAGGAGCAAAGTTCCAGTTCGCAAAGAAAAACGTTATTGAAAAAGAGTCGAAGTTGATAGGTACATATATAAATAAAGTACGGGTTCAACTATCGACGCGGCTTGTTATCGCATGCCTCGATCGTGGCTATTACGCCAAAGTATTGGTTATACCCGGCCATCCGTGAGCACAGTTTGCTTTGCACCGGCCCGACGCGCCGCCATCCAGCTCGTTATAATAATGTGAACTTCGGGAACTGTGAACTCTTTGGAGTCGGTGCCTTTTGCTTTTACATTAAAATTCTTAAAACTATCAAAACATAATTTATTCTAAAATTATAAAATATAATTTGAAATTCGAGTAAGAAGATATTTATGAAACCGAAGACATATAACGCCCACTTGAGTTATTATCAGTTACAATTTGGACCATAAAATATTATATTCATCTATTTATTTAACTTTAGATGTTTGACCTCGTGATAATTGTTTTTTTTTTATATTTCGTAGGTTTTACCGGTGCACCACAAATTCAGCAGATGTTAAATGACTATGTGGTTCAAGACACTAAACCTAGAAGGGATTTGGCTTTCAATTGCAACTGCCAAAACACACCAACCGGTTCTGTCAAATTATACAACAATTATTAAAAAGAAGCAATCCTTCGTATTGACATAATAATGAGCGACAAAAGTTTCGATTTAGAAAACATAAAAATATATAAAAAAAGGATTGTGTGGTTTTATGAAACCACGGTAAAAGTGAAACTTTTTTTCACACTATAAACATTTAACTAATAATAGTCTATACACTACCCGGTCAGCTGCTGCGAACTATAGGCGCCGCTATATTGACCCTGGCTGCTCTGACGAGCGCCTTTCACTTTATCCCTACTCCGCGGCCGACCATCACGCGACATGCAACACACAGACGAAAAAGTTTGAGACGATGTAATAAAAGTTTCACTTTAATAATTTTTTCCACTACCACTAAGCCACATCGCTGTCGTACTTAAAGATAAGGACAGTACAATACACAAGAGGTCTACACTACATTAGTAGTTGTCGATATAATCCCGGATTTCTAGCTTTTCGGCACCTGAAACTACACTCGCTGATTCTGAAACGCGACAGACCAAAAGTGATTGTGATGGATGCATCAGCTTGTGAAACGTAGTAAAAAATCAGTTAGGCATAAATTCCTATCATCTGCTTAGGTACTTAATATACATTGACATCCAGAAAAGCAACTAGCCGAAACACACTACTATGGCGGGTATTACATCTGGTGTGTGATGGCCACTATGTCCGTGTCCTACTACTCGGAATATTATCAGTATTTATAAGGTAAAATAAGTCTATAGTATTCATTAGAAAAAAATGATAAAATAAAAGAAATATCTTATATTGCGAAAACGACTGTATAACATTCCGCTCGCAAACCACAGAAAGAATTTATTTTACACACATAATAATTGCAAGTCTCTCGAGGCGTCACGAAACTGATGCGTAATGACAAACTACACGGTGACGTGAAAATTGCTTTACGTATTCTCCGGTGTACGTTGCACCTCCTACAGATGTTTGCAATTATCAGCACAATTATTATGCGATGAGAAAAAATCGAACTCACCAGCGTTTTGGACTGCCAATTTTAAGCGTTTTATTTTAGGTATATACACTTTCAAAGTGTTATTAATTCATAAAGAAATGTTGAAAGCACCTACCTGTAATATTCATCTGAATTAAGTATCTATAATAATATTCCTCTAGAAGTATGTATATAATGTACCTAAATGATATATATACACCATTATAAATACCAAGTCAATTTGTGCAATCAACAAGAGTGGTTCGTATTAAAATTATATATGCGAATAAATTTTAAATAATAAGTCCTGGGATAATAAGTCCTAGACTTCCAATATGGTGCGTAATTGATTGACAAGTACGGAATAAGTAGCTTCACGCCTTGAAGTCGAGACTTGAGCAACAGGTCGGCTTCAAGCTACCTTTTATAGACGTCGCTATCCAGAACGTGTATTAGCGAAAAGGTTATGAAGTGAAATAAATTAAAAAAATATAATACGATGAATACTTAGTAGTGTGTGCCCATTCAAATAAGTAAAACGGAGATAAGTTAATAACACTTATGTTTTTAATAGGTAATTTCGCAAAGCGATGTTAAACAGTCATCTAATTTTACAAAAGAAAAGAACACTTCGAATCTGATAACGAAGTTCGCTTCGTGCGTTGAAAAGGAACCGCCTCCAAACGAAAATCCTTAAAACGCTCAAAAGTAATTGGATTCCGCTGACAATAAGCCTCAGTTGGCTAATTTCGCGGGAATAAAATTTGCTCACAAAAGCTGCATCGCAAAAAGGGCAAATAAAATTTGTATGTGTCAAGACTGTTAAAACGACGTAACGAGATCCCTTCCAAAAAGTAATCAAGACGAAGGGAAGGCTCGTTTGAAAGTAGTCTGCGGGCTCGCTGGAGGTGCTAAAACTTCAATGCTTATCTGCACACATACCTATACGTCTTTTATTTTTCTTTTTAGGTATTATTCATTATTGGATAAATAAGAATTTGTTACTTGCAAGTCTTCAACTATTTTCTAATTACACTTTGTATTCAATGTAACCAATGGGTCGACCGACTGCTATTGTCATAAAATGAATCATGTTATATATATGTGTGATGCGGTAACAATGTATTCCATGAATATTTACTGACAACTTTACGGTGCCTTTGATCGATCTAACTAATCACAAACAGAGTAAAGTTATACTCATCTTGTAATGAATTCGCTCATAAACTTGTGATTCAGAAGAAAAATATTAACATGTATAGTAAGTAAAGTAGGTCTGAATAGTGGCAAACGCCGTAGCACAGGCATTTGCATTCCGTCAAGGAGATTTAGAACAAAAATCGTATAGACAGACTGGTGTATTTTGAAGTGAATCATTTTATGGGAGGGCTTTGAAGTTCTCTTCGGCAACCTTTGTGTGTGACAAAAAACAGTGGAGGTAAACACTGTGTCGGTTAGAGTGTTGAAAGCACTTCTTGTCGCTCGATCACGGACGTTAAGCAGCGTCGGGCGCGGTTCGTTTTCGGATGGGTGACCGTTTGGGAATACTGCGTGACGTTGGCTTTTTGTAGCATTTTTTTCATTAAAATGTCTCCCTCTAATACTTTAGTTCCACTTCTATGGTGTGTCTTTACGATACACCATGTTTTTTTTTTGTTTTTTCATTATGCTGTTGATCGAGCTATGTCTAGCGTACATTGTTGTAATTTGTATTTTATATAATTGCCCTGTCTTTTAAAATTCTTCAATATTCATTATATTCTGTTAAGCTACAATACAGTATACTAATAAATTCTAATCTGCCGACTATCGTTTCCATATCAACGAAGTTTGTTGGCGAAACATAGCGAACGTTTTCATTACTGTTTGTTTCGATGCCACAACCCGAAAGTAACAAGTCAAGTTACGAAAATATGTCAAGAACATTTTTATCTTAAGCGGTATTTATTAAAGCGTTGACAAATAGCTTGTTAAAACCGATAACTCGCCGGTTTATAATTATAAGCGGATTTAACCGAGGTGTTAAAATATGTGCCTATTTACAACATAAGTGATCTATGACAGAAAAACTGGTAAATATTTTATAATATCCCGTTTATGGGCAATAAATAACATCGTCCAATAGTCTCGAGTCACGGACCGGTAAATTACTAAATTATTTTCTTATAAATTGTTATACAGGCCGAGGTTTTTTTTATATATTGGTTTCATACATTATGTATAATGATACACCATTATAATTAGTACATACTTATGTAAATTCGAAGGTAATTTCGTAAATACCCACCCTGTAACATAACTTATTAATATTAACATACAATATAATATATTTGCGGGGTGGTAGGGTGTCTGTACCCGACTGGATCGCGACCACCGTACACCAGGTGGAACACCCGCCATAGTGGCACGTTTGGGCGTGTCGCGTTCCGGGATCAGCCGGTATATATCCAGCAACCAGGGGGGGGGGGGGGGGGGGTCCCAAGAGGGGGGGTTTGTGGGGGGGGGGGGGGGGGGGGGGGGGGGGGGGAAGAGTGTGTTTTGGGGGGGGGGAATTTTTTTGGGATTTTACTGGGTTACAAAAAAGGAAAAAAAAGATAAATTAAAAAAAAAAAAAAAAAAAAAATATATATATATATAATTTATGCTTATTTTTATATTCATTAATCTAACTGTTATTTTGATATGGTAAAAATAATATTAGTTAAATGTTTTGTTATAATAATATTATTTTTTGCATTATATATAACGTTGTTCATATTTTGAGAACATGGGAAAATAGATCTATCTCCTCCTGTCACTGTTATTATACCACAAAACATTATATCTTAATTAACTTTCCTATAATTAAATATTTATGTAATATTCCTGATATCACTACATATTATAAAACGAAGTCCTCTGCCACGTCTATCTGTCTGTCTGTCTGTCCGCGATAAACTCAAAAACAAATGAACGGATTTTCATGCGGTTTATACCAGTAGATAAAGTGATTCATGAGGAATGTTTAGGTAGCTATATAATTTGTTAAGGTTTTTTTTTATTATCAAGGCGGAACAGCGTCCGCCGGGCCCGCCAGTATTTATTAAATTACGCGTTGTAAATATACAATTAACTATATGCTAATAATAATGTCTTCGTTTAAACACACCAACATCTATTTATATTACCTATAGCAATTAAACCGAATATTGATGGATGGCCAAATTATTTCCAGAAGTACAGAAAAGTATTAAACAAAGCTGTACTTAAATAACATAAAGTACAACATAAATTAACAAATACAATCTTGCCTATACAGAATGGTGCTACAATTTTTTTATTGAAACGATTTTTTCCGAAATATTAAACAGTAATTGTTATCGAAAACAAAATTTTCGAAAGCATACTTACAAGGAATTATAATTACTAAAAAATATATATCGTTTTACATTTTAAAATCGCAAAAAACAAAAAAAAAACATTTTAGTTTCAAAATCATAGTATTCAGTATTCGGCTGTTTAGTTAAAAGTAATATTTTATAATACTAGAACAGATCAGTCTGCAAACATTTTTACCTACTAGTTATCAATAAGCAAACACGTTATCCCAATAAATTCCAGCTTGCTCGTAGGTATTACTTATAGTAAATGAAAATTATAGGCTTCATTATAAACCAAAACACTGCTGACATTTACAGACTATAAGAAATCGATGTAAAAACGTGCTATGCCTTATTGACAGGACTTAATTGGATGTTATTGTAAATACCGACAACAATAAAAATAACAACATGTATATAAAACGCAGTGTCTGTTTACAAGCATCTATAGCGTAACTGGGATATTTTCTAATGAAAAGATGATACTTGGTTAGAGTCACTTTTCAACTTGATTATAAAAATAGCTGTAACACGTGCTATCATCCGCGTGAAATTCAGTAAAAAAAATTGTTCATTGTAAATGTACGCGTGAGATACATGTGGGGCACGCACGGAGATTGACACTGCTTTTTTAGTTTATTTTGTTTGGATAGAACCTTATTTTTCTATAAAAGTTAAGATAAACGCTTAAGTTATTATAAGCCATCCCCATACATTCTTGATAATTTAATAATGTATGTCCGTAAAAACTTTGAAAAACTGAATTTAGTAAAAGACCGGCATAATCTAAATACTAGAAACTGTGATAAAGTGGTGGTCCCATGTTTCAGACTTAGCAAAACCAGTATTAGTTTTTTAGGTAATAGTGTTAGGTTCTACAATAAAGTCCCAAAGCATGTTACCGATTTGCCGAACTGTAAATTTAAGCGCCACGTCAAACGGGTTTTAGTTTCAAAAGGATATTATAGAGTGGATCAGTATGTGAATGATAGTGATGTCTGGAATTGACTCCTCTCTGTGCATCCACTAAAAGCATTGTATGATGTATTGGAAATATATGTTAAAAAAATGTACCCGATCGAGTTTCTTGCCGGTTCTTCTCGATGACTGGGTTGTTTTCCGAGCCGATGGTAGTCTTTGACGTTCATAAGTGCCTTATTAGGACCTAAACTGAATAAAGTATTTTTGATTTTGATTTTTTGATTTTGGTTACTCCTTGTAATATTAGCTATTTGCCAGTGAAAATCTAGTCAAAATTGGTCCAACCGTTTCGGAGATTAGCCGGAAGGAACAGGCTGACAGACAACAATTAAAAAAATTGGTTTTCTGTTATGTGTACCGTATTTTGAAAAATTAGTTTTCTGTTATATGTACCGATGTTATATGTTTCGTATCGAATTAGTAAAAAGCTTTTATTTTGACATTACAATCTGACACTTCAGTGTTATTTATCTGTATAGATTTACCAGACTTCGAGTTACTATGTATTTACTGCTCAACGATATAATATTAAAATGACTATCTCCTTTACATCTATGTATAAGTAGTGCTTAATTTTAAGTATTAAAAACACCACTAGTTCAGAATTACTCACAATAGTTTTTAGCTGTTTATTTTGTACCAAAAGATTTTGACAATAATTATACTTCTGCAGTCACAACCTAACTACACCATAATTAAAACTATTCGTACATCCAGATCTACAATATCTCCTTTCAATTATTCTACACTAGCTTTGCCCGCAGCTTTCTTCGTTTTAATGTAGACTTGATTAATTAACAGTATTTTTGGGTGAACAAAAATCATGAAACTCGCGTCATCGTCACCGCACGCTTCCCGTGAGCTATCTATATGTATACCGTTTTATTATCAGGGCGAGACAACGTCCGTCGGACTCGCTAATTCTAAGTAATTCAGACTATAATTAATTTCAAAATTCAAAAGAGAGCACAGTTATTCCATTGTTTTGAGTTTTCACTTCTGTTGGCAGTCCTTACGACTGCTTCGATTTTTTTTCTGGATGAAAGTTTACTTAAGTTCAAAATTACTTTTCTGTATCCCTGACAGCGTGTACACAAAACTTAATGATGACCAGTTGACTAGTTAAGACGTGAAAGCGTAACAAACAAACTCACATTCGCATTGATATTATTAGTTACTATAGTATATTAGCAACCTCATTATTAAATTGTTATAAAACATATCCATATCTGGCTTATTTAAATCATATTTATGTCAATAATTTGATTCTCGATAGATTTCATCTGAAGATAATAGGTAGTAATCTTAGATCATTCATAATTCCATTCGTTGTACAAAACAGTGAAGGATGTTTACCGCATCAATTGTTATATACAAAAGTAGCGTTTAAAAAAATTATAGCGTAATTTTCATTATGTATTTTTATAACAGAAAGTCAAATTAACGGAATCCTAAATTTATAAGACTTTTAAAAATGTAGTTCTAATTTAAATTTGAAAAAGGTAAATACATATTTATTATTATATAGATTTATTGAATAACTAAAACACTAAACCAAATAAATATCATACAATTGGTTAATGAAATAATAAATAATTTACAAAGACCAAATTACTATATACTCGTATCAACAAGCATGCTTTCTAGGTAACAATGAGATATAACAATCGTTTCTCTCAAGAAATCTTACCGTGTTTCTGGCTTTGATAAAAAGGTAAGCCACCGCAAGTCCAGTCGTAATCTACATAGATATTTTCAACCATATACAGATTTACAAGTGTTAGTTAGGGTTGCAATCAAATCGCAAACGCGACTTGAACTCAAAGCGTGAATTGTATCGCTCGTGGCTCCCGGCGCAGTATCCCTGAGGTAACTCCAGAACGCGATAGCATTGCATCGCCAATCCGACGACGATAATTTAATTGGATACCTGACATTTAATCAATACCTTTGATTCAATTAATTAAAGTGTTCGAAACGAATGCAATTTTATGCTAAAGTAGTTACACGGTTGAGTGACTCGCGGTGCTTGAATATTATTTTTTTGTTTGGATTAAAGATTTTTTACATAAATGTAAGGGACTAATTAATTTATTGTCTTATTAATATATATTGCACATTATCATCATATATTTAATCACAATATAAAAAACTCCACAATATACTCCACAAGAAATCTCTATCTATGAAGAGTCCAAAGTCCTTACAGTGCGACAGTTATACATATTAAAAATGACCCTTACTCATCACAAATACATTCGAAAACACCTACCATTAAACAGCGATGTTACGAGTTCTTTTGACGTTGTTCACACTCAACGCTTCAATATAAAAACACCCAAAGTTAACAATGTATTCGCTCAACGTTTTTGTAAGTTTGCCCTCCCTTTCATATATAGACAAGTGAACAAACACTGTGAATTAATTAACCGAGAATTAAGAGAAGTAAAAGCAAGTGTCACAAATTGGTTATTATCCTTATCATATGAGGAGACAGAAAACATTCTTCATATCCTTTCTTAAACAGACACAAGCAATGAATATGAATACAATTATAAAGTCATTTTACAAACCTACCCAAACTTTTCACTTCCTGCTTAAATATAATAACCGTGTGTGTTTGTGTACTTTAGGTATTACATTTGTGTAATATAATCAGTTTGATATATATGTACTTTCTAAATTTTTATTAATCTTAATTGTCTAATAAGTAAGCCACTTACGGCACTAACAAGAAATATATTTTGTAAAGAGTTTTTGTTCGATTACCCACGACACAGGATTCAGTTCCTAGTGTGGGAGTCTACATTTGATTTTTATGCCATGTAAATCATTTTTGTTAAATAAAGACTTTTTTTTTTATATATGGAAGGTTATCAAAGTTACATTGTGTTTCTTCATGAAAGTTTTATGCTATCCATTTTATGAGGCAGTTTTTTTTTTCTTGAACTGAGTACGCTATTGACCTAGCAAGGTCTTTACAACTTCACCGGACTACTAAGGCGAGCGCTTAAGGCACTCAGCTGATTTTATTTTTAGATAACACGCTCAAGGGTGCACGGAACACCTCGGCTTGGGCTGTTACCTGAGAAATCCCGTCTGACCTAGCTAAACTATTCTAAGCTATTCATACATATATTCATTTGTGAGTCATACAATCGAAATTGCATGATTCACAAATGCATGCGTGTATACCGGCATGAAACGAACTAAACTATTCGATTCAGTTCGATAAGTGAAAAAAAAAACCCTTCCACCATGTGTATGTATGTGCTCGTGTGTGAGAGGTGATCTCATGTGTGAGTACAAGTGATGTAGGTGAGTCACTGTATCGCGAATTATGAGGCAGTGCTAGTCTTTATGTTATTGTTACTAAGTTTATATTGTGATATAATGCAGATGAAGTCGCGTGTGGTTCTTAGTCGTAGATATGAAAGAAATCGAAACACACGTATGAACATTAAATAGTTCTTTGATTTATCTATACTAATATTATAAAGAGGTAGAGTTTGTGAATTTGTAACGTTGTAGGGAGTAATCTCAGAAACTACTGGTCCAATTTGAAAAATTATTTCAGTGCTACATAGCTAATTTATCGAGGCTCATATATCATCACGCTAAAACCAATAGGAGCGGAGCACCAATGAAGAATATTTCAAAATTTGTGTTATTTTCCTCTTGAGAGCATCCGCTACGTGTTAGCGTTAGCCCAAAGTAACTATTCCACGCGAACGAAGTCGCGGGCAGAGGATAGTTTTTTAAATGGACTACTGCAATGTAAACCAAATCTCAGACGATTACGCATACGATTTTAAATTAACATATAATTCTTTTAAAATTATAACAAATGGAATGACAAATAACGGTACACTAATCACACAAAGGAACAAAAAAGTAATTTTAAATACATATTCGTAATATTGTAGTAGAGAATAACGCGATTAGGGTCACTATAAGATTACTGTAATTACAAACACGGTCTTTCAAATTATGGTAGTCATCAGATCGCAGTATATATCAAATATGTGTTGTTGCAAAACAACCTTTTGAGTATAATAATGGCAAGTGTAAAGCGAATTCATAACTTTTATTTCAAACAAACAGTAAGAAGTCCAAGTCCTATTGTATGTTAAAGTACTTAAAGAGTTTATTTTTTTATATATGAAATAGGTACGATCATTGATATACAAAAAGATGTGCACTTAACGTCTCACAGACGGCACACAAAAATGAGTGCAAAATTTTGGATTATGCAGTCATTTCAAGTAGTCACGCGTCGCTTGCGTCTTTGTAAAAACAACTTTAAATCATTCAGGTAAGATTGAATTTGCAAAACCATAAGTTTATCACATGACCATAACCACGTATGTATATTAGGGAGTTTTGCGGCCGGTTTTGAGCGCTACTCTTATTCGAGACTGTGTGTCTTGGGCTTTTATATGGCAATGGGTTATGATCCACTCTGTACAGAATTACTGAATTAATTTTGTTTAACTGTTATAGATTTTTATTATACAAATACATACATACAACGCATTGTCGCATAATCCAATTAAAGCTGAAATATTTAAACGTAACTTAATAGAAAATCTTAATTGTGATTTTTCGTAAGAATAGCAATAGGTTTACACATACTTCCTTCAACCAAGTACTTTTGATAAGTTCATTTAGTTGTACTATGATTAATCAAAAGAACAATAATATCATATACTTACATATAAATCTGTATACAACAATTATGATTATTTATCTATTATAAATGTGTAGTTCTGTCTTCCAGTCTATCTGTTTGTAGCCCCAAAATTGAACTACGGCATAGAATACTAAAATAAAATATGTTGTTATTTAAATTACCATATTCTGTCCGTGTACTCTGTCTGAATCGATCACCTATTTCTGAACTTACTGAGTGATTGATTTACGTCGTACATAGTTTGTTACCTGAAAAAAAAAACTTCCTTAATGAACAGAATCGCAATATGCCACAACAACAATTATACTTTTATCTTGACATATTTATATCAAAATCTTTCTACAAGTTTCATGTAAATTTCAGTTTTTCTTTATTATATCGTTGAACTTATTTTAGTATCGATCTTAAATTTGTTAACAGGCAACAATATTAATGAAAAATTGAAGTATATTATTCACCATTCAATATCATAAACAACATTAAAAACAATCGCGCCGTAACCGAATCTCCAATTATGTTAACGGCATTATTGTAATATTTGAATTTATTGTGAAACATAGGCTCCGATGAAAGTATAATTTAGGATATAAACATAAGTTACTAAAACGATATCTTATCATAAATAATGTTCGAATCATAACAATAAGCGTGATAGCACAAAAAGTGATACAAAGGCGAAGCATCCGATACCTTTTCGTAGAAGACGAGAAAACAATTCAAATTTAAAAGTGACTTTGGGCCCGAGAAAAATGCGACAAAATAAAATAGAACAAAGCACAAAGATGACCGACGACAGACGCCGTTTGACCGTTTTCACAACACGGCACAGAATTTAATCATATTTAAAGATTGTGTCGACATTTATAAACAACTACAGTTTATATGTTTTTATATACACATGTCATACATAACAATTATTTTATTAATATAACTTTTAATATAGAACTTATTTTACATTATCTTGCATGATTTTCTTTCCTGTCCGCGATTTCCTTCGTCTCGAATAACAAGAGCAAACTACATACTCTATATTTTGTAGCGATACAGATACTACTACAGTATTATAAAAAAAAAATCATTAATTGTGATAATAAACAAGAAATCGACTGCACTCTAGAATAACGCACGAGCGCACAGTCTCTTAAGCGTTGAGATAAAAACAAATTTCTTCCAAAATACAGATAAATTGACAAATAAGATTTGATACCCGCTAACTGGGGCGTGAAATTTAAATCAACGACAACAAACAATTCCGTGGCCGTAATAGAAACGAATGCCAAACTTCAAAACTCTATTAAAGCGGCATCTAAAGTTCCCATTCGAGCCCGCGCAGCCGTGCCCCACGCAGTAATGTATATTTTATTCGTTTCTCCAACACTCGGGATATCTTCGATTGGCATCCATCCGGTGAAACAAAGCAAAAATAAGCAACACCGATTGTGTATGTACCTGTCGCTCTAACCTTGTTCTTGTTTCTAAAATTTGTATAAAATATTCCGAAGTGGACGCGTCTATAGCGAATAATAAAACTAAATCGAATTGAATAAAATAAAATTGCCAAAAGAGAACGTGCTTGAATTTCAATTAGAATTTACACCACGGTTGTTGTATTTCAAATTAAATCGTACGATATGAACAAAACAGTGTAATTCGAGTAGGTAGCATTTGTGTGGGTATGTATTTAAATGATACAATTATTGATGCCACTAAAATCGATTATTGAAAGGTTAAAATAATTTGTAGAATTAAAAATCAGGGTGTTAAACTATCCTGCACATCCTAAGCAGTAGCAGTTACTTCCTATACGACTTGACTGACAGGACATTTTTTTTAAATCACATAGTTTAAATAGCTATGTAAAATAAAGATGTGAAAACCTATCGTATTTACATATTTCGGTGCCATTCCCCTATTAAATGATGCTTTCGAAACTATTGGATTTACAGAGAATTCGTCTTTCATTCCTTACATGTCGAAACACACTAAGATTCGTCGAAGAGAGTCCGACGTGTACGTGTCAGTCATTCCATTAATGTCTCGATTTCCTAAAACAACGCGAGTTGAGGTCTTTTAGAAAATATTTGACGCTTTGGCAACACAAATGTTTTATCACATAGTTTTGTTTCATGTTTTTTTTATACATAAAAACTGTGAGAATATAATAATTATAGAAAATCAGGTTCAACTTAGAGTACAGTTTCAATTTAGAACATGAATTTGTTTATTTTTTCTCCATCGTATGTTGGTAAAACGACTGCACAACATTGTAGGTAACTATTTAGAATACCTACAATTTGTGAACAACGATGACCGCTGAGAGGCAAATTCCAACGGCAGTCGTGTCGCTGTCATGTCGCCTGCTAAAATTATTCTTCACACTTCGTTTGTGGGACTAATATTATATATGTATAATATAGTTTAATGAGTGAGAGTACAGATCAGTTATTAGCGTCCATCACAGGATATATTATGATTAACTTTACTTATAGGTGCAATTTTGCAGCTGTAAAAATTAGCAATTGATGTAAACAAAAGAGGTTTTACTGGAGAGTGTCGTAGCGGGCGGTAGTCGGCGTTCCCCGTCACAATAGCACAATTAAAATGCCAACAAGTCCGGTTGCCAGTCCAATTATAGTGGACACCGATTCCGAAGAGTAATTGGAATTGAAGCTATATGGAAGCCGGTTGTTTATACAGGTACAGTTTACTACTACGGAAAATATACTTTTACTGCGATCTCAGAAAAAGCAAAAGCAAACTCGTATAACTCAACTCATGCATATACTGAGTAATTTGTATTTATCCTTGAAAGTCATCGTTTTATTTTTAAAGTGAATCTTTTATTACATCGTCTCAAACTTTTTCGTCTGTGTGTTGCATGTCGCGTGATGGTCGGCCGCGGAGTAGGGATAAAGTGAAAGGCGCTCGTCAGAGCAGCCAGGGCCAATATGGCGGCGCCTATAGTTTGCAGCAGCTGACCGTGTAGTGACTATTATTAGTTAAATGTCTATAGTGTGAAAAAAAGTTTCACTTTTACTGTGATTTCATAAAACCACACAATCCTTTTTTTATCAATAAACAAATCAGTAAATATGGTATATAAATTTGAGTAATGTTATAGTTTTTCAGGCGAAAGATGCAGGGAGATATATGACATAAATGATATATGTATATCTCTGATTAAAAATGTTAAAGAATTAAACAAAAATAATACCATATCCTTATAAACAGACCTCATATAGACGTAGGTAAATACTTTTTAGTTATTATAAAATATCTTTTGTCTTTATCTATACAGAAAATTGTACTGTAATAGTTTGTTTCCGACGAGGACCATCGGAAATTCAAGCGACTCAAAGGACATGTACCCTTTTGTCAGTCGGTGGAGAAGATAACAATGTTCAACTGTAAACAAACTACCTGCAGCGTTTTAAATACAGGCTTTAGACTTTGTAAATATGTATTAGATACTTTTTTTTAATGGTTTAAAGAATTACGTATTATAGTTTTAATTTTTTTTATTTCTCATTATGCAAGAATTAGGTGAATATTGAATATACATTTTGAATTGATATACAAACTTCTTAGTGTGTATATCAAATTAGTTTTTCATGTTAATAAGGATAAACAAAATCTAAATTTAAGATAATTGAACTAAGGAAAATATGTAACAAAAAACGCAAAACGAAACGTTGTACGTAATAAAATCAATTATTAGTCAACAAGCACAGAAAACAGATTCCACGTTAACTGGCAGAATTCGATTTGCTCAAACTTTTCGTAGAATAGCCAGACAACAAAGTGGACTATACTTCGAATCTGTGCATTTCGAAAGGTCAAAACTTTACTTCTGTGAAAGCAAAGAATGTACTTTCTTAGTGAACAAATTTAATTTACACTTGTGAACGAATCCTATTTAAAAAAAATTAAATATACACAAACAGAAAACATATTATGTATAATCATCATATGATAATAATATATGCTTGTTATCAATTAAATTACTTTAAATAATGTAAGCATACCAACTAATCTATTACGTAGTTCCCGAGGGCCATGGCGACCGGTTCCTGTGGGCATTAAGTCCAATTGAATGTAAACTTTATCTGCTGTTCCGTTTCATATCAATTTATATACTTGATGATTTGGTTTTTCGGGGCATATAAACGGTTTAAACAAACGATGGAGCGTGAATAATTATACTTTATAGCTGCCGCAGCACGCCGTCATGACTTGGCCTTAGCTAACCTTACCAAACCGAATAAAGAAATACTAAGCACTATATGTATTATAAAGTTAAATGGATTAAAACCGAAATCATCTTGCAAAAAAATAATAAACGCATTATTAATTAGTGACATTCATATAGGTACCATAAGTGCGATAAGCTCGGACATTTTTTAAATCATTTTGTACAATAACATCCACGGATGACAGTAGCACATTGTAACGTGCACTGCACTTCAGACATCTATGCAATATAGACATACAAAAAGTAATACATAGATACATCGCGTGATCAAATACGTACAAATATATAGTACAATTTATTGGTTGAGACAACTGAATAAATAAATACCTAAATAAATCTGACACAACGGACACAAGGTACACAAACTGTCGGATTAAAATGGAATTTTGAAAAAAATACGAGACATCCGCTGCATTGTGGGCGTTACTTTAAATGTATTTGCGCATTGTTGGCAATTCTCGCAGGCAAACGGTGCGTAACATAAATATCGGACGCAGTGGGCACGCTCCCGAATGCAATCGGACGGTAAATAAATCGGCGTGCATCTTTTCAAGCGACCGGTGTCAGAGAGAGCCCCCGGCGGCGCCCTGCAGTAAATTGCTTCGAAAAAGAACAACCCAATATGGCAGTCATATCGAACTCCGCTAAGTTACATTCGTGCGCAACACATAAGCTAAGTGAGTTAACATGTTTTGAAATTTAAAAAAAGAGAAGTTACCATGTAATTAGCAAACGAACAGTAAGGTTCGACAGATGATACTCAACTCATTAATCAAGCTTAAAGAGGTCACGAACGTTTTCATACAATAACTGGGAGCTGCGTAGACATGTAGACGCCGGCCGATCGCTCAGCCGTCCTCCTATTTTATCTCTGTACGGTCTAATTCGTACCGAAATATAACTTTCCTATTTTAATGCTAAAAGTGAGGAACTTTGCTCATATAATTACTGTGTAGGCCAAATGTCGAACGAACACTTCCTTCCCTGTACAGTTTATATGAGTGTTAAAACCCTTCTAAAAAGGTATACTTTAAATTTATATCCATTACAAAAACCCAACATGTTATCTTCGGAGTTATAAATAAGTTAATTAACTTCTATTTTCGCCTGGATTCGATTAGTTGCTACCACGTCTACCTACAAAAATCTTTTCATTTAGTATGTTTGCTGTATATCTAAAAAAGCGAAATATTAGTAACTGAATCAATAGAAACATTATGGTCGTATCCGTAGACACTTTATTCTGCATTGTCAGATACTGTCTTAGTCAAATAAACACACACACTGTATAGGTATTGCACTCTCAAATCATAAATAATTGTACGTACGTGTTCATTCATAACGTATGGATTGCTCGATACAAGTTACCCAGAAGTTCGTTAATCTGGCGATGTTATACACAAAGGAAACTGCGGTCAACCTGAAAATTAAGTTGGTGCGCTCTATTGCCTTTGAATTAAACCACAGCTATATTTGAACCGATATATTGTAATGAAGTATTTCGAGTGTACAGATTATAATACATTATTGTAGATCATAAACATTTCAATTTGTATATGATGACAAAATATCTTGCAAAGTTCATAGTTGACTATAACTTACTCAATTACCATTCTGTACCTACATATTATGTTATTGTAACTTATTTACTGTACTTCATATAAAAGTACTAGTTTCTGCTCACGGTTTCACCCGCGTTTATGTAAATTTAATGTATAATATAGAAATATGATTTTTTTTTTTCAAATTAAACAAACAGACTCTAGATATAAGTATAATTGCTCTGTGGGGTCCTTTTTAATAACTGCGCTTTATGATATACAATCCAAGTAGGTATAGATTGCCCGATCGGCAGAGCACTTATGACCGGTTTACTGAGGTACTTTAATTGTAGTTTATCTGTTCAATAGCGTTATCGGTTCGATAACTTGTCATATTGCGTTTCTGAACACACGATCTTACGATAAATGTCAGTAAAACCACCGTGCCATTTGACAGTTTATCTTATGGATAACTTTGTTGAGTCAATAACCATTGGTAGTTTAACAGACTATCTCAGAAACCGGGCATTAGTGAACTAAGCCGAACAAAATTACACGAATACCCTAACAAGTGTCCCTTACTCTTATTACATCTTCCTAAATTAGTATAAGTGGCCTCTTCTGTCTGTTAGTATTTTAGTACCAGATGCACACGTGTTGATTATGGCATTTGATTTAAATAAATATTCTTATGATAGACTCTAATAACTTAACATAAGATCTTTAGTATTCTTCGGGAGTAGTACTTTTTCCTGGATAAAAAGTACTTTTCTGTACTTATGAGAATACAAAATTGCATGACGTTCGGTTCAATAGTTCAACATGCAAACTCACATTCGTATTTATAATAACATCTTAATGTTATTAATAATAATTTATTGGCACAACTTAGCGAACATAATTCGAACGTTCTTTTGATCGCGAACTTTCGCATCTTACCAATTCAATGAGGTCGATTCGGTGATAATATTATTTGGGACCGAAAACACAAATTGCTCGGACGCGGGCGTGATACAAATGAAAATTGCCGCCTTGTAAACCTTGAACGATAAATGTTGACCTATTTATTATGAATAATGATAAGTTTATTACAATATCCGAATTCTTCCCAACAACTTATTATACGTATACTCATTCAACAAAAATGAGCTATACGCGAGTTACGTCAAGCATATATCATAGCAGTCGTTCACAACTTCGTTTGCTTTAAATTAAAATATTAGACTGAACAGCAATAAAATATAGCCTAACAACACGTAGTAACGAGTTATAAAAAAATTAAAAACCTTCTCCACGAGAATCCCGTAATACCACTGTTGTTGCAATTGTCCACAGGCGATGATAGCCATTTACTATTGGACGGGTCGTTCGGCTGTTTGGCACTGCCCTTTGGCATAAAAAGACACAGGTAGGTATGCAAGTTTCACGATAATCGGTCAAATTGCTTAAACATTATTAGGTCATAAATAAATAGATTACATTGAATTTAAAACATATTATGGTTAATCACTACATAATATAGAACAAAGTCCTCTGCCACGTGTGTCTGTCTGTCTGTTCGCGATAAACTCAAAAACTACTGAACGGATTTTCATGCGGTTTTCACCAGTACATGAAGTGATTCATGGGCAAGACATAATATAAAACAAAGTCCTCTGCCACGTCTGTCTGTCTGTCTGTCTGTTCGCAATAAACTCAAACGCTACTGAACGGATTTTCATGCGGTTTTCACCAGTACATAAAGTGATTCACGGGCAAGGTTTAAGTATATAATTTTACAGGTTTTTCTTATTATCAGGGCAGGACAACGTCCACCGGGCCCGCTAGTTAAATATAAATCGTATATTCAAACTAGCCAAGTAAGAACTTAAGGCTACAATATTATCCCAAGTTATAAGCAGAAATGATGTTTTAAGTTGTTATAACATATTTTATGTTGTTATAAATAAATTTCAGAACTGACTATTGAATGTGGCGCCTATGTTTAAGTCAACAACCAAGGCAAATATCATAATATTGAACTTGGCTCTCATTTCATATTTATGTTTTTGATAGGATATTCTTAACTGTACCATGATCATCAGCCTGTAAGAGACCCACTGCAGGGCTATAGGCCTCTTCACGAAGGAAGGTATGGGCATAATCACCACGCCAGCCCACGACGTATTGGTTATTTCAAACCCTGAGAAATCCACAGTATTATGTTTTCAAACATATAGTAGTACTACAAGAACAATTCTCAGGTTCAGGTTTCCTCACCATGTTTTCCTTCACCATCAGTCGATAGTGTTACCAATTTAAATTAGTAAATGTACGCGAATTCCAAAAAATTCTTTGGTACATGCCAGGGTTCGAACCTGCCGACATCGAAGTCATATCTCACCGGTCAAACCATTAGACCACCACGACTTTTTAACTGTATGCATAATATGTATATAATATATATCCAGTAATTTCTAATTATTAATATTCGTAAGTTTGACGTTTAATACACGATGTAACCTTAGACGGTAACTGCTAGAAATTATTGACGATCACTTTTCAACCTAAATATGGATTAAAGTAAAAAAATAGGCAATGTGCCGCCTATATTACTGAATATATATTACATACATGATTTGCATGCAGTGAAGAATATATTATATTTAGTACGCAAACAGTTACCACAGATTTCAAATAATTTAGAGTCCAATAAATCCCACATTCAAAAACTCTCCCTACTGTGTAGCAATTATCCAATAATAAGCTACGTTTAAGAAAAGCAGTCACTGTCGCTAGATAATGGGTAAATATTGTGTTCACACCAGCCTATAAATAAATATATCATAGCTAAAACCATTAATTTCTTAAAATTGACATCATAAAACCATAAGTTATGGTTATTAAACGCTTATCAGCTGATTCTGTAGTAAATTAGCTACAACACGATTACAAAATTTAATATTTTCTACGCAGTATAGATAGGTATTTATTCAACATATGTTATAAATTAGTAATTCCATCAAACGTTTAAAAAGGTTTGTGATCGCAAAAGTAAAATTTATTATACATATTAGCATAACTATGTAATTATCCTTCATTTCTATTAACATAAATACTACTAATACACGATTTCACATAAAATTTGTCGCTTACCGCGCTAGAATTCTTTTATGTAACAAAAGTGAAGCGTAATTTACATATTTATATATTAGTAGTTCTTGCGTTAAATATACTTATAAATTTCCCATTGAATGAAACAGTCAGATACGCGTTGGAATAATCAAGTCGCTGGCCACTTTAAATAACTCGTGCATAATCAATCGCTGTTCATACTTGTGAGGCACTCGTAAATTCACAAGTCGCGATGACGGCGCGCGGCCCGGGGCACATCGTGACCCGTCTCCGAGTGCCTCGCTTGCCCATTATTTAACATTTTTATTGCACTGTAAAAACGCGTGAATTCTTAAGAGAGCGCACGCCCCCGTCGCACGTGGATCCACGAGTCGATACGGGGCTCCGTGAACTGCGTGCGCAATGCGCATGGACTCTTTACCTGACCTCAAATGTCATATAAACAATAATTTAAGTTATTAAAATTAAATTAATAACTATATATGTCTAGTTGATTTTATTAAAACTCCATTGATTTCATCCTTAAACTTTTTTTTAACAAATACACGAAAAAATTCAAATAATAATCTTTTCCATTGTTATTAAATAAAAGAGTGTTATGTAAGCGCATCACCTCAAAACGGCTGCACATATTTAGTTAATTTGTTGTTGTTATTGTGTTTGCAATTGTCACAACGAAGTTTCTATGAAAGAAAATCCTTGACAAATTATACGGAAAAGTGAAAAGACTTATATTGGATATAGCACCATTCTTTATATAACTATAGTTATAAATGGAATGATAAGTTTAATTCTTAGGCAGTTGGTCCTTATCTAAAAGATATCACGTTTGCTCCATCTGAATTAAAGTTTTAAGAACAACGTTTAGCGATGTGTGTTTTCTTGCGTTCAAGTAGTCGTTAGGTGCTTGTGTTTCTTCCTCTGTACATAAATTATTAAGATATAAAAAGAAACAGACAAATTCGCCGGTATCAATTAGTTTAAAATACAACATGTTCTTAATTTGTAATTATATAAATATGTCACCTATATAACTAACAAATTGCACGAATGGTACGCTTCCGTTAAACGATTTCGCCTGGTACTGAATTCGTTTAGAGTTTAATTTTCACAACAAAGCTTTTAGCTGTCACAATTCATTACAGTGTACATTTACACTTAGTGGCTTTGTATTTTAATTTGTGTTTAATTTAAAATGTATCTCTGTCCGCAATAAAAGCGAATATTACGAACACACGTCTTGAGTTTAAATGTAACGTGTCGTGTGCTGTTTATATTAGATTCTCAAAGTAACACTTAGATTTTAAGAAAACCATTACACGTTTAATAATGAATAAATATACATAGAAATTGAAATAATAATGACTTCGTGATGTAAATATTTTGTTGACGAAAATTCATAGAACTGTATTGCGTTCCAACTCAATCCACATGGGGATGATAATATTTCGCTGGTATAAGTTAAAAATACAATAAACATTATATATACGTTAGAATGTGAAAATTAAAAAGTGTACTTAGCAAAAATGGAGTAACATATAAGCCATCAAAAATTATATTGGAAGTACTCAAAAAAGTTTTCCTAAAGAAAAGTGGATAACCTTTCAATACAATAATCTCGTAATCTATAAGACAAAATAAAAACTAACAGTATAAAATAATAAATACAATAATCTCGTAATCTATAAGACAAAATAAAAACTAACAGTATAAAATAATAAAAAAAAACTAATGAAGTTATAAAAACCTAACCCTCGGTACTCACACGAAAATCTGTGCCTACCGATAAAAGTTTCCTCTCCGAGCTTGAAGAGGCCAAACGGCAAGACCTTTCCCGGATCGTCAATACGTCTCAGAATGGCGAATAGAGGGCGTAACGATAGTTTGAATAGGGAACGCTGCTTGTTTACAATAGCTGCGGGTAGTTCGTGAGCCGCTCTCCATTTAGATGGGAAGCGCGTCGATACAGCTTACGGCTTCGGCAGTCATGTGTACTACCATGTTCATATGATCTACCCAGTCGCTTTTGCGATAAGCTCTAACCGACTATTTAGGGTCGTTTGAATGAACGCGAAGAGTTCTTATAATGCTGGCCGCTTCGATGCCGACGCCTCTGTTATGGAACTTTATGGAACGAAGTGCGTTTTATACGGTCTTTGATGTTTCGGTTTCGCGCTCTTACCGTGTAGTGGCTCCCGAGGGGCGGCAATAACAACATTGAGGTAAGTGCTCGCGGTCGTAACGCTGCCCTAACGGTGCACACATGTAAATGTGCCTTTGGATAACTCTAATGAAATGTTATAATTATTTCATACGACATATTCAATACTGTAACGTTTATATTATAGGTTTTTCGATTTTTCAGTATTCGGTTTTTTCTGATACCTCGGAATCTATAGAAATAAAAGTCATTTGCCGAATGTATGTAGTAAGTGCATAACTACAGAACAGCTGTACGTATTTGGTTACTTCTTTTCTCATTGTATTTGTACAGAAAAATGCAAACTCATACGGAAGAATAAAACATTTTTGGATAAAAATGAGTGAATGAGACAGACAACTGTAAGGAGATCTTCGAATATATTGACAGAATTAACAGATTGTCATTCAGTTGTCATTTTATTACAATATAATAAAAAAGGGATGATTTAGTCTCATTTTCTTTGTTAGTGCACCCATGCAAAGCTGGAGCGAGAAGTGAATTAGATATAAAATTATAATTTAACTAAATACTATCATGTAAATCCTAAATAAACAAATATGAAGATATAATTTCACACACGGTCATTTACTTAAAAAATAAACATAGCTCGTATTATGGTTACTAAATAACCGATATATCATAGTTATATTAAATAACCGATATTACGCTATCACATTAACATCAGTGATGTGCGACGAACGAACTGGCGGCAACATCTCTGTCCAAAAGTAGAGCTTATTTTAACTAAGTCACGAGGCCTTATTGAAATTAAAAATTTTGCTTATTCTGTTCGTTTTCTTATTACTTCAATAATAAAATAAATTAAAGAATGTGTCTGGCATAATTCAATATTTATCACATCATTCCTTAAAAGTTTCAATGCTTAAATTTGGTTTAAAATGAAATCGTTATTCTGATTAAAAAAAAAAGATTGCGAAATTATTAGAACTATCACTCAAACTGCTAGACATTTATGGGTATTTTAACCGGAGTTACGTTTTAACAAAACGATAATCAGTAATAAAAATTACTTTAGACGCATATATTTTTACTATCAAACGCGAAATGATGACAAGATTGCTTCCCTTTCTCAAGTCTCTTAAGTCTTATTTTGACGGCTTTTCTATACTATTAATATACATTTTACAGCATCATTAATAAATATTAGCGTCGACTCTCATACAAATATATCAACATAAACTTATCGAATTCTTAAAATATTTTAATAAAACTAATCTCTTGTTTAATGGTTTCATTAAACAGCGCCAAAACCCTGTACAGTCGAAAACCTCGTAATAAATCTTATCGAATATAAACCGAGCCGCTATTACTTTTAATGACAAAATTTCTTTTAATCTGCGCGAATGAGAAATGTCTTACAAATCAGTATTAAGTAAATCTCACGAAATGACCTATAAAAGTGTGTTGAGATGTAATCTCGTTAAAATCCTGTGCGGGTAGTTTGGAAACAAATGAACGTCAGGGGTTAGCGCGACGGGTGACGGGGCGAAGGAAGATTTCGTGACGCCGCGCGAGTGACGTGGCGGTTGTACCTAATTAAATGGGATATTCTCGTTTTCTTCGTAACATTTTAATGCTAAAATTTAAAAGAACTTGTTTAGTAAAACTTAGGAACCTATAGTTAAAATTAATTACGTGACGAAGTGATGACTACCTGATTGCTGAGACTGCGTTCACCTGAAAATGATCACCTATTGTTTCATGGGAATTGTCTATTTTATCTAGCTGTATGCTTTTTTTATGTAATCATGTAGATAATTACTACTTCAACCAGTTGTAGTCCTTAAGAGAAATGCAGCCGAATTGTCCCCAATCCTAACATGCTTTTATCGCTTGTTCTGTCTCAGGTGTTTGGCTCTAAATTTGGAAGGGGACCAATGTGCAACTGGTCCCTAAGAACTGGGACTTTTCAAACCCTAACAACTACCGCCCAAACACCGTAACACCGTAGGGTCTAACATCGAGGTCTTCCATGCAATCTTGTGCGTTAAAACCTAGGTTAATTATTAATGGATATCCTTCATATAAGGAACAAGCTCGGCTATGCTGTTTGCATGTCTAAGAGGGCTCCGCCCAATATCTCGCTGATACCGGGCAGATTGCAGCTATGGGCTGTTGACATTGTGAATGGATGTCGATTCGCCTGTCGGCTAGTATGTATTCCCTTCCTTTTATGATATCGGGTCCTTCATACAAGACGAGAAAAGGCATTTTACAGGACGGCATTACGAAGAAGACTGCCGTTGGTATCAAGAATCGACAGTCGCCTTTTGTTTTTGAATTGTATCGTACTTCCCATCAGGTATTGTACAGAACTAGTATAATAATTACGTTAACTTAAGCAAATTATTTACCTAGGAAACATCCGGAACCTTCTTATGTTTTAATTACAGTATAAAGCTTGATAAGAATAGAATATAGCCTGAAGGAAAAATGTAGGTAACTTCCTATAAATAATAGAGTCTTTCGAATCAAAATGGTAATTTCAGAAATGGTTACCTCCTACGAGGTTTTATAATACATATTTGCTTAAAATCCTCTACAGAGGGTAAACTATAAATACAGTATTAAGGTCATCGAGGGGCTGCCAGTTGAGAGAGGGTGGAACACAACACGGCCACGCTGCCTCATAAATCTGAAAAGTCTGAGACCTCGTCTGTCTGTGTAGATAATAGTCCTACTGTAGAAAAGGGTAACCAAATACACCCGCAAGAAGGCTATTTTAAATACAGAATAACTAAAAGAATGAAAATAATGGAAGATTTAAGTGGACGAAGGTGATATGCAACATTTGTTTAATTTTTTCATTTTATGACCTAAATGAAATTGTTATGTCCATATACGGATTCGGTTCTTACAGTGTTAGTATATATAAGCTTAGAAATGAAAATATCACAAACCAAATACGTTGGAGTGCATTACTGTAAAATTAAACATTTATGACATGTCACCTTCATTCACTCATGTCTTCAATTATTCTTATATATATTATTTAAGTCCCTTGATACTATTTGCATATTACCTAATCACTTCACCAAATTCAAAGAGACCCAGTATGTTTTAAGAAAGTCAAATCTCAAGTCTCAAATATTTTTCTTAGGTTTATAAGTGCAAGTATAACCCAAAACAGGAATATCTTGACATTCATAAATAAAGTTTTTCAGTAAAATGTAATCAAATAACAAAAAAAAATCAAAATATAATTAATTTCTCCCTTAGTTAATAAAAATCATTAAGTATGATCGAAGTGTTGTATATATTTTTACAATTTACATTACACAATTCTACTTACTAACTAAAGGCTTTGTAAATTTCCTCCGGGTGAAAATTATTATAGTCGATAAAAACGTGAGCGGAAACACTAATAGATGCTTTAACTGCAGATTTCTTAGAAACAAAAACGATTAAAATTCTAAATGTTCATGCCAATAGGATTAGCAAAAATAATAAGATTTTTACACTAGTTTAATTGAGTTATGATTACAAACCAGAACATATAGAAGATCATAGGCTTATTTGTTTATATATTCTGTCAACTAGGCGTAAGGATACCTTTGACTTTATAGTACTTTCTCCCGTTACCTATGAAATAGCAACACTTACAACACAACAGGTTCTTGTTGGGAAAAACGTTATAGAGTTTTACCATTCGTAGTAGTTACACCAGTGTTTGGTGAATCTTGTTTTTACAATTTTACATGCAACAATATCTTGGGAATTGACATAATCTTCACAATATTATATACTTTTAATTATTATAAATAAAAAAAAATATTCTACAACTCCGACTTACAAAAAATCACTTCCCTTGATTGTGTAAAGTGATTTCTTTAACTAATATTTTAATTATTGTTAGGCGAGTCGCGGTGTATTTTTAATTAAGTTTTTCAACTATCCACTCAACTTCGTACTGTGATCAAAGTGCAAATTCCTGCAACGCATATGACATCACCGATGAAAAATAAATACAAGATTTGATTATTATCATAGAATAGTAGAATGGTCACAGGCTTATCGCTGCAGGGAATATATGTGTAAGGATACCTACATTGAAAAACTACATAAAGAATAAATTTTATGCAATTGGCGATACTGTGCTATAAAACAAAGGTGTAAAACAATGTTAGATAATATTTTACTTTTTACCCAGCAACATGTAAATCGTGATTATTATTTACCACCCTAAAATTGCGAATATGAACTCGGTAAGATAATAAGTGAATCTTTGAAATATTGCAATAATAGCAAATTACTGGAATAACCGAGGTGCAGACCGAAGGATTGTGCTCGGCGAGTGTTTACGAACTGCAGCGTTGTGCGGCGCGGTGCAGATTTATAGAGCAGAGTGTCACCTGCCAGCCGCAACACTGTGGCCGCACTATAAACGACGGTAAACTAAACGATGTGTACGAATCCGATACGTATTGCTAGCGCGGCACGTTTTACAATGACACGTGTCGGTTAGATTGGGGGTGCAGGGTTATCATTTAAAAGCTATACTTTTCAATATGGCCTTTACTGATTACTGATCCACTACAAAGCATTAGCTTAACACAGACCTCACAAGACTATAGAGTTGTTGAATTAAATACGATTGTACTTTTTAATTTAGAAACGGTATAATTTTTGGTCCTGTATTACTAAATTAGCCAGTATAAATACTTAGTTACTACACGTACAATGCTGAATTTTCAGAAACTTCAGAACAACAGTATTGATTTATAAATAACCAGCTGACCCGTGCAACTTCGTTTGCACCAAATCCGTTATTGCCTGTTTCAATTCTATTTTTAAATGCGAAAAATCTTAATAAACCTAAAACCCGATTGCAGTAGATTTCCAATTGTGAATCCAAACTATACAGGGACTCACTCCAACATAAACCCAATTGGTATGTGAGAAATCTTTGAAAATAACCCTAGAACCCGTTCGCAGCATCACATACCGGGTCCAATGAAGATAAAAACTAACCCACATAATATATTGACGATAAATAATTTTTTGCCGATTTGAATTACATTTTTTGTGATTAAGTATTGAAAATATATATTTGCCAAAAATAAATATTGTCTATAAACACTGAGGGATAATATACCTTTTAGACATTGAAACATTTTTAAAGTCGGATCAGTAGTACCAGGGATTCCCCGAACACAAAGCGATAAAAATATGAAATATAACTTTATTGTTTAGCTAATCAGTCTACTAGCACAAAGAAAATTTACCATGCGTGAATAATTTAATTAATTACAAATTTTTGACTTTCGTCCCTTATCCTGGAGAATCACTTGCATTTTATGGGATATAAAGATCCTAGATGGAACTTTATAATATTAGTTATCACTGTATCAAGTTACGTCAAAATTCGTTCAGTACTTTGAGACTGATACGTGTTCACAGGGACAGACAGAGGGTCAAAAATCGATTATTTTTGGCTTCTATATCGATAACAAAATCCACCTCAATGATAATTTTCAAAAAATATTTAATGTAAGTATAGTATAGACGTAAACCATAAAGAATGTATAATATAAATATGAATTGAAAATTTAGGGTGACTGGAAATATGCAAATATTAATAAGATTTTGGGAAAAACAAGGCAGCCAGCCCTGCGTCAGTACGAAGTGGATGGTCGAAGACAGCCGATACAACGGCCACCGAGACAGCGGTATTGTTCAACGGCGATACAACGCCCGGACTAATTTATACTGATAACGGCATCTTGTCTTGTCTTCTCTGTTTTAGACTTATTTGAAGCGTAAACTGGTACATAACACTCATTAATTTGAAATTCTTTAAGTTTTGTAAGACTGTAACGTTTTTGATGTTTTATAGTTTAATTATATTATTATTATTTTCTTTTCATTAAACAGATAATTGTTAAACAAATTAACTGTGTAGTTAATTTGATAGGGAATGAAATTGGAAATGGAATTTATTTTACGCGACAAACATGTTCCAGGAACCCAGTGGCGTTTCATTAGTAACGAACGGGCATGTGTGTCAAAACACAGGACATCAAAGGGGATGTCGTCGCATAAAGCGCACAGTTCACGTGCGGAGAATATCGCAACACCAGTAGCTCCGCAGGCAACTTTATGTATGTAAACAAATTTGTCAAGTTTTGATTAGATCAAGACCCCGGGCCGCACGCGACTCACACGAAAGAGAATTTTAGACAGAGGACCACAGACATCAGCTGTTTTTTTTTGTACGGTAATAAGTTGTAAATGGAGTTTTTGGCGGGTTCTTGGAATGTCAAGTAGTGTTTTTTTTGTATTTTATTCAAAATCTTGTGTTGTTTGACTCTATATTTTTGTAATATTGGTGGTGTTTTATATAATATAGTTTGTTTATTATGCACAAGTGAAGTGGATGGGAGATAATACCGCGGAGCATGGATTCTGATTTGCCGTAAAAACTACCTGGAAAGTTCTAACACGAAGGCCACCATCTTGTTAGTTCACTGAAATTATCACAAGAAGCTTGTAATATTACTACCTACTCGACAATGGTAGTAATTAAAAGCTACTAGAAGATAGGTTACCAAAAAAAAATATGAATGCAAACACAGCTTATTATCACAGTATTTTAAAACGTATAATTAATATTCCATATACATTTTTCTAACCAAACGTAAATAGCGTTAACGGTTAACTAATTTAATTTAACACATTGTACTTTTTCATATGCACTAATTTTAATTCTATGTAATTCTAAGTAGCGACATCATAGGCTACATTCTGCAAAGCATGGTTAACTTATTTTTATAACGTGTTATTATTATTAATATATTGTTCATATTCTCATCGTCACATGATATTTTTGTTAATATTATAATATTGAAAATCATTGATTGGAGTTTATCAGTCTTACAACAAAGAATGAAGGTTTAATGGAACAAGTTCCTAACAATAACATGGATCACTTTAAGGTCTACGATAATATCATAGGCGTTATTAAAATGTATATAACACTCAAAGAATTCCAGCATGTTAAAAATCTAACTTAAATAATGATACGTCAACAAATAACACAGATGTAGCCAATCAAAATTCCGGAGTGTGGCGGATGTTAAGATTGGGTACATTAAACTTTATAGAGAGTACGGGCGTCGCACCGCCAAATTGGACTGCCGGTTAGTTTGTTCTTTGCCAACTTTTTCCTGTCCGGCCGTTGAGAGCAGCGTGAAATGGTCGCGAAACGGGTAATCGTGTTAAAACTTTCATCACGAAGTGTGAATTTTTACAGGAAGTTAATATTACTGTATATTATCTAAGTTACACAGTATTATGTTTTCCTGCCTATAATATGCATGTAGATAATTAAATAACATGATTAGATTTTTTGACGTGACAAAGTCTTATAGATCGATTAACACCGACTGAACGTACGACAAAGCATGACTCATTGTCACGTCCCGTGTGAGTCGTGCGTGTAAGCGAGAGCGCGAAACAAGCGATAGAGAGGCGCGATCGGTCCAGAGCGTTCGGCTTATGACGCATCTATCTATATATAGTATATTCAATTCATAAAAGCATGCAATTTTTATCAATGTTTTCTTATGACGTTATCACGAAAAATTATCGTCCGTAAACCTATTTTACAGACAACCAATTTTTTGAGGGAATTACCTACATTATAATAACTATTTCCTACACGGAAAATGTTTAATAAAAGTAGTTAGGATTAATTACTTCAAAAAAAGGGAACAATATAATATCTCTGTACGCAAAAAACAGTGATAATAAAATTAAAAATAGCTTAACCAAAATTACGTTCATAAACAAAATTACTATTATGCCGGAGTTGAAGTTGATGCATTTGGACCACCTAATACGTTTTTAATTCAAGACACAAAGACGTCTTGAAATAGCTCATATGACAAATGAATAAGGCATAAATAAAGACAGACTACATCAAAAACTTTTAACTCTCAATTAAAAATCTAAATAAATAATTCATTCCTTGAGCCCCGTACTACAGATATTATATTCACTGACGAGGGTACTAGATAGTATGGCTTGAATACAAATGTGTTTGACACACGTGACGCGTAGTCGTAGGACGGCGTGGCGCCACCCATCTCGCACAATGACAAAGTATATGAACTCCATGTAAATATAATAAAAATGTTACATGACACTGCAAGAGAAGAACGTGACTAAACATTTATAATGTAACTAGCTGATACCCGCGACTTTGTGTCGTCGTAGGTATCTTAATATCTTATATTATATATATATATATATAATATATATATATATATATATATATCTTAATAGTATATCATTAAACAGTATAAAACAAAGTCCTCTGCCACGTCTGTCTGTTTGTTTGTGATAAACTCAAAAACTACTGAACGGATTTTCATGCGGTTTTCACCAGTAGATAAAGTGATTCATGAGGAGGGTATATAATTTGTCAAGGTTTTTTTTATTATCAGTGCGGGACACCATCCGGCTTGCCCTAAGGAAAAACATAAGCATCACAATGATTACCCCATTTCTTCACGGCGAGAAAATATACAACGCTGAACGCGTAGTGCTTATTAAAATCGTTTTTTTTTCTAAAAACTTCAATAATTCTATACTAAATGAAATTATCGTTATAGTTTTAGATGAAGGCCAAGTATCTAAGGAGTAAAATTTTTTAATTTGCTCGAAAACCGTCTAGTAGTTTTTGAGTGATGCACACACGACGCCAGACATCTATCATTTTAGTTCAATATAAATAACAGAATATAGAGAAGAACACAAACAATAATATACAGCACATCAAGAAGTAGAATGTCCTATACATAAATCTATACACATAAATATATGTTTGTATAAATATCAGAGAGTTAAAAAATTACCGTTAGAGAAATCAACATGATCACACCTAGGTGTTTTTACAGATAAAACTTCTATTCTAATCATTTTACTATACCTCGCCACTAGGTAACGCCGCGCTGCAATACAACAACTTCTGTAACGTTCAATAGATCGTCATTCAAATTGATGTGTGCAGATATTTAAACATTGCAGATAATATTTACGTGTTATCCTGTTTAATAGTTAGATGTTGATAAACTTTTTAAACACATCATAACAATTTTCACAGAAGTCATTCTTGTTACTCGTTCAAATTATTACATTTTCAAATATATATATATAAATATATATATACTCGTTTTGTAAATGGTATACATGTTTATATATATATATATATATATATATATATATATATATATACAAACATGTATAACATTTACAAAACGAGTGTGGAAATGTCCTAGAAGTATTTAACTGATACACACTTTATTGATGAAATCTAGTTAAGTTTAAAATACCGCCGTTTACCGTTGTATATACTCTTAACATCCGCCGTCTAAGAAGGAAAGATTTCCGAGATTACGCAATGAAAATAACTAACACTACAATAGCACGAGTAAAGTATCTAATCGTCGCGTATGTTTAGTAGAAACACATAATATATGTATAAACCATAGAATACGTTTAACAGAATTACAAAATGACTACGGTAACTTTTGAACT
The DNA here is from genome assembly GCA_036509395.1 of Antheraea yamamai. Classification (NCBI taxonomy): domain Eukaryota; kingdom Metazoa; phylum Arthropoda; class Insecta; order Lepidoptera; family Saturniidae; genus Antheraea; species Antheraea yamamai. The sequence continues at coordinate 8,839,727 of AP028446.1, forward strand.
ACGGGTTTCAGTCTATGAAACGATTACGAAGTTTGATACTTGAAATACAAAAAATACATGTGTCAACCTTAATGCGTTCACGTATGATTCCTTCTATAAACCAAATTATTAAAACAGAAGCGTTACCCAATGAGAGTAATGAGAATATAAAGCGTTATATGTTCTAAGCAACTGTATTATGGGTATATATCCAAATTCATGACACGTCCACTGGCACACAAAACGGAAGTTGTTATTACGAAAGTATATGCAAATTACCAGCTCACTGGAAATTCACCCTTTTCCAATGTGGCTGTTTTTGTTCTTGGTGCCGCTGGACTCGTCATTTACATCTTATTATTAGTATATTTTAAGGGATAACATGTCGAATTCGAATCGAGTTTACCATAGCCTCGAGGTCGTGAGTTGAATAAGAAGTAATTTCACACGACACGTGTACAGTGGTAAGTACAATAACGAAGCTATTTTTATATTCAAAACGTATGAAAGGTAATATGTTTTTATCACGAATTAATGCACACCGGCAACCTCTTAATTCCCGCGACACGAGAATGGATAAGTTTTGATTTAGAAACTTGAAACAGATTCAAACTCTTAAAGCCCTTTTAAACATTTAATCGAAGTTAAGCAACGGGCGTATTAACTTTCCGCTTTTGGTAAGACGGACACAATCGTTAAGTCGACTAAAATAAATTTCGTGGGAAGCTCCCTAGCTCCTACCGTGCGATCTATTATAAATATAAATAGCCTCTCGTCGGTTTGTCGAAGGTATACATTTGATTGCAAGGCGTTTGTGTCGGACTCTCTATAATAAAGTTATTGAAAGTGGTAATAAGATTAACGGCTTGTTCGTTGCGCGTAAATCACGATGCATTACGTCGCCGACGACAGAGAGCTGGTATCGCATTACAGTGGATTAATTGCGGCTGAGCCGAGCCGGCTGCGGCGACAACTGGGGCGGGGTTCACGCTCGCACATTACTCGCGAACGTGTTTAAAATAAAGCGAAAACGGATAATCTGTTATAATAATATTCGAAAAACCCGACCGATTATTACTGAGTAATATCGATAAAGCACTCGAATTACAACCTTGCCCCTCTCGCTTTTGAACAAATGGTATGCGTCATTATCGGTAACTGTAACGCGCTCGGTCAGATCGCAACAAATCATCGCACGACGAGAGGAGACGGGGAACAGCGGTGCGGCCGTCGGGGCGCGCCCTGTCGCTCACCGCCAAAATTAATTTCGCGTAAAATCGCTAAAGCGATCTATCTTTTTCCAAGAAAAATAATATTCGCTGAAGCGCTTCCAATAATATTTTGTATAGTAAGTGACGCTTAATCTGTATTGTGCGAAGAAAACAGGTTCATCTCGTTGAGCCTACCAACTGTGTCCTCGAACAAAATGGGTGATTGTACCTTTAAACAAATTATTTTGTTACCATAATAGGAAAGAAGTAAATTACGATGAGCAAGATACCTTTAACTGGCAATTCATTTTTTACGACCGGGTAAATATGTTTTTCTACATGTTTGTGGTTTCATAGGACAATAACAGTAACGTAAATGAATACATGACATTAATGAGTTTGATGAGTGTATACCACTTTATATTTAAAATCACAGAATATAAAAAATAAGAGAAATCTATTTAAATAATGTCGCAAAATCTTTAATTTCTCAGTAGCAATAGCGATGTTAGGTTTTCGAATGCACTATACTTTTCATCAGGTACATGAAAAAAAGTATAAAAATAAAGTAATTTACATGGAAATAATCACAATATAAAATTCTATAAATACCACTGAATTATTTCTTACCGCTAGCAAGTCATTCATCAATACCAGTTCATCATTCAAATATGGTAACCGCTCGCTACCAGGCGTCCTTATGCGTCTAACGACTCGAATGGTACAGTAAAAACTGATTAAACCAATATTCCTGGCTCAAAATTGTTCTGACCTGATCTTGAACAGACACCAAGTTAAAAAATTTGCGAGTGTAATTATAATACCATTTCACATTTCAATATTTCTCAAAATACGGTACTTATTTTACGACCTGGATATTTAAATATGTCAATACAAAAATCAATAATATTAAAAGTTAAATAACTGAATTAGATACACTAAAATGGAAAGCAGAAAAACCTTCTCCGTGTAAAAACACTTAACCGTGGCAACTTTCACAATGATTGCTTGATGTCGGAATTTATCGATTTCAGATCCATTTTTATTAACACAGACAGAGGAAAAGAGAAGAAGATATAGAGAATAATAGAGATAGGTTATTAATTATAATGTCAGTCATTTTCTCTTTGAATTTAAAGCAGAACTGGGGGAAAAATATATCGACAATCAAAAGGCTAATTAATGGACTAACGTTAAAAGACAGACTGTCAGTAGCTTTTTAGTTAATTAGCATTTCTGCTATCGATATACTCAGTCATATATGGGAACATACGAGCAAACTTGGAATAGTTTAAATATTACAATAGTAATAATCGTTCTAATAAAATCGTTGTACACAGATATACATTTCACAAGTGTAACAGACCTGTAGATATCTGGCCGAGCTGTAGATGAGCTTGATTTATGTTTGCCAACAACATTAAATTACATCTAGATCGGACAATGCTATAAATTGTACAGAGCATTGTAAATCTGCCGCTTTTATCGATGTTCAAATCTTGTAGTCGATCTGTACATATCATTCTATGATTTTTACCGATATTTGCCGAATATTATTACATTTCAATATAATCAAACGACAAACTCTAAAGAAACATCGTTCAATGCGTAACGTCTTGACGTAGCGTAAAAATCTTTTCAATACAATTTCAAGGAACAATTTTATCATAAAAGAATAAAAATCATCGTGTATTGCGTATCTATACTTGGTATATAATTGTTCTGGTTTATTAGTTTCTTTAACTGAAATTATTATTTATTTTCATTAATCATAAATCAAACACAGGCTATAGTCGCAAACGATAACTCAATAAATTCACTGATATTTTAACTCCGCTAATTTAAGTGTGCCATATTATCCTAAACAGAACATTTTATTCATACACATCACATACAGTAATTGGTGAAAAAAAATGGCATGGGAAAACACTAAATAACTCTTTCTGATTAACTTTTACTATTCAACCAAACCACATCTCACTAAAATTTATACATTCCAAATTTCATTTTCAAATTCTCTAACATTCTTTAAAGAGTAACAAACAAGTTTAGAGAGTTATCAAATGCATGATATTATAAATTAATCATGATTTATGTTACGTAAGAAAATCAGGATAAACCGGTACGTTTAAACATAATAAGTGACATATAATACTTAAGTTGCTTGATAAAATATTATTTGAATGTTCACTTACATATTTAAATTCTTGCTAGTATATCCGAGATCGATAAACTCCAACACCATTTTGCCGGTTAAAAGATACGCTATAGTTGACTAATAATATTTTGACAAAACAAAACTATAATGCACACATACGAAGTTGCCTAGATACGGTTTGCGAGGCAGTCGTCAAAACTAAGCTAACTAGCCAAGTTTTAACAAGGCGCTGTCGAAGCGCTTATGACGTAATTCTATATAGTTATAATATCATTGATACACCAAACAAAAACTGTCAACAATTCAAATGTAGGTAACATTGACATTTGTCAATTCACATTAATCAAATACACAACACCGATTATTAAGTAAGTTGCTATGTAACCTAAGTCTCTTTTCATGGAGAAGGTATTTTCTTATAACTTACCGTAAGATGGCGTTACGATGTATTGCAACTTAACGCAGACGACATCGTCAACGGTTGCTAGGTTATATGAATCTTTTTTTTTTTATTTGTAGGTACAAGCGTTTTCACTACACTCTCACCTGGTATTAAATGACGATGACGTTCAAGATGCTAAACACGCTAAACCTAGAAGAAATGGCTCTTAAGTGCAGTTGTCGGAACACACTCATAGGTGCTTGGCGACAGATTTTCAAGGGGAAGTAAATAACCAGAAGAGCTTAGAAAAAGCCCTAACACACTATGATTTCTTCACGTTTTCCTTTGTTTAAAGCGTCAGCTCATTCGCAAGGGTTTGAACCTACGTCGATTAACGCGGTATCCGAGAACAACAAACTAATAAACTTACATCATTTCAAAAAATCAATAAAATATATAGTCATATGTGGACTACAAAATCAATAAGGTTAGGCTGAATTAAAAGAGAAACTCATGTAATCTGTTCCGTGGCACCAATAGACAACTGGTATAAGATTCCTTTCTACCTTATATTATACACGATTACAAATCGGGGGACCGTTAAAAATAAATTATAAATAACAAGCTGGCCGAACGCGGGTCAGAGATGCGCGCGGATAAATCACGGATAAAGTGGCTTTCGTCCGAGCTGCGGGTAATAGTGTAAGTGTTACCGATGAAGAATGCGATGGTACACTCATTTAAATATTTCAATTACCTCTGTAAATAACAATCACGGACAATTTATCGTGGGAGTACGCATCGTGACACGTTAATGAAAGAAAATTGTATCATTGTACAATACGTTAATACTCGTTAGTTCCTTTCTAAAATACTAATATGTTAGAGAGAATCATGATTCTTTCAAACATATATACATAGTAACATAATTAAAGTAAATATCTGAAAACATATCAAAGTTATTTTCACTGTGATACAATTGCTTTTAACAGCCAATTAATATCGTCGAGAGTATACAACATGACATAAAAATGTTTTACAATTCTACATTTAGCTCTATATATGTATAGTAGGGAAGTATATAAAAAAACACTAATATTTTTTTCAAGCATTTCTCTTTAGTAAAATCAACAAGTTATTTGCGTACGAAATAAACAGGTGTTATTGCAAACAACTCAGGCAAATCATATCGGCAAACACGTCAGCGTGAAGGTGTAAAAATTGTAAAAAAATTATGCTGCACCTTTTTGGTACGCACCAATTATCACTCAGTCGTTATCTAAATTAAACACTCGAAAACCCAATAAAAGTTTATTTATCCCGTTACAATGAAGTGATATTTCCATGCCTATATAAGCAAACATATACCTAGATTGTATTGTAATATGTTTTTTTTTATTTTATAGCAGAAGATATTCGTGTATTAACATTTTCTATTCCACAAAATCTGTCTTGACTTTAAACCACGATATAGTCAGAAACGATAGCTTACTAAGCTAAAGAATAGAGATGGTTGTGAGTTGTAACCGTCAGAGCATATGGACAGGTGCTGGGCGACAGATTTTTATCTTGAGATTGATAACTAGCCAGGTGCACGCTAGAATGTGTATCCCGATATTTTCGTTAACCGAAACATCAAGCTTATTCTATTGCTGGACCGATATCTAACGATACGGTATCACAGTGCGTTTCCACTAATTCGGCAACACTTCAAAGTATCGATATGCTATCGGTTAAACGAAGAGTGCAATATGTATAAATCTGTGTATATCTCCAAAGTGAGAAAATATTTATTTCTAGTTATTTTTACATCTATTTATTTGACTTCGCATCTGTATTTTATACAAGTTAAATGTAATAAAAATTAGTAAAACAATAGAATAGTTAGATACTACATAGATTTATATCTATGTAGCCTGCTTTATAGCAAACCATACAAGAAAAAAGCTATAACAAATGATGCAGGTGCCAACGCAGAATCCTATAACGGGCGCAACTATCAAATTATTTTTATCGACCATTCGATATTTGTGGTAATAGTAGGTTGCGAGTTTTGCGTCGACACGAAAAAATATCGAACCTATTTATTACATTTAACAACGCAAAAGTAGTGTAAATATTACAGAGCAGAAACCGGTATTAAATCATCTAGACTAGAGTATAAATTATGATCGTGAGAGAGAAATATTGGTGGAAGCAATTTTTTATGATAATATGACAAAACCAATTTACATTTTCCTTTAACAAAAAAACACGCGTGTTGTTGAAGGTAATAAAGATTATCGATTACACGTTCATTTCTCAAATGTATTCTATGTTTCTTTGTTAAATATCGGAAAGTAAACGAGTAAACATTTACCTTTTTCGTAATAGAAACACTGAAATATATCTTTGACCTTATCTAAAAAGAGTTTCACATTTATATTACTTTTAGAACCTAATGTGTGTATTCAATAAACGTTGGTTACAAAGTACAACATTAATCTATCAGGGTCAGGTCATATTGAAATAGCTTAAACCTAAATAAAAAAGGTTATTCAGTGAACGAGAATACATGGGTTTTGTGCTTATTCCTCCTTGAATTGATCTTTATATTAATTTGAGTACATGATTCTACTTTTTGATATCACTGACCGCTACATCAAAATATACCACGGAAACTGTACTAAAATTGACCCGATCAAAGACGTTAATTAAACAAACCGAGTGCGAGAAGAATAACTTCCGAATGTAAATAATTGGCGCAACAGGTGAGGCATAAATCTCACACAAATGGGGCCGTGATTAAGAAGGCTATATTTCAACAGTCGGATGCGAGCCACACGCGATGCTCGTACCTATTCACCGATGTATCAAATGTAATATCGATGCTGAATGAGATACAAAATTTCATAGAGAGTGCAATAATTTCCGAGATTATATATATCTTCGTACAAAAGTAAGGGAATGATATATTGCATGAAATGCCAATAAGTTACGTTTATTGACTGTTATATCTAAATAACATCTTTTAGAACTATTTCAAAACCTTATTATATTAAAATCATGCAAGTAAAAGGAAAGTTATTAATATTTATCCAGTATCATATATATTAATACGTGAAGCTAAAACTTTGTACCCCTTTTTAAGGGAATTGGACGAACGGATGAACGTGAAATTTTGCATAGTTAAAGTTTATAGGAGAAGAAGTGCAGAAAGCTATTTTTTTTATATAAAATGCATTACAAGCATATTAAATTAATTAAAATATACATTACTCACACTACTGCTCAAATTTTACACAACATATACACACATATAAATGGAAAAGTCATTTTGACATCCGTCAAAATATCCTTCACTCTTATGTTCCAATATTTTACCTTTTCAATATTTTTAACATGACTGACGTTGGATGCCTTACATGCCATTTGAAATCAACTGGTCAAATTGTAGGTTAATTTTTTTTAGTAAATTTATGGAACCACTGAAATAATGATTATTCTGTTTGGTCTCATTGAATATCAAAAATTTTTTTTTTTTTTTTTTGGGGGGGCCCGCGGGGGCCGGGCTGGGCCCCCCCCCTGGCGGGGGGGGGACGCGGGGGGGGCCGGCCGCCGCCGGGGCCCCCCCGCGGGGCGAGCCCCCCCCCGGGGCGGGGGGGCCCCGGGGGGCCCCCCCGGTGGGGGGGGGCGACGGCCAGCGCCCCTGCGCCCCCCCCGGCGGGGGGGGGGGGGGGGGGGGGCCGGGAGCGCCCCCCCCCGGGCCCCCGGGGGGGGGGGGGGGGGCGGGCGGCGGGGGCCAGGGGGGCGGACAAACACCGGGGGGGGGGGGGGGGGGGCCCCCCCCCCCCGGGGGGGGGGCGGGGGGGGGGGGGGGGGGGGGGGGGGGGGGGGGGCCCCCCCGGGCCCGGGGGGGGGGGCGCGAACCGCCCCCCCCCCGGGCCCCCTTCGGGGGGGGGGGGGGGGGGGGGGGGGGGGGGGGGGGGGGGGGAGGTGACAGGACTGCTTTCACTAAATGTCACTTTGCTTCATGTTGTCATAAAGCAATATTACCAAAGTCAAAGTCAATATTTAGTATGTTTATGTTTAATATTTTTTGTGGTGAACTCACTTGAAATGATGATTCAATAAAAAAAATGAGCCAAAAATACTTTGTAACATCAAAATAAGAAAAGTTGTTTGCTATGAAAGTAATCCATAACTTAGATCTCCGCGGTTACAATGATGCAGTTCAATTTGATGTAGCAATTATATTTATTACAGTTGATGATAAATTTTGAACAAAAAGGAATTCATTTTCAAAAGTTAACGGCAGTATTAAAAACTTCTTTGTTTTGGATTCATTATTTGATTCTATTGTGTATCCATTACTTTTCCAAACGATGATACTGGGTGTATCACTATTCCTTATAATGTACAGCCTACATTTAATTCAATATCACCCAGAAATACCACCTACCCATGATATCGTGTAAAATTAATTGGTAATTGTGTCATGAGTTGTGATAAATTTCTTTATTTTCATAGAGTTATCTTTACTTAGAATTTGAGAGCCTTACCACTTTATGTAACCGCCTGTTTTTGTTTCAAATTTATAATTAAGTTCGATTGTTGATTATTAGCCATGTTGAAAACCTTTGATAATAGAAGTATACCCTTTGACAAAAGAACCCGAATAAAGTTGAACCTTTAAAAAATCAATGAATTATGGTCGAATGTCGACCACTGGGCGCCCATTAGTTTTAAATTCATAAAAAGTATTGTTATTCGCGCGTTATATTGAATTTGCAAATGTACACCAATGGAGCCTAAAAGTCAAACGTGTTTCTATATGTTAAATAAAAATTGTAAACTAAAGAGGCTTTGTAGTGAATAAGTAAATTCTACCTGTACTAACTGTATTTCTTTACACAAACAATCACATATAAATTGAGCAATGAGCAACTACGGAGCAATAGTACATATAGGCGACTGCTCAGTTAACACCGTATCCGATATTATCCATGCGTATACCTTGTCTTGTCTCATAATTTTTAAACAATTTTTTTTTCCAATTTTCGATTAATTTGAATTGTTTTTTTTCTTTCTTTTATTAACAAATTTGTCACAGCTACATTTTTTCTATCCATTCGAGGTAATGACATTTTTTTTATTTTGGTCATAGTAACTGGTAGGGTCGTAGTAGTTAGTAGGACGGATCTTTCAAATATAATTTTGAATGAACATTTTATATTTTACTCACGGCAACACTGATCGCTTTCAGGATAGAGAATCGACGAACTAAAAACGAGAACAATTTGACTTTTTAACAGTGCAGTGAACGATTTATAGTCTAGTAACTCGATTTGTTCCTCGAAAAGTTGCTAAATATCGCTCTAAGTTTCGAAAAAAAAAATTGTAGGTATATATAGTATGTTCCGATCGAATAAAAGAATATTAGTCAGTAAGACTCGTTTTGCAGTTTAATTTAAATATTACTGTGAGTAAATTAATACATACGTCTTTTAATATGGAATAAGGTTAGATATTTTATTCCATAGGAATTTAAATTACTCCTTTCACACGAAATCCAATATTAATCAAAGTTAATTTATACACTTAAATTATGGTAAATGTCTATTAATTTTTTAATTGTTGAATCGAGTTATTTTATTATTATGACTTCGTCTGCATCGTGTATTATGTCAACAATATATTTCATGTTCGGAGAAAAAAAAACATAAGCACATCGCCACTCGTTCTAATTTTTCACGGCAAGAAAATATATCGCTAAACGTTTAATGCTTATAAAAATCGTAGTTTCATTAAAAAAAAACATTTTATGACATGAAGGCATCATGATACTTTTTTAACATAAAGACGAAGGGTCTAAGAAGTATACCCAGAAGAAAATCGATCGAAATCTATCCAGTAGTTTCAGTGAGTGACGTGTGCACAACAGTAGACCTCTTCTATTTTATTTTTGCAAGAAATATATATATATATATATAGGGTATGTCACGTCAAGCGGACAACCAAAAAAAAAATGAGGTCGTGAATTTTGTTTATACTCTGCTCAGTTATACTTCTAGTAGACGTGGATGCGTACACACAATATTTTTTTCATATGATCCATTATTACTGAGCTATGAGCTTTTAAAAATTTACTAAGAATGAAGTAATCACTTTTTGAATGCTTATTATCTGTATCAATTAATTTTTACGTATAATAAACCGGAAGTGAAAATTTCAAATCGATATTTGAGTAACTACGACACTCTTTTTATATAAAAAATTAACCTTGAATTAAAGCTTTAATTGTACTAGAATCAAAACCATTCTCGGATCCACTGAAACACGCACACAAAATTTCATCAAAATCGGTCCAGCCGTTTAGGAGGAATTCAGTGACATACACACATAGAGAAGAAATTTATATATAAAGAAGATATAAACTACAGTTTTAATAATACAAATGATATGGAACAAGATAAATTTAGTGGTTAATTTAAACCATACCCATTATAGAAGTTAATGTTGTATGTGTGAGATATAAAGGATTATTTTAAGTGCCATAACAAAAAAAAAACATCTAAACAATAAATCAAAATTACCACATTATAGTGTTTATAATATACACAATATATTCCACATAACTTTGTAATTTTGTTAAGGAAATTCAAAATTTTAAATAAACAAAAAAAAGCGTATAAACCGATTTACATTTATTGACATTCAAGTTGGAAATTGTATTTTCTGAAGAGGATACAATAAATTTTCGAAAGGTCGCGTTAACGAGCTGCCCCGACCGACGCGAGACGCAAGGAACAATAAAGTACAATTTTACTGAAGAATTCAAAATAATAAAAAAAAACAAGCAACTCGAGATAGGGTTAGGGAAATCGCAAAATTACAGTATGATGTATTTACAAGGTGAGTTCCATAGAGAGTTTTGTAAGTGGTAGAGCCACGTTGAAGCAAACGGCAAATGTAATCCAGAATATTGAAATATAATTTACAAAATGTATTTTAAAAGACATGATTATCACGCTTCTTTATAGGTGGTAGAGCCACGCTGAAGCTATTACTGGTTTCAGCATGAATGGGTCGGCTCGCTCGGGGTACTACCACCCGACCCACAGAAAACCGACGTGAAGTAACAGTGCTTGCATTGTTGCATTTCGTTCGGTCAGTGAGAGCGCCGGAGGCCCACCTCCCCTTCTCTCCCCCCCCCCCCCCCAACACAGGCTGGCAACGCACGTACGACTCCCCTGGTGGTGATTACTTAACATCAGGTGACCCACCTGTTCGTTTGCCTTCTATGATATAAAAAAAGAGTAAATTATAATTCACCATTTAATCAATTAGGCTATATTATTGCTAATTAACGATTCTATAGAGATTTGATCAAAAGTCAAGAAAATCACAGTATTCCTGTAATAGGGCTGCTAATCGAGTAAAAATTCGTTAAGATTATATCCCCAACTCTCAACGAAAAAATATGTTACGATATTAACCAGAATGGAAAAAAGAGATAAGGGCGGAAAATTATAAACTATTAATTGAGTGAGTAAATATCGTTATGTACATACGATGAAAATAAATGCAAAGTTTCCTCCAGCACTTGCTTTAATCAACTCCACAGGTATCGATCGAACCAGACGATCCCTTGCAAAATTACCGTTTTACAAGGAGGTACGTATTTTCGGTAACATTTCTGATTTTTTATCACCTCATTTCAATCTTTCGCCTGTTATGACTGGTTACAGGTACTCTGACAAGTGATTGAGTTTCGCGATATTTTTACTTTGTCAGAAATTCCCTTTATTTTACTTTTTTCATGTTCTCGTTTGTATTTTAATGAAGATACGATGTTTTCTCATTTTTTTTGTTTTTTTTTCTGTAGTTAACTTTGTAAGCGATCAATTGTTTTTCTTTTGAATAAAAATCACAGCTTTTGAAATGTATCTTTTTATATTATATTATGAGAGCTACGTTTATTTGATATTTTATTGAAATAAAAAGAATAAATTATAAATTAGGCAAAAGCTACTTTTACGGAAACGAAAAAAAATGTTAAGTGAAAAATAAATATTTGCAGCAAACATCTACAAAAGTCACATGAAAAGAAACGGATATTTCTATAACCATTTAAACGTTTACATCAATTATCAAACTATTTTTTATTATTTTTATTAATGTAAAACTATTTCATATTAAAAATGTTAAGTACATTTAAATTCGTGTACGGTTCTAAGTAACTAATCACATTATTAAATGTAGTACATACCTTAAATATGAATACCAAAACATTTATATATAACATACAAGCGGGCCTGGCGGACGTTATCCCGCCCTGATAATAAAAAAAACCTTGACAAATTATATACCTAAATCTTCCTCATGAATCACTTTTTCTACTGTCTATTTTGTTTAGTTTCTTTGAAACACAGCCAATGTAAGCACGTTTCACAATGCCACAATGTATTCAAAAGATGCAAAAATAATACAAAACTCTTATATATATTTTATGGGTAATTTTCTAAACTATTAGTTGATAAGGGGAAAAAAAAACCTCTGAAAGGAGCGGAGAAGGAACGAAATTTTCGGAGGCCAAGGAGAAAAGGGGGAAGGGGAAAAAATTCCAACAGGGAGGGGGAAAAAACAGAGGAAAAAAGACACACCCCGAAAAAGCAATTTAACGGCCGGAGTATCTTACTTACGCTAAATACATGTTGAATAAGTTATATTTTAAGCTTTAAACTAACAAATAATATCAAATTTTGAACAAAATTACCGATTTTAAACATGTGGTACAAATGTTTGGCCAAGGCTCGCCAACCACGCATAATAACGGGAAAAATTACTTTATTCATTGCGTGTTAAGGTTGATTTCACACTAAAGGTTGTTTATGTTGTCTTTTCATTTGTAAGTGACGGGAGTAATTTATTGCTTTGCTCGTTTTATCGTAAGTATTAGATAATATTTTGAACATTTGTGACTTTATTACTAGGTGTCAAGTTTGTAATTAGGTTGAACTTAAAACTGTTTTAAAACTTTTTTTCTCCCTTTCTTAGTAAACAAATAGCTACATAAGTATATATTTACGCGGACAGCAGTTAGCTTCAATTTCGTACGTGACCCTCTATCTAGTTATTGTTGATCGAAGCCTATTAAGTAGCGTTGTGGCATAAGATAGTAGATACGCTAAATTTTATAATCTACCAGAACACACTTACACATGTCTACCGACAGATATTCAACTTAAGTATGATCAAGCAAGCAAAGGCCCTAACACTATATGGCTTGATCACGATCGCTGGCAGCTTAAACTCATTATAAGAGTCTAGCCTACGTAAACGTGATGTCATACTACTGCTTCAAAGTCGAAATAATGTAAACAGTTTCAGAATAGATAGTTATTGGAACGGATATCAATATTTAAAGATTGAGATTCTTTCAACTTTTTAATAGAGTCATCACACACACACACACACACACACACACACACACACACACACACACACACACACACACACACACACACACACACACATCACACATCACACATCACACATCAAAATTACAAAGATAATTAATAAAAAAATATGTTTGTAGGTACTGTATTCAATTTAATAAATTATTTACAAATCATCCCTTTTCTAATACTAACGATTTCAAACATTACTGTCTTCAACACAACGATCTGCATGACAATTATTTCACTGGAGATATTTTAAGGTAATTTTGAGTGCTTCAAGACCCAATGCGATGCGGCGCAGCGTTGTCAACACTTATCGTCTCTGTGTTCAAATAATTATTTCGGTAAATTGTACTGTATAACTTTCAATTTATTCTATTGTATTGTATAATAAATCAAGTAACAAACTTGAGACTAACCACGTCAACAAAACCACATTTAACAAAAACTGTATAGGGATAATAATTACATATAAATAATACCCGATAACTTACATAGACTGAATAATCTACCATCAGTACATCTAACCGTGCATTATACATTTAAATGTAAATTCTCAGAGTATTCTTTCTAATGAAGTTGATTTAAAAATAATGTTTTTATTATTTTTTTAACATTTTGTATATTATTATTTAATCCACATTATTATGTCGTTTATTAATATGAGATATTTTCTATTTCTCATTGCAAGTTATTTAGACGTCGAGTATTTGATTATTAGATATGCATGGTTTCGTATACGCAGTTAAGCCGACAGGTATTCAAGAGGCACGAACTTATTTATATACTTTTTTTTTCGAACTGACTACGCTATTGGCCTGATAGGCCTTTACAGCTTCAACGGACTACCCATATAATATTGAATGTTTGTATATAAGATTGAGATGGATAAACTCCTATATTATTTTGCCCAGACATCATAAAATTTTACACATATATACGTTTCTTAACGAACAAAGTTTTTAGCCACGCTGAAGTTATTATTGGTTTCAGCATGAATGGGTCGGCTCGCCCGGAGTAGTACCATCCTCTCACAGAAAACTGACGTGAAGTAACAGTGCTTGCATTGTTGCGTTTCGTTCGGTCGGTGAGGGCGCCGGAGGCCCACCGCTTCTCCCCTCCCCTCTCCTCGCCCCCTACCTCGCTCCCTCCCTTTCCCCCAACACAGGCTGGCAACGCACTTTCCACTCCCCTGGTGTTGTTAGTGTCCATGGACGGTGGTGATCACTTAACATCATGTGACCCACATGTTCGTTTGCCTGCTATGACATTAAAAAAAAGTATAAAAAGTACATCAACAGTTTAACCGATCGATATAAAAATTTATAGGTATATATGTACATATTTAAACATGTAGAATACTTACACAATATTTAATAATTGCTTATTCAAAAAAAAATAGCAACGTAAAATGTTATATAAATAAACCAGGAAATATTGAAAAGTTAAATATGATCATCTTAGCTCGCCAGACCAGATCCACTTGCCCCAAGACGTTGCATTGGTTCGACATTTCGACAGGATCTTAATTGTATTTTCACGCTGCGCGTTTCTATACCTCGGCGATGTCAGTCGCAGATAAAATTTGATTTAGTTTGTTATCATAACAGTTTATAGGCAACGTATTATTTGAACGACTAATTTTTGATGAGCAAATGCTATTGAATAACATCGAGAGCCAAGTTACTCTCATCGGCGACGGGTGACTAGCAGCCACAACCGAATAGAGGGGTATTTTAACTTGATGCATTGATCACCATCATCACAACAAACAGAGAAAACTTTTCGTAGAATGTCACGTTTCGATGTCTTCTGGAGTAATCCAACTACCTAGTGATCTTCGTCGTGAAAAGGTTTATTGCTATTACTAAGTCCGTTTCCTGCTCATCTCTCAGAATATGTCACCACACTTATCAGATGAGATACTATACTTTTAATAAGTTAACATTTAAATAGTACTAATACATTCTCATATGTGGGTGATGATTTTTATGTCTCGGTAATGTCTGCTTTTCCGATCGTTTTGTAACCGCGTCAGGTACTAAGTATAGAAAAAAAAGTCGAGGCAGTCATAAGGACTGCCGACAGAAGTGAAAACTCAACACAATGGAATAGCTTGCGGCCTTGCGTGGAATACTGTTCGCACCTCTGGGACGGCTCCGCTAAATACCTACTGGATGCCCTGGATAGGTTGCAGAGAAGAGCTGTCCGCATTGTTAATGATGCAGACATTACAGAGTTTATAGAGCCGCTTTAGTTGCGCAGAGACATTGCCTCACCGAGCCTGTTCTACCGTCTGTATCATGGCGAGTATTCTGAAGAGTTATTCAAATTAATCCCTTCCTCTCCTTTTCACAACCGAACCACGCGCGCTGGTCTTCGGAGCCACAGTTTTACGGTAACTCCTATCTGGGCACGAACTAAAAAGTTCGCTACATCTTATTTTTGCCGTACCGTGAAGCTGTGGAACAATCTCCAGGCTAGTGTCTTCCTTCCTATAACATGGGGTCCTTCAAGCGTAACGTGAAGAGACATTTACGCAGGCCGGCATGACAACGACGACCGCCGGAGGAGGACGTATCTCTCGGTGGTCGCCGTTGTTTTTGGATTGTACTGTGCTTACCATCAGGCACAGTGGAGTCACTTTGCCGTGCTACAATAAAAAAAAATAGCTGTGTACTTTTTTAAATTGTTAAATCAATTATAGTCTGAATAATTAAAATTTCATAATCTGTACATTGAAATTATTAACATCATAATCTAGTTCTCAAATATATTGGTACTTCAAACAATAATTATATACACTTTAGACAATTCATTAATTAACAAAAAATATGATATGCACAAAAGTTAGTACAACATATCAATACTATATATCGACGTCATCGGCGACGGTCAATGACGCGAAACCATAAATATTTTTGTTACCAAATAAAAACTTCAACACAAAATCACCCAGCACGGCTAAAGAAGTTTTCACTGCAAAACAATGAAGAAATTATAAAACAAAATCATATTTCACAACACAATCTAGTCTAGATATTATATACCCTAAAGAAATTATGAAACAATGGTTCAACATCCTTAACAGTGATATATTGACAGGCAAAGACAATAAGTTGACACAAATAGGGTACATTATAATACAAGACACAATACAATGCGTGGGTGACACGAGAACGTCTCAGCTACTTGGCAGTATACAATATCAATGATATTTATTCAAATAAGTGCGTAGCGTTTGGAACCAAAATAGAATCGAACTTGGCAAGATAAGGTTCATTTAGATATAAGTCTAAACCAACTTAAATAACATTCTATTGTGTATCGATGTTCAATTTAATAGTAATTCAAAAATGGGTTTTTCTTATTTACTACAAATAAAAATAACCAATATTAAATTTAAACTATTCAATAATTATTCGTTTTTCAAGTAGAAAGCTTCAAGCACACTAATAAAGTGTATATTTCCACCAAAATCAACGTAGAAGAAAAATTATACGCTACCTTTTTACATTAAAGGTATTATAAAATCTTTATGATTTATTAGGACGTAACCAAAAGGTAAAAACTTACTACGAACTAAACAACTACAAAATAGCAAAGTGAAAGGTAACAAGAGTAACACGGCTGGAAGTAAATCCCGATACACGAAATTGAACATGAGGTCTGTAGAGTTCTTCGTGGGAAATTTAATACTAGTATCTATAGCTCACATTATATCATCTAAATGTTTCAATAACAGATTTGTCCAATCTATCTACAGTTAAATTATTATTTCATATCATTCTGTTAAAATACCTACAACGATTAACATATTAGGCTAATCCAAGTAAGCAATATAATTTTACAATTTTTTTTATGAAACTTGATTTATGATAATCAAAAAAATACAAGTGCTACATACATTTCCTTAAAAAAAAAGCGCCCAACGTGGGGCTCGAACCCACGACCCTGAGATTAAGAGTCTCATGCTCTACCGACTGAGCTAGCCGGGCTTGCTGTATGTAGAAGGAAAAAGTTCATTGCATTTCTAACTAATTAAACTACTAATGACCGTCTACGTCTTTTCCGTGTTAATTATAGTATAAATATGAATAAAATATAGACTAAATATGTCGCACAGGTAGAATGTAGCTTTCTATGAATGAATGAAAGCTATTCATTTCAAAATTTGATCATCAGATCCGGAGATTACCTTCTAACTGTAGTACCTCTTTACAATAATAATTAGTATAAATTTACTTATATAAATTAGAATAATTTTGTACATTACTAATCTATACTATAATAAAACTGTAACAATGTAAATCTGTACGATAAATATTTTTGTGAAATTTTAATCGGGGTATACTTTGTTATTGATATAGAAGCCAAAAATAATCCTTTTAAAATTTTTGTCTGTCTGTCTGTCTTTCTGTCACTGTGAACACGTATCACTCTGAAAGTACTGAACCAATTTTGAGGAAACTTGACACAGTGATACCTAATATTACAAGGTTACATCTGGGATACTTTTTGTCACATAAAATGCAGAGAGTTCTCCAGGATAACGAAAAACCAACAGTTTTTTTTTCAGTAACTTTTAAACGCTATTCAAAACATGATTTATCACTGCCAGGCAATTTTGTTATTGACATTAATGTGCCCGATGATGTTCTTTATAAATAAAATAATTCATTTCAAACCATTTTATTTCTTCCATTGCAAAGAACATATTTCATTTTATTAACAATTATGATATAGAAATTTCACCGTAAACAATGAAAAACAACGATAAACGTAAACATATGACTTGGAACTGACGCCATCTTGAATACATGCGTCTATAACAGGTGCTTCCACAATTATCGCTATTTTTATCATACAGCCAGTGTTACGCTAAACTATAGCTATAACTAAGTTATTCTATATATATTATTTTTAATTTTCCCTCTTTTATGTCTAAATGAAATAATATCAAAATCAGCTATCTTAACATGGTTTGAACATACTTTTTTATTTAAAAAAAATAGCACCGGGCACATTATTGTAATAACAAAAATGTCTGGCAACAGTAATATCATGTTTTAGTAGCGTTTCAAAGTTAGTGAAAACCAAACATTCTAAAATTATATAAAAATCAATACTTTTGCCCGTAAAGGTGAGATATGCACAAATAAACGCAACGTTTAGCAGCAGCCAGGTAGCCCGCACGCTGTTCGGAAGAACATAAAGATATATAAAAAACTGGCTTATTACAAATCCGCTATCGAAACCGTTGCTAGCTCTTAGACGAATAGTTACAGGCAAATAACAATTGACGCGTCGTGATCGTATCCTTTTAATATTTATATTTTTCTTTAATACAATGGTGTGTGAAAAAGTTTTAATACAAGTTGAAAATAGTTAGGATATCATTCAGTGTTTAATTTATCGTCATTTATTTTATTAATGTATTTTATCGTTTAATTTACAATTTAACTCTATCAACTTCATATTTTATAATGTAAACTATACTGACTGTATAGTAAACGTCTACAAAAAAGGGAAAGGAACTTCGTTCCAACTGGGAGTCCATAGACCTCTCAAACTTTTTTTACATTACCGCCAATATATGTAGGTTAGTTTTTATTTTAATTGAACCCGGTAGATGATGCTACGAACGGCTTATTTTAAAAGATTTCTCACATACCATCTGGGTATATGTTTGAGTGAGTCCCTTGATAGTTTAGATTCACAATTGGAAACCGTAGGTGTGGCTGCAATCGGATTTTAGGGTTATTAAAAATTTTCGTGTTTAAAAATACAATTGAAACCGGTGATAACCGATTTGGTGCAGACGAAGTTGCACGGGTCAGCTAATCTATACTAATATATAAAGCTGAAGAGTTTGTTTGTTTGTTTGGTTGAACGCTAGGATCTCAGGAACTACCAGTCCGATTTGAGAAAACCCTTGGATTTTAGATAGCTCATATCGAGGAAGGCTTTAGGCGATATATCATCACGCAAAGATCAATAGGAGCGGAGCACCAATGAAGAATGTTTCAAAATCGGGCACTTTTTTCCTTTTGAGAGATATCGTTAGCGTTAATATTATATGCGTTGCCATGGTAACGTGGTAAGTTTCTATCGCAAACATTTTCATAGTTTATTTTGTTTTCCTATTCAAAATTTGTTATCTATTACGTATTATAAAAATAAAGTTTGTGTATGTACAATTAAAATAACAACTTTTTGATGAATGTATATGGCTACAAATGACCAAAAAATTTTTTTTCTATATTTTTATATTATTATATTTTGTATGTTTGTTTGTTTGTTCCGGGTAATCTCCAAAACGGCTGGACCTATTTTAACGGGAATTTTACTGGCAGATAGCCGAAATTATAGCGGTTGACATATTGTACTTTATTTGTCCACGGCTTCGTCCGCATTGCTATTTCCAAAATGGTTGGACCGATTCTCACGAGGTGTTCACTGGTACATAACAGACCTCATAAAAAAGTCATTTAGGTTTTTTTTATTCGCCTTCGGCCGCAGTGCAATATCCGTAATGCTTGAACTGGTTTTCACGGGGCTTTCACTGGCAGATAACTCACTTTATAAGAAGTAACTTAAACTATTTTATTTTGTTACTCAAGACTACGTCTGCAATATTCTACTATCTCTTAATCGGTTGGACCGACTTTCACGAGGACTTTTACGGCAGATAACTAGCGAGCTCGGAAGACGTTTCCCGCTGATAATAAAAAGAAACCTTGAAAAATTATATTCCTTTCCATGAATCATTTATTATGGTGAAAACGGCATGAAATCCGATCTGTGTTTTTGACTTTGTCGGAACAGACAGACAGAGGCTTTGTTTTACACTATGAAGTGATGATCTGTTACCTGTGTATTCGTTCGTGTGAATTTAATAAAAATAGTTTGTTTACTGTAAACAAGCGCGTGAGATGTGCGCTGTACTGGACTCCAAGAATAAATGTATGTAATTTGAATTATATTATCATTTTGGTCAATTTGGCGGCCATTTTGTTTTTTTACCGCGTTTGCATATACATAACTCAGTGATTATGGCAACGTATAAGAATAATAAATTATATCGACAATATAGGTGTTTTTATATAATAAACAATTTACACATATTATCGATAATGTATGTTTAAAATTTTCATTCTTTCTTATATAGCGTTAATGAGGACTGAGGGTGGTAATAGTAGGTTAAAGTTCCAGGTATGTTGCTGATGATACCCACCCATCGATATACTATTCGTTTCACATACTAATGTACACGTTACATGTTACAGTAGATGGCGTAATGTAAGATTGTAGTAGGTGTGTACATTACAGAAATGTTTTAAAAACATTGTACTATGCACCATAGTTTTTATACGTTTAAAAAAACGCCGGGGAGTGGGAGGACAGTAGTTATGAATAAACATAATTTTTTTATAAAATGAACAAAGAAATTGAAGGGAATTTAAGTTTAGAAACAGCTTTTTATAGGCATACATTTTTATAAGTTGTCTATAGATTTAAACTTGTGATATAAATACATTTTGGTTATAAACAATAATTGTTTGCACAATAAATTCATAGTTTTTGTTTCTATTTTATGTGGATACCAGTAATGTTCTGATTGGAATTGAGAATATTGCAAAAATCACCAAATAAGAGACATAACTGTAATGAGATTCATGTAATACATCGCCGTCATCGTAAACCCTCTATGAATATATAAAAGAAATACCAAAACGGCTCAAATTGTAGACGATATCAATTAAACCATCACAAAAAGTTAATCGCTTTCCAACATACAAGATATCAATCAGAAGAATAAAGTTATTCTTATAAGGGAGTAATTGGAGCCTAGTATAGTGGTGTATAACGTGATGTAAAATTAGGATATGGTCATTAATAATTAATGTAAAATTTTTGTGTTTATGGAACTGAAATAATTTTTTTTTTTGGATTTAAATGAAAATGAATTAAGGTTGAATTTCGACCACTAGGCGACCACTAGTACATTATAAAATAGAAAAATAGTACATGTCTATCACAGCTTGCCATTATTTTGCTCGTTGTGTCTTTATAAAACGTTACATAATTGACAAAGATAAAATGTTTGTCCTTTTTCTATATGTTTGGAATGTTTTCTTTTTTTGTTGGCAGCTTGGCGGTTTTTTTAAACAATATACGAGTCGAAGTTTGTATTGCTATATTTCACAATCCGTAGGTTTACTAATCAGTGATATTTATACACTCTTTGACAAAAACGTGAAGAAAAATCAATAAATTCTGATGGAATTACAAAATATTTATAAATTGTTTGTACAGTGTAATTTTTTTTTCACTATTAAAAATACTTAGATCCTAAACATTCTATTTCAAATAATATAATATAATATATTAATTACAAGTTATCCCGGAAAGGTAATATGTATTTAAATGTTTAATTTTTTTTTCTTTTTGGATTTTTATTTTTGTTTCAAAAGTTAACATTACCTAATACCTTCTGTTATTTTATACAAGCCGTATTAATTTATATATATAATACTAATGATTATATTACAAAAAGATAAATCGTTCATGTTCATTCTTATATATATTGTAAAACTTAATAGTTTGAACTATGAACCTTAAATAAATTTCAAAATTATAGATCGCACTAACAATCGTATGGTGCACCAATAACGAATTACACTATTGTGTTATTTCACAACACCCATTGTTATAAGCTACCGTCAGTTAATGTGTTATTGATTAATTTGATGTTTTATATTGAATTACTATTTGTAACAGTGACATGACAATGCAATGAATAATCATTGTTAGTATCGCGACTCTGGGTGTAGTGTGTTCTTTCCTTCACACCTACTGATTCTTGCAAATAGGTCACTCGTTCGTAAGTTGCAATACCACCGTCAGCTCATTGTCACTGTCAATAATAACGGATAATCAACAGCAAAATAGTGATGTCTTTAGTGAATTGTTATTTATTGCGCAGCAATAACGCATTAATTGTTTTTGTTATAGCAACGACCTATATCTAAAACTACTGTAATTCATAGGCAAATATTCCAATCCGATAATTATGTATATAGTTTTTCGATTAGTAGAATTTCACATCGTAGTGTGTTCGATATACGGTCCAAAAACACTTCCTAAGCAGCACATTTTACTCGTTAGAAGTTATAGACGTTCTATAAATGTAATTATATTATTCTATGTAAGAAATTTGATATCGCCCGCAGCTTTGACTCAAAGGAATTCGAAGTATTATAATTTTGAAAACTCCAACGTAAATATATATTATTAAATTGAAATACCGTTTTTATTGAAATGACAATAATTTACATTTTCACTTTCACTGTAGTAATACTTAGTATGCGGATATGTTTAGGGATATAAAATAAATGAAAAAAAGCACATACAAAATGACGAGAAGGTACTTCTGCACCATATACATTATGTCAAACACAAAAAATGTAATGGACGTTTTTTCTAATTACTTCTATACTATGACATATGTTTGTTGTAATTCCAATAAGATTCTAATGCTCTATCCAATAACAACTCTTATTGGGTATTGGATCTTACTGGTCTTATTTCATTATTTAATTCTCATTTCTTTTTATTCATAAATAATACCTACTGTAGGTTAATCGACACCTACTAACGGGCTGGTAGGCTACGAGTCTTCGAAGGACCTAGGACTGTAGAGATTACACACAGTATTCGTGTACCCCAAGCTAGAAAAGGTCTACAATGAATAATAAAAAAACCACTTACCGGTCTTCCGGAACGTCCAGTTTCTTTTTAGTGGGTTAGTTAAAGGGAGGGAGACTTATGAAGTATTTAATAAATAAAAAAACCGATAATTAAGGCGCAGGGGGGGGAGACACTTAAATTTACTGCTTGCAGGCGAACACTCAAAAGCGTAATGTCCGTTTTTAAAATGACGTTTGGAAGGTGGAAAAGGGATGGGGCCAGGGAAGTTAAGTGGATGTCAATGTCGATGTTTCTTCAAAATTTCTTTTGGTTCAAAAAGTAAGGGTTATAATTTTAAATTTTATTTAAAATAAAAACAAAAAAAAAAAACCTACCTTATAAATATGTCATTGTTAAGTTGAGGTCAAAGTTGTTTCACCAAAAAACTCACACCGGAATGTAGTAATTCCATTTACCTGTAACAATACAACATATTTGTGTTTATATAATTCTTTATTTTAATTAGTACCGCTAGAGGTAATTATTACAATACAATTAAAAAATAATAAATTTAAGAACCAAATGCATTATGCCCTTTAGACAACAATAAATACAAAGAAAGACACATGAAAAAAATTGGTTTAAATAAAATTATAAAACTCCGACCAAATAATAGATAGATAAATCATGAAACGTATTACGACTGCTCTATGATTATATAAAATAATATAGTGTATAATAAAAAATAATGTAGCAACATAATACTGTAATGGAGTGTCTATAAATATTTAACTATGAGGAACATATTTAAATTCAGGTTGTTTCTGCGAACAGTATAAAATGCTGAAAGTTTCTTAAAGTACTTAATTACTTGTTATTGACTCCCAACTTCCTGATAGTTAGTATGCACCAAACATCAAAAGATCAAAACACGTTGGGCCATACCGTAAATAAAACCCAAAAGCTTCTGTATATCAGAAAAGAAAAATCATATTTTAATACTTATATTGACATAAGAGATTCTCAGATCTTATAAGATAGTATTTCGATAAACACATCAATGAATTGAAGCAATTCATTATTCAGTAAGCAGGTTTAACAACAGTTAAATACTCAACTGATGACTCTGAACAATGGCTACCCCGAGATTCGATTGACGATAAAGTATCGAGCTTCGGCCGAATACACAAGAAGCTTCTGTATGTAAGTACAATTGATACACCCACGATAGATGTAAACTCAAAGATAATAAGCGTCATATAGGGATGACGTTCTTAGCATTCCATCGATACACAATGCGCAGAGGCGTCCGAAGCAGGGCCTGGAACTGACGACTGAAGTGTCAGTTTAAGAGGCCTCTAACTCTGTGCATCAGTGCTCATGCCTATAAATCGCGCTTCTCTTCTGGCTATGCCTAAACGTTCCAATAAAGAGCTTATGGTGACTATTGAGAGGCCAAGATCTTCTAGAAAGTAATATAAGGTTTTGGTGATATAGTCTTCGCTTCTCATTCCACTGCATATAAATTAACCATATTGCGATCAAAATTGATGTATATACGCTTACGCATATAAATAATACTTAAAAGTAGAAAGACAATTGCATTGATACAAATAACCATCAACATACATTGTCGTTATTTTCGTTTGTAACTACGCCACACAAAAGGTTACTATATATTTGAATTTGGTTAATTTCAAAACGTAATACTGAAATTAGTCATTACATTTGTTTCTTCATTTTTTCTTCAGGTATTTATTTATATGGTGATCGTTTCCCGGTAAGATTTGAGTAAGTTCTACCTTCGTGAATCACATTAACAACATAAATGTAATAATAAACCAGCGTATTGTGGAAATTTTGGAATTTTTATATTTTTGTAGAAGGAAACAATCTTCTAATTTGAACATGTATTACTAATATACTTTATTTTTTAAAGTACATCTTTCATTTTTTCTTCTGTTTATTCAATAGGCTTCAAAGCATATTTTATAAAAAATATATATTCAAATCTCATATTAGTCAACAATAAATTATTTATAGAGTCACAACCGCATTAAGTCACACAATTATTTTGTATTCGATGGCACTTAAATAAATACGCGGTTTGTATGTTAATATGGCATTCGCAATTTAAAATCTTAGCAACAGTTGCAGCCAGTCGCAGAAACCGCTAATACCAACTGTAATGCTTATATTAAGTGTTACGTTTACGACTCTCGGCGCAGGTGTCCGGAGCGCTTGTTCTCTCATTTACATTTATGAATTTTGATAGTTGCATAAACGGCAACATCAAAACGTAAATCGAAATGCCATGCATTATATTTTATTACTTTTCTCAGAGACTTCGGAGAGTCATGAACTCCGTAATCACTAGATCAAGTACGCTGTACTAACACGCAAGTCCAATGATGATATCGTTCTCGCTTCTGTGTATCGCGAGATTCGATCGGCGATACGTAGTGATCGCCTCCTCGTTGGGCATGATATCTTAATAATATATGACTCATATAGAGAAACGTATTCAACATGTCAGATGTCAAATCTGTAGATAAGACATTACGACCGTTGTCCACTGTCGCGACGTATTGTAAAGGTAGTGAAATCAAGCGTAGAGAAGATACACAGACACAAAACTCTATCTGTATTCCAACTAACAACATAACCTTTATCATAATCCCCGAGCCACGGACTAGTTAAATAGAATATGAGGAAATGGATAGCAGGCGAGTTAAAATAAAAATCGCCTAATTTTATTATACCTTTAATTACAAAAACATTCAAAATTGTAATATAAAATTAATAGCAAAAAAAGAGGTGAGAATAGTAACAAGCGTAATGTAATAGTCTTATCTATACTTATAGCACTAAATAACTTTATTTTAATATAAATGTAGTTTATACACGGGCTGGAAAATATACTTATTAACAAGACGGCAACAACTTATGGATTAACTAGTGCTTAAAGAATCGACGACGGCTCATAATAGTGACCCGAAACGAAAGAGTAAAAAACATATGGTATGGTATCAAGAGACACGCGAGATCGAGTGAACTTATAAGTAATGGCTGGATACCGGAGCGGCCATCGATTGCAAGTGTTATCTCAATAAAGACCAACAGACTGCGTTCATTAGCACTCTGACAAGGTACAATCATAAATTATGGAACCCCATCGCGACCCGTACGCCTATCCTTCTTGCACCCTTCGGTACCTGGCCCGTATTCGATTTTTTGCTATGTTCATTGTTTATGGTAAACGAAGTTATCGGATCATTCTGAGGCCAGATGCAAGTACCATCTTTCATACAGTTAAACTAAATTTCATACATTTCTATTAATGGCAATAGATATTATAAATACCTCGAAATTCGCGATTAGAAGACTAGTTGTTTTTCAAACTCAATTCATGTTTTCTTTAATTCATGAATTATAAAGTTTACTTATATTCTAAATTAGCTTTGAGTTATTGCTTAGGACAACATTTTGTTTCTAGATGAAATATACTCTATGTTCTTCTCGATACGCATAACAACATGTATAAAAAAACATAACGATGGGTCGAATAGTTAAGACAAAAAATCGTAGCAAATAAGATCACATTCGCATTTATAATACTGGTTAGGATGTTTTACCGTGAAAAACAAATTATAATAAACGTTTCTGTGTCTACACTACAACGCGAATTTAAAATACCGTCAACAATACTGATAACGGTTTAGCCTGATACCATGTTTATCCAAAACTTACAAAGACGGAAAGTCATTAAAGCGAACGGCGAGCCACTTTGGAACTCCAACAGCCGTCTGGATGAACATAAAGATCAATATCATCGTGGCATGATGCCAAAATCTTTTTTAATATCGTCCCAGAAGCAATTGAAGAGTGGTTACTGCCGATAACAACAAAACTATTACGTGAGCATTTCGCTAGCGAATTGGTCCGAGCGCTATCTTTAATCGTTGTTCACTAGTTTAATCTCATTGTAAGGGACAATGGGGTATAATGGGCCGAACAGACTTTCCTTGAAGCATGCTTGAAGCACTTTTGAGTTAGCTGATAAATTCTGAAAACTTGTCTGAGTTTCGAGAGCTGTCGCGGTCGCGTATAACTTTTAATGAGTGCAGTTATTTGGAATTCAAAGATCGGATTTTATCTACTACATGGTATGAATAAATATAAATAAATGGTATAGCAAGTGATAATAGTTTGGATAGAAGTGATCCATCTATAGAAATAAAATTATAGTGATGTGCCGTGATACGTGTATCACTCAAAAACTACTGTAGAGTTTTCGATCATTTTTTTGTGCTTTACTTAAACACTCCTTTGAAATCACTAACATTACTTACCTAGGAACATAATTATGACGACAGCTTCCATTAACATTAAAGTTATTGAAGTTTTAGGAAACTACAATTGTTAGAAGCACTACGCGTTTGCGATATCTTTTCTTGCCGCGGCGAAGTGGGGGCAAGCGGTGTGATGACGTACACAGGAGTGTGTATTTTTGCCCTATTTTTTTTTTGTAATTTTTTCCTCTGTACATAAGCTACATTGTTGAGATAATAATCAATGCAGAAGAAGTAACGGGTATCAACTAGTTCGAAATGAACTACGACAGTTTGAATTTAAGACAAAAGTTACGATTCTAGGTATATATAAGCGATAATACTAACATTATTAGCGTACTATCACAGTCTTTACAATTACTGCTATATTTAATTATTAAGTTTTATAAATAACTCAAGGTAACCATCATTAATATTATACTTATTTTAAATGATATTTCAACAAAATACCGCAAATAGACCTTAACAGAGACGTTTCAGAATATAAACTTTAAAATCTAAAACGAACATCTTTATCGGAAATTCATGAATGTTTGATAGGTATGAAGTGTATATCAACTTGATTATATTAAAAAAACTCATTGGTTCGCTAAATCGAGTGCCTCTATAAAAAGAAGCGTGAATGAAGGCGTTAAGTTTCACACCACATCCCCTCGAAGGGCGACGAAACGAACGCCTATTATCATAAAGCAAACAAAGAGGTAAGAAAAAATGAACAAACAGAAGATTTAATGATTTGGTAGTTCTCGGGATGAATGCCAACGAAGTGAGAGGAAACTGCAATAAAATTGGGTTTTATTGAGCGTCAATTTATCGATGAAACGAGAAGATAATATAAGATAGCTCGTGCATAGTAATTTGTTGAAAATTTGATATTGTAAATATACAGTCAATATCAATACAGACCGTTTATAATTTGGTGAAGGTAAAATTATTATAGGTATTACGTGGTTTCATTTTATTGCATAAAATTTATTTATTTTGGCTAAACTATAAAAGTTGCAAATTACTTACAGGCACTGGTAATAAATTATAATATTAAAAGTCATGTTTTTAAAGTTTATCCTTTTTGTTAACGATTACTTCAAGTTTCAGGGTATAATGGTCTTTATTATGACATATATGTGGTATAAAATTTTATTTATAAAGACATAAAGTCTATAAAGTCTATACTGTTATTATAAAGCGGTGAAGTTTGTATGTTCGTGTTAAGTTATCTACGGAACTACATATCCGATCACATTGCCTCTGAATGTCAGAAGTTATTTTTTATTCCCATTAATTTTTATATTGTCTTTAATACGAGAGAAGCCGAAGGCGTACACGAGTCATTAATAAGTATGTAAATAAACAATCATAAGTATGATATTTGATTATATGTTCAATTACAATTTTAAATTCGATCTTAAAGCAAACTGTAACTTCGTAATATGGAAATTCTTCTTCCTGTTTATTTAACTGAACTCAGAATGAGAATTCGAATAGTTGAATGACAATGACACATTTAGAAAGGTGCCGAGAAGCGGCAATGTGGATTCGTTCACACGTAGGACGGCAGTTCAAACTACATATAAAGGTATTAGTCGAATGGAAGATTCCAAAATTTTACATTGCATAATACATATAGGTACGCAAAGCATTTGAACTTTATACCGAACACTAGGTAAAATATTTGTGTGGTCCCTACCGAAACCGCTATTTCTGAGTATATAATACGTTTTTGTCAAAAAAAAAAACAATGTTATATAAATACTAAGGTATTCTCCTTCCTAAATAATTGTTCAGTATTCGTCTCGGAAGCTTTAATAGAAAAACTAAGATATATTTACATCTAGTAGGTATTATTTTAATATATTGAACTTAGGTTACATTTTAATATTTAAAATGATATAACTATTGACGTTGGCTAACACTTCACGTACCTAATTTACAAAATACATTTTATGTACTAAACTAAACACTGTAGTATAAAATTTATTATAATGTGGAATATAAAATTTAAACAGTGGAGTTAAGGACACGAAATTACAAAACAATTTTAGATTTCTTGCTATATTCAAAGCACACTTTAACGTTACGAGAGTGCATAGAAATGGTATCATCATACGTCGGAACGGCTACCGTGCGGCGAATAAACACCTTTCGAAACACTATCACGTATGTTCGTACTGGGAGAATTATTTATTTATTCTTATGGCATTATCAAACTACAAATTCAACCGCAGACGTGTGACAAGTGCCTAAATAGATGACTGATTTCATTATTTAACTTAATTTATAAAATAATAAAGTACCTACCTAATAAATTTTTGTATGTAAAATTTCGGTGTAAGTAATTCTTCTCCACCTAAATGACTTAAATTTTTATAGCTATAATTAGACGCGGGTGGTGACATTATTATCAGTCAAGATTTATTTTTTTTTAATTTTCCGTCCAAACTTTTTTATAAATATTTTTAAGATTTACCCAATAAAAACCTAGGATCTCAAATTTCAGACTCGCTTCACACACAATATTTTTTCAGGAAATACATATTTTATCTTATATTTATGAGGTATCTAGGTATACGGCAAGACTACGTCTGTTTACCGTTTTCGCTAATAATATAAAATTATAGCATCGATCCAGTAATAGTAATTTGTATTGACTTTAACTCTCTTTATTTTACTTAATTGTTCAATACTGTCTAAAAGTCGCCCCTACCACAATATGTTATGGGACGGCAGTGATAATTGACGTTTTCTTTTCAAATCTTTTACTCTTCTGTGTGTCATAAGAAGAGCCGTCCTCAGCATCGAAATGAACAGATAACTTTCAAGGTCATCTTAAATCATCTACTATTGTATGTTTACACAAACTTTATTACTAATACTTAGTCTATATGTCTCACAATCTAAATAGCCTTACGATTAATTATGTAAGTAGAATCTTGGTAATACGTGCCAATAATAAATAAATATTAAACAAAATAGTAAAAATGATAATGATAAGGATATCTACCTCCTATAATGCTGTAATTTTAATGCACATGTCATGTTCCAAAGCATTTGAGTAATTAATCAAAAAGGTTATCTTTATTTCCAGCTAATGTTAAAATATCAGTTATAAAGTAACCATTATAAAATTGTGACTAGAAAAATCTGCCGTTTGTAGACATCTTAATTTTTTTTTAAGATAAAAAATAAATCATTGCTATTATTGACATTTCAAAATTTATATTTATCTTATCTTATTATTTATAAGTCAAATTCATTATTCCTTATGAATGGAGTTGTTAAAGTATTAAAAAAGTAAACTATGTAGAAACAGGAAGCATTCCCAAACAAAAACTACAAGCGTATCCGCTTCGAATAGAGACATGACCCGACGGAATGTAATGGTAAAAAAAAATGTCCATAGCTTCATTTATGCACAAAGAGTCGCCGGACAAAAGCTACAAATATTTCACTTTGACGTTAATAGTAGCGCCGAAATGTTATTAAACAAACAATTCGCCCATTCGACAACACGTCTCTGAGTCGGGGTTTGTATAATTGATTCTTTCCGGAGGCGTAGCGACCGACCATCCCATTTTATAGTTAGTCCATATGTACCACAAATAATATTCTTATACGAAAGATGTCTCTTTGGGAAATTCTTCCTCATTTCCGTTTCTAAACGAAAGCTCAGACGGCGACAATGCCCGCGACAACTCTCCAAAGTGAAATGAAATGGGATGTTATGACAATATGTCGGGAACATAATGCGCGGCCACGACGACAAATGTGCTGTGAAAATGTTTGCCCTCGTGAATTCAAATTATTATACGGAAAATGTCTTCGTAAGTTACTTACTAGGATGAAGAACGTGTAAACATGCGGGAACATGTTTAGTTAATATGTACGTGAACTAGCTTTCAGAATGTTTCTAGTATTTCTAGCTCATTTAAAATGTGACGCATGTAACATATTTCTAATTATACAATAATCTTATTTATTAGTATTTTCATCGACTTTATAGAAAAGCAACGTTTTGACTTTTCATAATCCTCATAATTTTCATGCAAATGTATACAAATAACAGATGTGCCCACGGCTCCACATGCCTTTGTCATTATTTATTACAATTATTAATTATTGAAAAGAATCATACAGTTAAAGCAAAGTGAATATTATGTAAATATTATCGACGTCCCGATATCTACAATTGGCTACTAATTTTCATAGTGATCGGGTTAAAGTTATAAAAGTTACTGTGTTGGTAACCCTACTTCGTGGCCAAGTATAATAAAATGGATAGCATAAGAACCTTCTCCGCGAAAAAACACTTAGTATTATCCAACTTTCATTGTGATCGATCAAATAGTGTCTAACTTTATCAATCTCAGATACGTCTACCATAATTTTCTAAATGATACTAGGTTATTTTACAACATCCGTTATACATAGATAGAAATACATTTCTGGTACTTTCTTTTACAGAATTAACTTAAAATATATTTGACTGGCTTTAATTATCTATAATTTTTCAGATTGTATCATATGACTCTATAATAGTCTATGATATATTACGTACATACATATATATACACTACGATATAGTTAATTACACCCAATGAAAACGGGTGAATATAATGTATTTTGTCAAATTTCAATGTACTCGGCGTAGCGGCAGTTCATTTGTGTGGTACCTAAAATACAATAAGAAAAATGTAAGTTTAGGTAATATTTTAATACAAAGATGTTATAATATAATAAAAAATAGGCCATATTGATAACTAAGAAGCTGTAAACAAAATTGATAAATTATACGTTAAATCGATGCCATCACTGCTAACTAGATAATAACTGAGGGCGACGTCATATAGAAAGAAAAAAGAAATGAAAAAATTATAGCTGAGCCAAGTTAATGAATGGTCCAACCGTCGCACACGGCTGAATTCACCGACGTAAAACTTAAACGTTGCCAACCCAACTAATTTTAGCTCCACCATTATAAAATATTTAGCGATACATCTAATTTTCTAAATGATACTAGGTTATTTTATTAGAATAGCCCGGATAATCACAAGGCATCCGGACGTAGTACGCCCCCAAGTTTTGGGTAATGAACGGTTCTGTCGGACTCACGCGATATTAATATATCCACGCGATTCAAATAATAACAAAAGGTACTTTTTTTTTGTTAAATTATGGAGCCCCTATACCCTTGAAAAGGTCCTATTGGAGATTAATGATAAATCCTTCCATAAATAAATAAATTTCTCTAGATAATATTCTTTATTTCCAAAAGGTTCCCGGCTAATTGTTTATGGAAAGATGTTATTAAAGCAAACATATCCCTGAGGCAACAACTAATTATATTTAGAACAAACATTTCAAATGTTCCAAAATAAATTTACCATATTGAGGAAAATCTGTTAGGTAAATTTTAGTTATGTGTATCTATTAAATAAATAATTCTAATTATTCCGCTAAATCCGAACAGAGATAAACCCCTTTAAATGAAATATTGTGGTGGACGGTAAAATTGTATCGGGTGAACGTTATGCAAACTTTGTTGTCGGCAAGGGTCTGTAATAAAGAAACAATAAAGAACAGAACACCCAAAGCGAAAAAGGTTTCACGAATGCTAAAAATATATTAAAAAGGCAACTAGACAATGGACGACAGTTATAAAACAAATGAAAAAAACCTAAATAACACCCGACGCAAATTAGTACCTCCCTATTTCACATCGGACAAAATAAAAGGGGAATAATATACAGCATGTACTTTTTACATTGTTACAGCTTATTTGAAATTCATGTCGAGAACACAAATACATCCAAAATACTTGTACTCGTATACAACGATTTGAAATCAACAGTAATTTAATTGTAAATTTGATTTAGGTACATGATTGTAGCATAAATATGATACAAAGGCATACATATTGATCAAAGCCTACAAATATTTCATGCAACCGATATTATTAAACATGGCATTAGATAAGGATAACAAATGAGTCATAACAATACACAAAGCGTGTTCAACATTTAACAACGACAAAAGCGAGAAGGCATTGTAAATACCGAAATGTCAACTTCAATTTCAAAAGACAATTGAACGTGCGAGCAAATGTCGCTGTCTGTAATCCCTTATAGTTTTTGTTCAGTACAAAATAAAAACAAATAACTTAATAGTTATACAATATACATAACATGAACGACAGATGTCCTAGAATTGGATAGTTCGTTAGATAATTGAACAAGCAGTAATAGTGACGTAACTCTGACTGTAAGAAATCAAAGGCAGAGAATTCTCCTTAACTCTTCTACCTAACAAAAACTATACCCATGAATAATAATTCATGACGCAAAGTTTTACTAGCAACGCTGCTGAGTCGAGTGAAATGAGCGTGGACGGCAGTACGAAATAGCGCATAAGGATCAGTCCTAGTCTTTGGGAATAGGTGCCTAGTATAGGTAGTTTGAAACCGTGGTCCTTTTAAAGTAGATTATATTATATGCATTACTAAAAGACTGCAGCGATCATTTAAAAACGAGTGGACTTGCAGGGTTTTTTGTTTCCTCGTACTATAAAAAAGAACAGAGTACGCCAGACAATAATTATAACGCTTTTAGTAGGATTCAAATTGACGGCAGTAGACCTGATGATAAGCACAGTATAATAACAAGAACAGTGGTGACCACCAAGAGATAAATACAACGCTGGGTATATAATATAGAGAGTAGAAGTAAGGAGAACCATTTCTGTGCGTGGAAATATGTTCGCCAATATGTGCTAAATTATGATGGCGATACAGTAGCAACAGAGTTCATTATTATTCAATTATTTAAAAAGTTTAATAACAGTTACACAAAAATTCTATTACTCTTGACGTTTTTCGACAATAGTTATTTTAAATTATATTAACAAAATTATTTCGGAGTAACCGTATTCTTTGTCGATACTATCACTATTGTGGAACTATTATTTAGTGTTTAGAGTTGGAACACTTTTTCAACAGATACCCCGTGTATAATAGTTCTTCTTACCTCTACCCTACATAGTATGTAATAATGGCAGACACCGAAACAAAACCAACTAATAGAGTCACTAGTACGGGTTTATCGGCATATCTTAGGTGATCGCAGCACAGTCAGGCACAGATTCTTACTACTTGATTACTGGGTTTACACCGCCTGTTCACGGAATACAACATGACTAAGCGTCGATACTTCAGTACACTAATACTCATACTATTTATATAAATAAGAATATATTGCCAAATGTACGTTATCTATAAGGGTATTGATACATTATCTATACAAATAATAGGAATGTAAATCTAACGTGTCTGTACTTTTTTGATTTTCGTGAAAAAAGTTGTTGCCGGTGTCTAGGAATAAGTAATAAAATACATTTCCAGCCTTTTTAGAAATGTCTGTCTGTCTATTTTGTATGAACACGCATCACTGCTAAAGTACTAAATTTACAATAAATAAGAAAATCAGAAAGCATATTCTCGAGAATAACTTAGCCTTTGTTTCATGAAAATCACTCCACTCTATCAAAAGTTATTGTAATTTGAATCAGGGCTCGAGGTAAGTACGGGAGAAAAGTAGATAAGTAAATGGACTTAATGCATTCAAATGACTTTATTCATCGCTATTTATTATATAAAGTTCAACGCGGTCGAAAGCGTGGGTACAGCTAATTATATATAAGAATAAAAAAAAATGACCCAAAATAAACAGAAGTACGTAAAGCGGCAGAGAGTGAAAGGACTCACACTTTCATAAAGACATAATAGTAAAACGATATTTTATTTTAAAACAAACTAGCCGGCTCGTACTGTGTCCAAATAAATTTACATTGTAATGAATGACCGTACAGTAGACTGTTGGAATGTTGGTTTAGTCACCTATAGTTAGAAATCGGACTCGTGATTCAATAAAAACAATAAGTGGTCGTCAATAATGTAAAACAATTTCTCAATCTCCCATCGAAGGTGAACTCGCAATCGTATCGACCGCAAGATATTTGTTATCCGAGTCGAGTACCTGACAGCTGCCAAAATGTTATAACACGATCTTAACCACAAAACTATTTTAATGTCTCCATTAAAAAGTGATAGTAACAAATTGTTTCGTGTACCTTCGTATATACTAGATTTCGTCAGAAAATGTCTTTTGGTATAAGATGTTTTTTTAATACAACGTAGGTATTCTTTTTAATTTTGTTATATACATACTCATGTTTATAAAAACGAGGGTAATTATATAGAAACTTATTTCTTATATTTCTAGAATAGTGTTAAACAATAAGATGAATGAATGTAATGATCAACATTTAATGGACTTAATATCGAGAATTAATTAATAATATTAATTAATTGAATAAAAATATTCCTTACTTCAATTAGATTATAAATATACCAATGAAATTTGATATACAAAATTCTAACATAAAAGATAACTGAGAGTGTAACCCAGAACTCCGATTCAGTGTCAAAAGATTCCGTTATTTTGTAAAAAAAAAAGTGTGTGTGTACTTATGTACACGCGTTAGAAGTTATACTTCTTTGGCGTAACAAGATAAAAATCTTTTAAATTTTTTTATTTTTCGCTTTATTTTACGTTTGTAGAAAAAACGACACTAACAATAGAAAAAAGGTATTTAATGCATTGAAAGTTTTAATATAAAGAAATACAAAGAAACAAAATGTTTGTTTGCTAACTTCAGGGTGTCAGTTTTTCGTGACGGTGTGCGCGCGCATCGTAAAAAATTATCTCATCATTTTTCCCTAACGCGCCAAAAGAAGTATAACTTCAATAATGAAAAATCTTCCTCGTTTAATCATCCGTCTATACAATATTATTTTTCGTCCGCGGCTTGCTCGCGGGAATGTAGATTAAGCCTACATCGGAACAGTACTGATTTCCTACATGAAAATTACCCTGTGCCTTTTTCAGTACCCGTGACAACGTGCATGCAAAATTTATCATTCGTATTTTTTTTTTTTTTTTTTTTTTTTTTATTGTAGCTCGGCAAAGTGACTGTACTGTGCCTGATGGTAAGCACAGTAAAATCCAAAAACAATGGCGACCGCCGAAAGACATACTATCCATCGCCGGTCGCCGCTGTCATGCCGGCCTGAAAGCGTCCCAGTTAGGAACAGCCCCCCCCCCCCTGGTTGCTGGATATACACCGGCTGATCCCGGAACGCGACACGCCCAAACGTGCCACTATGGCGGGTGTTCCACTTGGTGTACGGTGGTCGCGATCCAGTCGGGTACAGACACCCTACCACCCCGCGTGTACCATTTATAATATTAGTAAGGATATATTTGGGTGTAATATAACACAGTTAATAATAGGTATTTATCTATGAAATTGCCGTTCTGCAGTACTGGCCATTTCAAATCAAAATAATTTTTGTTTGGCTAAGAATTCTAATTTCAAATTAAGTTTATTTTAAAAACATGGAATTCTTTTTCCAAAAGTAGTCATTTGTTTATTGATTAGTGTTACATTTTCATCGTATTTCAATCTTTTTTGTCATCATGGATACGTTAAAAATTCGAGTAATTATGGAATATGAGTACCGTCGTGGCAGCAACGCGGAACAAGTGGCACGCAACATCAACGACGTTTATGGAGCTAACACTACAAACCAACGCACCACCTGTTATTGGTTTGCTCGCTTCCGTTCTGGGAATTTCGACCTGAAAAATGAACCTCGCTGTCGTCCGAAGACTTTGGTCGACAATGACGAATTAAATGCGATTGTGGAAGCTGATGATACACAATCTACGGCTGAATTAGCAGCAGCTTTCGACGTTAGTGTCAAAACAATATTGGTCCATTTGCGTCAAATAGGCAAGGTAAAAAAGCTTGACAAATGGGTGCCTCACGAACTCAATGATCGCCAGCGCGAAGTGCGCGTCGAGACGTGCCTTGCACTGCTCAACAGACACACAAATGAAGGAATTTTGAACCGCATTGTTACCTGCGATGAAAAATGGATTCTGTTTGATAACCGCAAGCGCTCAGCAAGTTGGTTGGATCCTGGTTCAGCACCTAAACAATGCCCTAAACGAAAACTTACCCCTAGAAAAGTGATGGTCACTGTTTGGTGGTCTAGCGCCGGTGTGATTCATCACAGGTTCTTACCAAACGGGGTGAGCATTACTGCAGATGTGTACTGTGAAGAACTGAACACAATGATGGAGAAGCTGGCACATCTCCAAACAGCATTGGTCAATCGCTCGTCTCCGCTGCTCTTGCACGACAACGCGCGACCTCATACTGCACAGCAGACGGTCTCCAAGTTGCAAGACCTGGGGTTGGAAGTTCTCCGTCATCCGCCCTACTCACCAGACCTTGCGCCTACAGACTACTACTTTTTCCAGAATTTGGATAACTCCTTGGCAGGAAAAAAATTCCATACCCGAGAGGCAGTACTAAATGCTTTTGAAGAATTTGTTGCCTCCCGTCCAGCTGATTTCTTTAAAAAGGGCATCAATAAACTGCCACTGCGTTGGCAAAGATGCATTGATTGCATGGATGATTACTTCGATTAATACAAATTAAAAATACATGAAAAAAATTCGTTTAAATTTTTTCATACAAAACGGCAATTTCATAGGTAAAGACCTATTTCAATTTCAATTTTAATTTTATTCGTCGTAATCTCACTAGCCCTGTTTGTTACTTAGTAAATTCATACACACAGTGTTAAAAGTACACAAACGTTAACTTATAACTTTAATAATATCGTTTGTATATAGTATCTCAAATAACTTATCAAATAAACATATATGCTACTCTGGCATTCATATATTCAAAATTTTTGAGAAATTACGGACTTCATGAAGATTAAAAGAATTTCAATAATGTTGACACGAAATAACTCATTCTAGAAAATAGACAAAAAAAAGAACAAACAAGAAACTTAGGAAAAAAATGCCGTTTAACAAACAATTACTTTAGTTGGGAGCTTACGTAATTTGAATGACATTCGAAGTGTGAGGTCCCGCAGAGCGATTCGGTACAATTTGTTACCAAAACAATGTGATGTTAGCAACCGCCCACGTCAATCCGTCATTAATTACTTTGAGGCCACTTCAGTTCGCCCCCCACGTTTACGGCATAAAAAATATGGCGCCCAATATGTCCATATGTCTGTTCAACGTGTCACATTTAACTATGATTCACCACAAGTTATTTAAAAAAAACTAACTCACCATGTCTTAAGTGTAATAAGTGAATTTGTAAAAAGGTTTTTTAAGAGCTCATCATAAGATTTACGTAGTTTATAGATTATTATTGTGTATATTTCATTTAATAGATATATACATGAAATTTAAGAAAATCGGATGTGGCTTATTGCTCACAATTATAATTTGTAAAAATTTAAGCAAAACTAATATTATTATATATGTTTATACATATAGACACCTCCCGCGGTAACCCTTACAAAATATAACATAACGTCGAAAAAGTATCATCAAGCTTTTTCTAAATTTGGACATCCCTGATACTATCGATACTAAAATGAAATTCATTAATCTCCTTTAGGTAAATATATTGTGTTTCAAACATTTACCGTGTTATTACAAAAAAAAAATACGTATAGAATACTTGCTTTAAAAAATTTTGAATACTTACGTATTAAATGCACCGCGGTCGCCGACGGCCGCCGCGGCAAGATCATGTTATCCTTTTTCGCAAGTTTGACCTAACCTAACATAAACAGACATAAAAGAGCAAGACGTCGAACGTTCGGCGAGCGCGGTGCATTTAATACGTAAGTACCCAAACTTTTATAAAGCAAGTATTAAATACGTATTTAATTTTTTTGTAATAAAACCTTTAGTTTTTATACAACGAAATGTTTAGTATATTTCTGAGGTAATTATGCTCTTACTATATAAAAGGAAGCACGAGATAATGTACACATTTAAAACCAGTTTTAAATGTGTGTACGCGAGATTTTGCATTGCTCAACGTGTCGTCCTAACTCCTAACAAAACAATGTCCGAACAACGCCATTGTCGGCCACGGCTATTAGAGCGAAATGTGCTACGTGCTGCTCCAGAATGCTTTTCCAACCTACCGTTTATTACCTTTAGTTTTGCACAACTTTTGTTCTCTTGTCTCTGGATACAGATAGAATGCTAAACAAACGTATTGATTGCCTCTTTATAGAAACAGTAAGGGCTTTTTGATAAAATCTTAAATAACATTTATCAAAGGCGGTTAATTATAAACGAATAATATTTAATAGCACTGACGCTATAAAGAGCCAATTACGTTATTATACCCATAAACGAGAACGATTGTTAAGATTTTATTTTTTAACAAGCCTCGTTATTTTTCTGAAATGATTACACACTTACACAGAGTTGATAATTAAAAGCAAGAACTTTCTTAGTTTTGCAATAACGTAAATTGTTTGAATGTTAATTAATGTAATTCCATATAATTTTTATTTATATATTTTATGGGTACAACCAGTTTTAAACGTGTTATATATAATACGTTTTCATCAAGCAAAGCTTATATAAATACATCTACTCAGGTAGCTCGACTTATATGGATATATATTATATAGGCAGTTTGTGTATAATTTATTAAAATATACAATTTCGAATCCACCAAATTATCTTGAACATATTGGCATATAAAGTATACTAAAATTATTCATGCTCCTTTCTTCAATAATAAGGTGATTAATTTTTTTAACTATACATGACACACTCAAAAAGTACAACATATTTAATAAAAAAAAGATTTATTTCTCTGTATTGGTATTTATAACAACAAAAATCAAATTCTACAATTATACATATATATCATTATAAATAAATAACTCTATCGTGAGACCATTTCGTTAAACATTACGTAAGTTTTAAAATAAATAAAAAAATACACACAAAAGAAAGTATATGACTCAGAACTGAACATCTCACTTCAACAAAATATTTTTTGTACGCAATTCCACGCAACATTGTTCAAAAGAATTTATAAATAAGAAAAACTATTTACTTTTATCTCCGTAGTTCTATCTGTTTTTGTCATCGAGACGCTATCTACCGGAGTCTGCCGAGCCGGTGTGTCGAACTGCACCGCCAGATAGGCCGTATCTATGTCTCTATTCTA
The DNA here is from genome assembly GCA_036509395.1 of Antheraea yamamai. Classification (NCBI taxonomy): domain Eukaryota; kingdom Metazoa; phylum Arthropoda; class Insecta; order Lepidoptera; family Saturniidae; genus Antheraea; species Antheraea yamamai. Next base: position 8,880,076 of record AP028446.1, read on the forward strand.
TGCGATAACGGATCTATTGAAAATATGTACGGACCTTTATTGGTCGAGTAGTGTGTAGGTGCATTGTTTGCTAAACTTTTAAAAACGGGAAGTAGGAACATACTTTTGTATGTTCAGATTATATACATAGTGTGAAAAGGAAGTCTTGTCAAATTAGTATTTATTAGCTAATTAACAGATTTTCTTTACACTGACCTGATCAATGATAGTCGATAATATCCATACTGTATCTCTTTGTACTCTAAAATACAAAATCATATTTTCCTAACAAAGCAAATCAAAGCCGACGATATCATTATAATGATCACGTACTTACCACAATTCAACTAAGCTGTTCGCATTGATTGCGTACGAATGCGTACATTAGAGTTCGGAGAACAGTGGCCCGATTTAATAAATTCACAAACGTAGGAAATAGGCAAATAACAAACATTATGTTCGTTTCTACATTATTTACTGTTTTTAAATTACCACCGACAATAAATCTTCAAAGATAATAACAATATCTCAAACGGTAGAAGCAAACATTTCATTGGATTACAATAAACTGAAAGCATACTTTGATATATATATTCAATTTACTCAATAACACTGAAGCATTAACAAACGAAAAATAAAAGACTCTCTACCATGCGAATTATAACTCCATTAATGAAACGTGGTCCGGCTACTAACTCACATACCCAGCCTAATAATCCAAAAAGGACCAAACAGACAACAACAGTTCGAATGTAACGGCAATTACACAGAATGGACGGCATCAAACACAAAAATAGCATAGAATAAAACAAGTCACGCAGCATAAGACCATGCTTCCACAGACACAGGGCAGCTAGTTGTATTTTAAACATTATTGTGTGAAATTTATTTTACTATTGTATTGGTGTCGACGTGAAAAACTGTTCAGAACATTTTTTGATAGAATACTTATTTATTTCATAACTAGTTATTTTACAAATTATTGTCACTCAAAGGAACTGATAAACCAGAAATACGTCATTGGGGTATTATTGTTTTGGTGATATTATTAATACTAACTGTGTCTTATTAACATCTCCCAAGACAAATGGCAGCAGAAAAAATTGAATTAAAAGTAATTGAAAAAAACTTGAGAGAAATTATCCTTTGTTAGTAGGTTGGCTTCACTTTCACTTCACTTTTACTACACCCGACGGTCATTGAATTGGTGGTTGAGGCAAGGTGATTGCTTTAAAATAGATGGGTAAAGGACAGACTATAATTTTTGTATTTTCTAGATAATTAGGTCAAATATTAAGAACCTTTTTTTATTGATTTAGAACGAGTATCAGGTACTGAGTGTTCTAGTATATAGTTCTACTATATTCCCAAAGCAAATAAGACTTAATACACAATTATTTTGAAGTTTTCATTAGTATGAGAATGTAACAAGTGAAAGGAAAATTGGTAAACTAATATTGATATCATTCCCCCGATGTCTATTACTCTAAAATGCTCATAATACACAATTTTGTTAATTATGTTACTATAAACACTCTATGAACGTGGTCAGTAACATTAATCGAACGTGTATGTTTTTACACAATCCTTTTATAAATTATACTATTTATACGTTAACTCCTTTTATTTACCAATAATTCATTTGTGAATACACACATATACATGAGAATACATACCTGGGCAAAACGCGTATTAGTACAACAGATATATGAAATCAATATATGCATCATAACTCCCCAAAACTCGCTTGCGGTAAGTGGTCAGCCTTAAATATGGCTGCCGGTAGATCTAAACATTGAAATGGATGTGCACCTGTTATTAACGCATCGCACTCCTTTGTTCCAACACAATAGATACTAAATTGCAACCCGAATTTCTCATATTATCGGACCGTGCTCAGGTAAACTTTTTTATAAACACGGATTTTATAATTGTGAAGTTATGAGCCTTTTGTTAACAGACTTAACAAACAACCATCACAGAATCTATATTGAATAATGAATATTTTATGAATTTACACAACAACGAACTTAATGTAAAATAAAAAGATAAAAATAGATTTACAATTGGATAACTGCCTACATACTGTTGCTGAATACCTCCTGCGGTGACTCTGCATTCTTCCCAGTATGGGAAGAGCTACTCAGATCTAGTAGTCGGATGCGAAACGCTTGTAAAAATTATTGATGTGACTTGCTATAAAATAGTGTCTGATTATATTTAAAAAAACAAGCATACAAATAATCAGTTAATTATATTTTGAACAAGAAATGAAAGATTTGCAACATATACGCCGTATGTTGCTTAATTACATTTGTATAGTGCGAAGTCTTCAATAAAAATACGATAAAAAATATTCAGAAGTAATCAGCTGTTTCACACAATATAGAAGAAATGTACAATATATCTAATTTAGCAAACGAAAGAGAAAGCACAATTTATATTTCTTTACCAGCTGGTGCCCACGATTTTGTTCGTGTGAATATGCTTTTGACGTTCCTAGATAACACTTTAATATCAGTATTAACATAACATTTTATATGAGTGGGTTGTATTTTATATTAATGTCAACATTATTACTTAACCACTATGGTAAGATGTATTGATGATATGGTTGTTTTTTTTTTGTTTTTCTGTAAAATATGTCCATATTTATTAAGCAGCTTCCAAGTGATACGAGTATGATTCCTAACACGAAAAATTAATTAATCGTTTTCATTTCAATATTCGATAAACACTTAAATCTAATATTTTGAAACTAAAATAAGTTAAGTATATGAATACATTTTAATCATTATTAATGTAGAAATTAATGAATTCCTTGGATGAAAAATTATATTTCTTTCAAGGCAATTCATGGATCTACGAATTTTTTAGGCAGTCATATATGATGCAGGTAGTCCGGTGAAGCTGTGAAGGCCTTTATGCCAAGCGTTTAACTATAGATACGTCATAAGCGCTTCAACAGCGCATTGTTGAAACTTGGCTAGCTAGCTTCTTTTAACGGCTGCCTCGTCAAGCCGTCTGAATCTAAGCAACATACAACTATTTCTTTTTCACCACCGATATCGAGAATATGCCATCTTACGTCCACATTTTATCTAAGATAGTTTACGTATGTGTGTGTTTTCGTGCCATTTGTTTTGTCAAAATATCAAGTTGGTAGCGCATCTACACCCTTTTAGTTATAACTAGTGGGCGCCCAGTGGTCGACATTCGACCATAGTGCATTGAATTTTTAAAGTTTGAGCTTTATTAGGGTTCTTTTATCAAAGGGTATTATAACCTCTATAATCAAAGGCTTCCATCATGCCTACTCAGTTATTTGCCACTTTTTTTCAATTATATAAACATGAAAAAAATTGATGTCTAAATGAAAATTGAAATTAATTGTAAATTTGAAACAAAAAACAGGCGGTTACATAAGGTGGTAAGGCTCTTAAATACTAAGTAAACATAACTTTATGAAAATAAAAAAAAATTATCGGACCCCCTCATAACACAATTTTCAATTCATTTTACACGACACCATGGGCGCGTGGTATTTCTGGGTGATATTGAATTAAATATAGTCTATACATTATGAGGAATAGTGATATGCCCAGTATCATCATTTGGAAAAGTAATGGATACACAATAGAATCAAATTATCAATCCAAAACAAAGATGTTTATAATACTACCATTAACTTTTGAAAATGAATTCATTTTTGTTCATAATTCATCATCAACTGTACTAAATATAATTGCTACATCAAGTTGAACTGCATCATTGTAACCGCGGAGATATAAGTCATGGATTACTTTCATGACCAAACAAATTTTCTTATTTTGATTTTGCAAAGTATTTTTCGCTCATTTTTTATTGAATCAACATTTGAAGTGAGTATACCATAAAGAAATACTAAACATTAAAATATTGACATTGACTTTGGAAATATTGCTTTACTCTTATGGCAACATGAAGCAAAGTGACATGAAGTGAAAAGCAGTCCTGTCACCTAAAAATTTTTACATTCAATAAAACCAAAGAGAATAATAATTATTTCAGTAGTTCCATAAATTTACTAAAGATAAATTATTTATCAAATAATAGTAATGTATATTATGAATTTACATATTATATTATTCTAAAATTAACCTACAATTTAACCAGTTGATTTCAAAGGGCATATTGTAAGGCATGCAACGTCAGTCATGTTAAAAATATTTAAAAGGGAATTGGAACGTAAGAAGGATGAAGGATGTTCGAAACGTCTTTTTCATTTACATATAGGTTGTGTAAAATTCAAGCAGTAGTGTTTGTAATGTATATTTTAATTAATTTAATATGATTGTAATGCATTTTATATAAAAAAATAGCTTTGTGCACTTCTCTGCCATATAATAAACTTTAACTATGCCAAATTTCAAGTTCATCCGTTCGCGCAATTCGCTTAAAAAGGGGTGCAAAGTTTTGGCTTTACGTGTTAATAAAATAAAATAAAAAAGGGTAATTGGAACGTAAGAGTAAAAAATATACATACAGTCGAGCATAGCAACCTCCTTCGCAACCTTTTTTGAAGTTTGGCAGTATGGATTAATTCCTTCGCCTGTCCTATTGGACGAATATTATTACTACTTTTTTGAAGTTCAATGTCATTTTTATTTACATGTGTGTATATGTTGTGTAAAATTGGAGCAGTAGTGTGAGTAATGCATATTTTAATTAATTTAATGTACTTATAATGCATTTTATATAAAATAAATAGCTTTCTGCACTTCTCCTCCATATAAACTTTAACTATGCCAAATTTCACGGTCATCCGTTCGCGCATTTCTTTCAAAAAGAGATACAAAGATTTGGCTTCACGTATTAATATATAGATATCATTGCATTAGACAGTTTGAAAATATACGATGTAGCGCTTTCCAGTAAGTGCCGATCGTAAGCATCGATCGAAACAAACGATAATCTGTAAATATTGTTCGTTATAAATTCATAGCTAGGTATGTGTAATTTATTAGCGATAAACCTATCAGTTTGACTGTCCAGTCGAACAACTACCACAATTAATATATGCTGGAAATAAAAATCATATTAGAACAGTGTGAATAGTAATGAACGGTTTATGGTGGCTATAAAGTTATAACAAGCTACATCACACAATCACATAAACTCATCTAGCTTTAGATTAACAGCTCGTGCGTATCTATGTTCTCTATGTATATAAAAATCACTGCACTGGAGCTGCAGCACATCAACTTTCGTATAATTTACTCGATCACCATAAAAAATGGTATGTGCAGACTTCGATATTTGAATACTGAGAATATTTACATAATATTTTAAGATACAAATCATATCCGAAACATAGATGTTAACTTACACACATGTATGATAGTATTGTATGTCATCACACTAGGCTAACTGTGACTATTGTTAAAATTGGTAATGTTGTGTACAATTTATAATTGGGTTGCAGTTTTATAATGTTATAATAGTTTCATTATCCATAATCTCTTGTTTGTAATTGTACCTTATAAATAAAATTTTGCTATAACTCAACTATAGAGGCGGACTTTTGCATTCAACATTACAACACAGCATATTAGTCGTTGTTATATTTCAAAATAAGGTAAATCCAATTTTAGTCGTTCCTAATATATTACGTTATTTTTCAACATCTTAAAATTTTGTATATCTAAAATATCTTCATATTTTAGAATCATAGATCACAAAAAAAAAACTAAAAACCTGATTAAACCTGACTAAAAACTAAAAAATTAACGGCAAAATTTGAGCTTCGTTCTCGGTGTTTAAAACTGAAAATCTTTAAAAAATGAAACATGTTATATGAACGATGAATTATTTTGAACGAATCATTCTGACATGTAACGACTGATATAAGAAAAGATGCTCATTTTGTAACATATTTTTAGCAAAAGTTACATTTTACTATGTTAAGAATATGTTAGCGTGTAGGTACATATGAAAACTCCTCTGCTTTCAGAGAAATGTGACATTGTAGGAACAAGAGAAATAAGTAGTTTTCTTGATATTCAGGTAAGGATAAGTTTAACCATAATCTCGTCCCAAATAGGTAAATCCGCAATTGTGTGATGAAACCGCCTATAATTTTAACCAATTAAAAAAATGTGTTTCTCTTTCCGATTCTCTAAACAGAGAATCTTCACTTCGCTTCCGCCCACTAAACCACCGATCATAGTGCCGTAGACAAGCAGTTATATTTACTTCCCTACTCCTGCCGCGACCGCTTTCAGCAGGGTGTCAAACCCTTGTACTCTTGTTATCCCGATGTAGTGGCGTTCAGTACTCTGCTAGTGAGATACAGTAACACTGCATTCACTAGCTCATCACACCAACTACATTGCACTCAACACACGTATATACACAATACACGTGTAGGTACAGGTGTTGTAGAAGAGATTTTCTTTTTTCCCTTATTTTTTTTCTTTTTGATTAACCTTAGCCAAGATTGTCAAATCCGGAATACATTTACACGATCGATGCGGCACATATGAAGGTACGCATATGTATGTCATCAACGCATACATACATATATGCTTAGCCCAAGGCATGAAATTGTATACTCATATTTATTTATTTAAAAATTCATTTCATTGCCCCATCAAATGTTAGACATTCTTGTTAGAAAAGGGTTAGAATTAATATATTCGTATATTTATGTTAATATTTAGTATATTTATGTTTATAAGGTGACCAACATACCGTGTCATTCACCATGTAATAAAAGAGATTCCTGCAAGGTAAAAAATATTCATTTGACAGTTAAAGTTTGAATAAGTTCGCAGATTCGGCAATAACTAATGTGCAACACTACGCGAGACTTTCGTATAAAAAGTGAACATTCCCCTAAGAAACGACTCACCGGGCTGCTTTTATAAATTATACATTTCATGGCCGCAACAATTGACTGATCTGTGATTATAATAAGGCCCACGAACCGCATTCGGTGACCAACGACAACATAAGATAAGCGTAGCCTTAACTCATGTCGATACAATTCGTATTTCGTCAGAGGCGTGACTGATTCGTTCATACCGAATGTTGTAACGTAGCGGTTAGCTTCGTACGAATATGCCGGTATTAGTAGCTACATAAATCACATTTGAAACTTGAAAGCTTATGCACTAGAATCAGTTACCGGCGAATACATTATTACTGGAAAAGTTGCAATACGAATTTCAACTGGACTATCGTGTTGCTAAGTGGTTAACGAGCGGTAAACGAAGCACGTAATGCAAAGGTACATTTATGTTTAGATTTTGTATACTGCTCATTAGTAAACAAGTGATGCAGTTAAATACATATGTACAATATATCCCTTATCAGTAGTACCTTCCTGCAAAATAATATCACATTATTCTTACATTTTATTATAGCATCGTTATCCGTAATAGTACATATCAAAACGCTTATTTGTATAGTTTGTTTTGAACTATAATAAAATCAATAACACGAGATTTACATTAAACAACATCGAGGGAAGACTTTCAAAATAATGTATGTATGTGAAATATCGTTATCTTCGCAAAGGGTTCTTCAATCGAGTTAAATATCTAAAAGGAGTTTATCAGTAATCTACAGTAAAACTAGGCGCACAGTCCTGGTTCTAATAATAACCGAAGTACAGTGATTCCATTGACCTTAATCAATTATAGTTAGAGTAACAGTTACGGCATCAGTTTGCTAACATGACCTAACCTAACCCACGGCGCACGGTCGTAATGACGAGTACGCCGCGCCGCGCCGCTGTCGTTCCACAAAAAACCATATCGAATCGATGTTGAAGCATACCTACAGCGGGCGCCCGGTCCACACGCACACGCCACCGACCATTCAATATCAATTTTCATACTTTATTGCCTATACAAAAGGTCGACCTCAATCATTTCCAAATTAAAACGTTTACGATGTATAGTTTAAAAAGCAATTTATTAATATTATTACGTTTTCGAATGTAAAGAAACAAAGAGTTACCTTGTACCGTGATTTCCACTTATACATTCGAGTACAGTTACAGATATAAACAATAATGACGTAAGTATGTAATATACCTGTTAATTATACAATGGTACACTTTAATAAAGAGTATCACGAATTTATATCAAAATAGCTTATGCCCGCAAGTTTATTCTCGTGCAAATGGTTTTATTATCTCATCAGAAGTACGCTTTTTATTAAAATTCACAGGGGGTTGTGTTTTATTTTTAAAACTGTAATTTTGTTATTCAATATTAAATCTCGTATACCCTTTACCGATTTCAGGTTATTTCTGTTAAATTTTAGTATTACTGCCTCGCTCCTATGCCAGAGTGTATTAATTATGTAGCCTAGACTAGTAAATCTAGATCTGTAAAGTTCTCCAAATGCCAGTGATGTATCGTCAAAATCGGTTCAACCGATTTGAAGATTAGCCCGGCCCAAAAGACACTTGAATTTTATTTATGTGTATACATGACGTTTATCTTTCATCTAAAGCTAAAATCATGCAGCTGTACATTTTGATGTATTGCAAAAAAAATTGTCAAAGTGAAAAATTAGTCGGACCACACATTGTGCTACTTGAGAAATGTGTTTATATTTTTTATGACTTAGCAGTAAAAAAGTTCACAAGATACTACCGAAACTAAAATATTTTTATAAGAGCATAAAAATTGTGGTGGTCTTGTGGTTACATAACGAAATACAGACGTGACATCCGCAGGTTCGAGCTCCGGTATGATCCATGTAATTTTAAGCAATTTGCGTACTTTAAACAATCTGAATTAGTAACACTTACCCATCGGTTTACGCTAAGGAAACTGAACGCTTGAGATATATTCTTTTAGTAATAGTACTAGTGGGAAAATATACAGATGTGGATTTCTCGATGGGTAAATTTGAACGAGTACAATTTGTCATATGTACGTTAGTCAAATTAACCTTCCCTCCATCAATCAGTGTTATAACATGAAATAATCATTTTACTACAGAGTGATTCTTGTATGGATACAGTTTTAAAAATATATATATATATATATTGTCAGTATCTACGTGTTAGAATTTAATCCACATTTTTACTTTATATCGATAGTTTGGCTTGAGAAGCCTTCGCATTTTGCAAAGGACAATAGCGTCTACTAAAACTTGACAATATTATGCTGGCCTGTGAATATCACAAAGATAATTAATTAACTAGCTTACTAGAAAAAAACGCACTTTACTGATTGGCTTCAATACACAACGCGACGAAGAAGTAGCTTATTAACACAGGCATGATTTTAATTATTTTGTGTACATATCTATTATAAATAAGCTCAACAAAAATGTTTAATTTTTATATTTTAATTATCAACTAGCGGACCCGGTAGACATTGTCTCGCCCTGATTATAAAAGCCTTGACAAATTATACACCAAAACCTTCCTCATGAATCACTTTATCGACTGGTTAAAACCGCATGAAAATCCGTTCAGTTTTTGAGTCTATCGCGAACAGACAGACAGACAGACGCGGCAGGGGACTTTGTTTAATATTATGTAATAATTAACAATATGAATTATTAAATTAAATAAAAATCATTAATAATACAAAATAGTTTGTTATTTATTCTACTGAAATCATGCGCTCAAACAACAAATATAATTGCAAATTGTGTTCACACATTTTAAACGGGTTTAAATTAATCTTTATAAAGTGTTAAATTGTTATTTTTTCCATTATAAAAAATTGGATCTTTAATAAAAACCCGATGATGATTTTCCGAACCATACAACGGCGAACAAATATCTTATATAAAAGTGCATGTTTTTGTAACACGTTTTTTCCTCATACACAATATTGACACGACAGTCTCCCAAGCCATTAGTAGAATTAAATTCCCCACCTGTTAGCGTCGAGTAGATTGAAAGACTCGTTTGTGTTCATAATCACAATTTCACGGTTACTTATAGAGAGAACAAACATGTTAAACTGTCGGTCACGGTATCTGTTTTTCTGTACACACAGCGCAGCGTACGTGCGGGAAAAGGCTAAATCGTGTAGGTATATACAGATTATAGCCATATATGTATAGTAGATGTATGTGATATAAGTTTTGTAGGTGGTAGATGCACGCTGAAGCTGTTACTGGTTTCAGCATGAATGGGTCGGCTCGCCCGGGGTACTACCACCCGACCCACAGAAACACACACGTGAAGTAACAGTGCTTGCATTGTTACGTTTCGTTCGGCCAGTGAGAACGCCGGAGGACTACATCCCTTCCTCCCCCCCCTTCCACCTTCCCCTCCCCCTAAACACAGACTGGCAACGCACTTACTCTCCTGGTGTTGCTAGTGTCTATGGACGGCAGTTATCACTTAACATTAGGTAACCCACCTGTTCGGTTGCCTCATGTGATATTTTATTTTATTTTATTTATTTATTGAACACCAACACAATGTACACTGTACAATGTAATAAAATATATGTATATATATATAGAGTTAGTGTCTTTAGATATGTATATTCTTTAATGTGAACAGAAAACTAAGTATAAGTGTTGCTTGTATACGAATAGAATCAAAGATTATTGAAACGATGATCGCTCAGCGGTAGCTTATTCAAACACCGCTTTGATCGAAGTAGGTTCAAAAGGATAATATCATGACGAGACCATTGTATAATGGTAGGACTCTTCCTAACTCATATATTACCCTGCCTATACGAGCATTCCGGCGACTGCACTTGAGAGTCAGTCTTCCTTTAGGTTTAGCTTATTTCCATCTTAAGCAAAATCATTACTTACAATCGAAAGAGATTGTGGTCAGAGGCTAAAAAAACTATAAAGTAATAAATGTCATATTTATTTCAATTTACATATATTCAATATTTTATTCTACCTAATTATATTTCAACGTCACTTAATTATACGTTCATGTCATTTTACAACTCTAAAAATTAAGGTATGTCGCTGCATGTCGTAATAATTCAGTTTTAACGAAACACCGTTAATATTCAATTTCCTTTAACAGCACGCAAGCTTCAACCATTCATTTCTTAGACTATAAAACGTTTTAATGACTTGCGCAAGTCGTGTTACCACCACAAACTAGTAATCACCACACACTACATTTAAAAGAGCTTTCACGTGTAAATTTTCCTTACACAAACGATGAGGATCGTCCGCATAACGTCAACAACATCGTGAATTTACGAAAGGGAACGAAACAACCGCGATCACCCACTCGACGCGATGCGACGCCACGCCACGCAACTCTGAACAAACACCCCGTGAAGTCATAAAAACCGAACCGTAGTAATTCCAAAGGACACCTATAAATTCTTTATTTTATGGTCGCGAGCATATATTTAATTCTAAGAGCATCCCCACTGTTTCCTTTTTTGTCATATAAATAAAGAATTTATAGTGAATTTAACGTGTTCTGTAATCAGTATTTTAAACGCTTGGAAGCGATTGTTGAACAATGTAGAGATTTTAATGTGACACAGTAACGGCGAAGTTCATACTATCCATTTTAATAATCCTGTATTCATTAATAAGAAAACATTTTAATAGAAAAAGAGTTCGGTGGTCATATAGATATAGTAAGAAGATATCAGTGGCAAACCTAAGGCACGCGTGTCACCACAGGTGGCCCGTATGAAAACAAAGAATCTTCCCGTCACAGTTAAAATTTGTTTTAGTAATAATTTGATAAAGGTTATTAACTGAAACGGAATGAAATCGGTACTTTGTACGTATATAATAGTTATATTATAGGTACGGTCTACTATGCAACAAAACAAACTTTATTTAAGATACATATTGTTGAATTGTTTAAAATTCTAGACTTTGTAGAACAACTATAACCATTTCATGAAGAAGAATTATCACTAGAATTGATCGCTAAAGGCAAAATGTATTGAATACCAGTACTTTACTTACTTAATTTTTTTTTAATATGACGATAAATTAATTACACACTTATTTTATTGTTGATTACCTGCTCAATGCTAAATGATTAGCAATATTCTGCACAGTAATAACGATATGATGATATTTTGTCTAATCTGAATGAGGTAGTATTAATAAAAGGTTATAAATATAGTTATAAAATGTATTTACAATTTACGTTAATGTTGTAATCATTAGGTTACCCTAGTATCCAGCATAGGCTAGCATAGCATAGGCTTAGAATTAATTTGGAATTTTGGTGTTTCTACGAATATTTTATTTGTAAGTAAATAACGTATTTAGACCCTATGTAAATGTAGACGTTATTGATTGTTTCTGGAACAAAAGAATCAAACCTTTATTAACTTTTAATAATACGCGTAGGAGCATTACGCAGCGCTGAACAACAATCTTGATTGATGTTTAATTTAATTTTATGATTTTCCAAAACTAAAGGTCTCACTGGTTTTTAGATTGAATGTGGGCAATACGTATAGTCATTAAATTTTTTATCGTTATTTTATTACCTACTTTGCATTTTAATCACAATAAAAAATAGCAATAATTCACCGTGAATTCAGTTTACACACTGTTGTTTTCGATATTAATATAAATATTTTACTAATATTAATGGAAGGAACAAAATAATGACCAAATTCCTTATAATGAATCACGTTTGCTATCCGTTCGTAATTCATAGCCATTTAAATATCATCGTTATAATTATTATCATGACATATTGTTAATAGACAATTAAGTCAATTTAATAAAACAAATTCTACCATTCAAGTATAAAAACTTTAAAAGTTTTAAATCCACGATCTACATATACAAACTTTAACAAAGTGAAAATTGGCACAACTTTTAGTTTTCTAATGGAGCATATTTTATTTTACCCGTTCTAATATAACTCGCCACTAGATGGCATTCAACTTCTACATCGTTAAACTGATCATCATAAAAATTGAAATGTGCAAATATCTGAGCGCCGAAAATGTTTAAACAATATCCACTTTGCTCGACATTTATTAAACCAAATAATAACAAAATCCATCGAAAATTCGAAAACAAATAGTAATAAAATAAATACAACCAATAAATACAAAAATACAATATACTTCAAAAAATACCAATAAATACAAAAAGTAACAAAGAATTAGGAGAACCAGTCCAGCGAATCTATACTGAATTTCCAGTACAATACTGATGGTTTCTACTTCTAATGGTTACATCGAATAGGAATAAAAAAATTCTCAAAATCTCATCATTACTATAATACCAAAAGAGCTTGTCCACCCACAATTATTATCGTATCAGTAAGCACAATGGTAAGGTTTACAAAGCTAAATAGTGACGCAGCATCATAGTTTCAAGAAGGAGACCTATGAAAACACTTAACTCGAATCAAAATGCCATTCAAACAGGTTGTTTCTACATAACCAAAATCAACATATTGTTCGAAAGACCAATGCGACAAGCGCAATAAATAAATCTGCATTCGGCATACTAGTTGAATATTTGAGTATTCTTCAAAGTCTATTGAGATGGACCACAACGGAAAGTGAATAAAACGTATATAGCTTTATTTTAAAATCAATATAATCCTACGTTACTTGGAACCACGACACACATATTCCGTATGAACGTGAAACGTAATTATTGTACTGTAAGACATCATTAAAGATTCTAATCAGGTCTTCTAGAAAACATGGACAATCTAAATATCATAAACAAGGAGTATATTTTTAGAAATTTTCATGGCTAAACCATATAAGAACTTGATTAGTATCGACTTACCTTCGAGTAAAATCCTCTTTAGTGGTATTATTAACTACTTCCCTCTATGAACGAAAAGTTGTAAAGAATATGTTTCTTATATACTAGCAAAACAAAGCTACAATGGCTTAGAATCTTATTGTAATCGTTTATGATAGGCATGATGTTAGTTCAGGTGTCAAGGTCTCGAAGCTATCATCTTAAAATCAATATTTGCTAAAGATATACGCAGGGCATCGTATTACTTTGCGAATAATGCGTTACGCAACTTGTTTGCTTAGGACTGTGAAATGAAACCGACTGTATTCTCCGTAATTATAGATTCATATATAATAGAATATTTTTACTAGAGCCTTTGTACTGGTAAATTCAATTATTATTTTTTGCATAGTGTTATAAAATGAAATAACGTCGATACGTAGACAGATAACTAATGTTATCATACAGATAAATAGACACCATTTTCTTTACGCCAAATGTTGTTTTAATAATATTAATTTTAAGTGTTCAATATTTTCATTAATTTTTAATTAGTACAAAAATAATGAAGACTATAACTTGTTCTATATAAAAAATATTTTAACTTTTCAAAGACATTATTCGTGGCGAGTATTTCACTTAAGAAAGTCAGACTATGCAAAATTGGTGTATGCGCTCTGATAAAATTCAATACAAAAATATTCCTTACAGTATGTTGTTTTGAAAAGTTAAATTTGTCAACAATAATAAAAGTCGTTACGGTTCCTCCCACGGCGTGTAGAGGGCCGCCCACACCACGGTGCACGATGACGTGGCTTTAATGATACAAGTGGAATACTTTACAATAAAGTATTGATTTATTCAACGTGTTTTCATATTCCTGGCCCGACAGCAATCTGGTATGTACATTTTTCTTAGACGTGAACTGGTTACCGTATACAGGAATTTTGTTAATTTGACAGCTCAAGACAAATCGTTCAATATTATTTCTTTGGCAATCTACTTAAAATGTGGTTTATTTATTATTATTGATACACATGTATTATCAAATAAATTATAGTGTGATTTAATTTAAAATGTCTTGGGCACATTGTTAAGGCTGATAGGAAGAACGGTAGTGATCTTGAAAGAACGCATGATTTTTTACTTTTCTTCTCCTTCTATAAGGCAGTGATATTCACATTTTACTGATATGTATTGCGTATCGAGTGGTAGATGTACTTGGGTAACATGCAGTTGCAGTTTAATGACACAACATTTTAGGAAGAAACTGTCCAAAACTCTTAACTGATAACGCAATATAGTTACAATTGAAAGTTTGCCAATAAAATGGTGGAATCATTGTTGTTTATATAATTTGTGCATATGGTGCAGGAAAATATTATGGTGAAACCATAGTATGATCTATACCTAAGATAAGGCTTCTGAAGCGATGATGGCTGGCCAGTTGCCACCCTCAAGTTGGGAAATTGTCGCCAAACACTTACAGGTGTATTCCAGCAGCTGCACTTGAGAGATAGTACGTTTATCAGCTTAAATCACATCATCATTTAAAATCAGGCTGCAGGTTAACATCAGGTAGTCGAACGCTAAAACTTATAGAGTCTTAAAAAAATAAAGCTGTGAACTTATTTTGTTCGTCTGAAGCGACATATACCTGAGTCTTTCTCATATATCATAACAATGCCCAATAGGGATTATAAGGATTACATTTACACTTATTGTATACGTACAAATATAATTATTATGTTGGTTAAGAAACGATTATAATAGAAAGTTATTAAACACAAAATGAAATCCATTGCATCTATACTGCCTTTAACTTTTTATAAAGGATTAAAAAAAAAGTAAAACATACTATTGTTTATAAAAAAACGTTGTAATCTTCTGATTCTTCACAAAACTGTAAAGCAGCTTCTACTATCTATAAGATCTTTTCTAATGGCTTACCGATGATAACAATTCAGGAGAGAACAATGAGCAATAATTGTTTTGGTTATACAAGTAGGTACATTTATAGTTTCAGAACTACGACTACAGTGTAGAGTATCTATAGATGTTATCTCAAAAGATTATCATAAAAATAATCATTATACGTACGCATATATTTTTTAAATTTCTTTGAGGATTTATCTTATCATCCCCTTATCACCCATAATAATCAATACTAATCATTACAAATAACAATCAAGTATCAACTCTGTACGCACATATCCATTACTTATTTGTTATAATTAGAATAGATATACAGTTATATTAAGAGAATATATGCATTTAAAGCGAATTAACTACAGGTTATATTTAAATTCGTAACTGATTTGTCTTCGACAACTGCTACTTTTGGGGTTGATATGATGAGCATAATTCTCAGTTTTCGAATGGGAGTTACTATATGTATGTATATCAAGTGTTTATTGTAAAACATAGCACAAGTTACGCTTATATAGATTAGAATTAAATGAACCTGTATATTATAGTATGTACCTGTATGTATAGTATATTATAAATCCTCATATGTACTTCAAATAAATAAATAAAAATAGCTAAAACATTGAAAATTCAGCACGATTGTAGTAAATTTGTATATAAACATGAAACCTCATGGCACACACAAATCCAAATGTAAACTGCGCGATTTGTTCTCCGTTTAATATATTTTTATTTATAACTACGTCTACTCGCAATTTCGCTCGCGTTACTATTGATTTTATTTATCCCTGAATAGTCATATTTTTGTTTAATGTAAGATACCCTGTTTCATTTTATGTTTCCCTGATAATATGCATACAAAATTTCATAATGTTTGGGTATGAAGGTAAAGCGTGAAAACGTAACAAACAGACATACATTCACATCTATACTATAATAAAACTGTAGCAAGGTCAAATCTGTACATTAAATATTTTTTGAAAATTTTTATCGGGGTAGACTTTGTTATCGATATAGAAGCCAAAAATAATCTTTTTACAATTTTTGTCTGTCTGTCTGTCTGTCTGTCCCTGTGAACACGCATCACTCTGAAAGTACTGAACCGATTTTGACGAAACTTGGCACAGTGATAACTAATATTACGAGATTACATCTAGGATACTTTTTATCTCATAAAACGCAAGGGATTCTCCAGGATCTGCCTGTTTGTCTGTCCCTTTGAACACGTACCACTCTGAAAGTACTGAACCAATTTTGACGAAATTTGGCACAGTGATAACTAATATTACAAGGTTACATCTAGAATACTTTTTATCTCATAAAACGCAAGGGATTCTCCAGGATAACGGACGAAAGTCAAAAATTTGTAGTTAATGAAATTTTTGACGGATTTTGGTAAATTTTCATTGTGCTATATATAGCAGACAGATTAGCTAAAAAGATAAGCTATATTTCCCTAATCTACTTTAAAAAAAATACCAAAAAAAAAGATCGCCGGGATTCGAACTGTCGGCTCCGGCGGACCATATAATGTCCAGCACATTATTACTGAGCTACGGCTATATGATATTTCTATGCGTAATTATTAACCACATATGGAAAAAAATATGTGTAAACGAAACTGTCACTTATATGTTGTTACATTTATTTTATTGTATAAAAAATGTTTGCTAAACAAAGGTGACAAGATTTTTTCCTAAAACATAAACCTAGATAATAGTTACATTGCATTGTAGAAGATGAATCTCAACTAGAGTTCTATCAGTACGTGTGTTGTTTCGATATTTGATAAAATTAGTTTTATAAATGTTGTTGAGTCTTGAAGTAGTTGGGTTCAGGTTTGTGAATCTAAGATTAAAATAAATCAGTTGAGGTGTTTGCAGTTACCATATTATGTTGTATTTATACTAATATTATAATGAGAGGTAAAGTTTTGTATTCGAGGAATGCTTGGTACCTACTACTGATCCGATTTCAAAAATTCTTTCACTGTTAGATAGGTATATTATCCAAAGTTGAGTATCTCAGTAAAAAAGGTGGTTTATATGTTAAAACTAAAATAAATGTGACCAAATTAAAATTGAATGCAGATTTCACGTATACTTTACAAATTCTTATAAAACAAACAACTAAAACAAAATGGAAATTTGATGTAGATAAAGTTCAATTTTTACAGTATGTTAAGTGATGAAGTTACAAGGGGTACTGGGAAGACATTTATCGGCAATATATGTAAGTTAGTTTTGATCTTAACTTTGATGACACTACTTTAGGTAATGCTGCGAACAGATTCTAGGCTTATTTTAAAAGATTTCTCACATACCAACAGGGTATATGTTTGAGTGAGTCCCTGGATAGTTTGGATTCACGATTGGAAGTGCTGGATAACGCTGCAATAGGGTTTTAGGTTTTTTAAGATTATTTGCGTTTAAAAATACAATTGAAACCGGTAATAACCGATTTGGTGCAGACGAAGTTGCACGGGTCAGCTAGTTTATAATATTAGTAAGGAAGTAAGGATTTAATTAGATTCAATTATTTATGAGAGCTGTTATAAATAGTGTAGAGTGGCTTTTAATAATAACATTATAGAGGACATAATTTGCAGAGAGATAATTCATTGAACTTTGTTTAAATTGTAGAAGATTGTAAAAGCAAAATAATCTCAATCAAAGTATTTAAAACGTCAAGCTAATAAAATGATAAATTTTTATGATTGGTTACTTTATATGACTGTCTTTATATAACATGTTTTAGTGTGGGTAACTAGTGTAAATAATATGGTCATGTGAATTAAACGTCTGTTAAGAATAAGGCGGGGAGTACAGCTGTGGGACGATAGAATCGTATCCGGTAGTCGTTTACACTTGTGATATTAATCATAGCGTCGACGCCTACGGGGCGGAGCCGGGTTTATTAACTCTGTGTGGAGTTATTAAAAATCAATGCCCAAGGACATTATACCATCTCGATGCTAACTGATTATAGATTTTGTAAACAGTAAATACGTTTAATATAAAGCGATATCCATATATGAATGTTAAACAGTGTATGTTATTCTATTACACTGATGTGATTCAGAAACAATTATTATATTTAATTACTATGTAACCCAGTCCAATTTCAGTTATTTATTTATATGGAAAACACGACAGGACTGGACAAAAAATAAGGACAATGAAAAATATATAACTATAGAAAAACAACAATAATTAACGCTAAAACATGTAGGCAGAGGCAGCAGATGATTTTGTCTTTGTCATATCAATTAACTTTTTGTAAAGAAAATAAGTATGGTCTCATATAAATCTACTTTTATAATGAAAGCTAAGAATTATATCTTTTATATTAATCTTGTATGCCACGAGAAATATGACATTAGAACCTGACACGATTAGGGCAGAATTACAATACGTGTTGTAAACAGGTTATCGCTAACCGCGTCGTGACGTAGCGTCGCGTCGCGTTGTTGCGTTACCGAGGAATGTTAATGAAAAAATGTTAATCGATATTTAATTTATCGATAGTCCGTGGTCACCATCGTACAGTCCTCGTCAAACTTGACCTTGACTTAACCGCTCTGAATATAGCACTAAGTTCAAGCTTGCGCATAATACCGTCAAGAGTTTCATACAAAACAAAGTTACGATATCATTACATAGTATAAAACAAAGTCCCATACCGCGTCTGTCTGTCTGTCTGTTCGCGATAAACTCAAAAACTACTGAACGGATCTTTATGCGGTTTTCACCAGTGGATAAAGTGATTCACGAGGAACGTTTTGGTATATAATTTGTACAGGATTTCTTCATAATTAGGGCGGGACAACGTCTGCCGGGCCCGCTAGTTATAATATAAAACTGAAATTGGCATTTGTTTATCCTTAAATTGTCTCGATATTGTATCTATAATAGAATACGTATATTTATACCTGAATCTGTGTTCTGCGCAACTTACATTCAGACCAGTAAAAAGTTTGACGAGGACTACAAGCTGTGATAAGCTTACGTTAGGTTTCGCATAATTTTGTTAATACACACAGAGAAAAGTCTAATTAGTTGCCTCAGTGAGTCGATTTGTCGCTTGCAGTACTATTTGATAGCATTTTATTAGTTAATTGAAAATTGTTCGATTTGTATTAAATACGTATTAAAACGTAAATATTATGAAAATTCTATATAGAATCCTATATTTTAAACTAAAATAAACTTGAGTCACAGTCTTGCGTAATAAGTTTAATAACCGTGTGAAAGAATGAAGACTACAGATTACCAGCGCTCGTTTAGTGAATCTCGCATGCAACTAAAACAGAGAGTACTATTATGATTTATCGTCTGGCACGAGTTCTAAACGTCAAATACGTTATGGATGCACTTGCTACCGTAACCGGTAGAGGGTTGGTTAATTATAACTAGTCATAAACCTGTTCACTAAGTGCGCTATTTATTGGCGGCTAACGAAGGTTAATTGGCCGTGTTGTAGTTAATGACACTGCGAGATTATTCATTATAGTATTCAATTCATTATATATTACAATTTTTAATTATTACGGAGTAATTAAGATGTGGAAAACCAGTTGCACACTATAACATTTCAAATTTAGTTACTTCGAGTTCTTACATACGTGCATGCATACCCATTATTAGGCACTCACTATGAGAAACTGAAATAATTTGAAATAGTAAAAAGAACTCGAATCATATGTCCTATACAACGCAATTATATAAAATAAAGGCGCCATTCGATTATAGTTGCATCGTTAATTTTTTTTCATAACATTAAGTAAATATTTAATGTAAAATAACTAAGACCAAAACTCATTACAATAAAATCATAAAGATTTACAGATTTTAATGATAACGGTAAACATTCAGACAAACGATGTGTTACCGCAGTGTATTACCGAATCGATAAATAACACGAAACTGACCAAAACAAAGGTCAAAATGCCGACGATTCATCATAACTACACGCGTGTAAACTCGCGCACCCTACATCATCTCCATCGGAGAATATTCTGGCTGGATGTCGGAAACCACACACTAAATGTTTAGTGAGGCTTTATTCAATCTCTGAAACTATAGTTTTAAGAGTAAAATAAATTTATTTAAACTTATTATTTAAATTTAAAGTATGTACTTACAAGCTAAAAGGTAAGCTGAAAAGTATATATATATTCATAAAATGCTATTGTAGTTTTTTTTCAGGAATGATATCTTGTGCTGTATTTCATTACAAAATGTGTCGTAATGGACTTTACGAACATAGATACAATTAAGGAATATTATAGTGGACGCTACTTTGCACTTCCGCCTGAAATTGATTGAACCCTACTACGTCTAGCGAGCGGGCATCGGAAGAGTCAACATCGATCTGAAGATGCTCCGTGAAGGAGCAAAACATGTGTAATCCATTGTTTTCTTCTGTAATCACGTCGATATGCAACCTATTTTAATGAATCTATACATAATTATAATATTTATATTAATTATATATTGTATAATTAATATATAAATATACATATATACATTGATTGGATTTTTGTTGCAGTGAGACGTAGTAGTGTTCAATCAATTCTAGGCGGAAGTGCAAAGTAGCGTCCACTATAATATTTAATGATAGATTTTCACAAAGTAACGCCTTCAATCTTCGCTTCAATCAAACTGTTAGGGAACAAAAAATAGACTAAACTCAGACTTGAAACAAATAATCATGGATCTCACAAATTCCTGATTTTCCTATGTGGTATTTGAAAACACTTTAGTCAGAATGGCACCATATGTATATACAATTGTACCACCATCTTATCAAACTTTATTCTCTAGGTGTCTGCTATAAAATATTATTGAAGTTATACTTCTTTTGGCACGTTAGTGAAAAATGATGAGAGTAAATATTTACGATGCGCCCGCACACCGTCACGAAAAACCGACACCCTGAAGTTAGCTATTGTCAACAATATATTTTTTTGCATTCGTTATTTGTATTTCTTTGAATTAAAACTTTCAATATATTAAATACCTTTTTTCTATTGTTAGTGTTGTTTTTTCTACAAACGCAGAATAAGGTGAAAGATAAAATTTTTGAAAAGATTTTTATCTTGTTACCCCAAAGAAGTATAACGCGTGTACGTAAGTACACGCACACTTTTTTTTAAGAAGCTGTTACAGATTGAGAACAAAATTTGCACAGTACTGGCACATATCCTATTTCAAATAAATCAAATTTAAAAAAAGAAAGTTTTAGATTGTATTACATGAGTATCCTCGTTGTAAATTGTGGTAGAGTAATAAAATATATTTTTTCATTTCTAGAAGAGTGCCCTACTGTTATTCTTTATAACTTAAGCCGATATCCATAAAAACCAGCGCTATCCCGCAGAAGATTCCACCGAATCGATCACAGTCACATGCCTAAAATAATGTTCCGTCAAGAAAACCGGGTTTCAGGCTCCATCATATGGCCGCAGCCGGTCCTTATGGAGATGAGAGGTCCGCCAGCCAACACCAACAAGACATCCCGCTGCGAATCGAATAACTGACGATATACAATTGGCTACGTAATTCGCTCGATATCGTAAGTTCGCGTGTGGAAAAGGAACAAAATCATGATTGGATATTCGAGTTAAATTTACCTTGTGACAGATTATTATCCAGGATACCCTTATTTACGAGATATCTTTATGAATTCCGAATGCTTGAGTAAAATATACAGATAATATTGGCAATTTTAAAAAGACAGGTTAACTTTTTCATTTCGTCATTGTGAAACTAATATCTCCTTTGTGCATTTTTTGGAGATTTAGCGATTTTGACTACTACTAAATGGTTTACTATCTAAATTTTCGTACAAAAAGACTGCTATGCAACTCACTTAGAGTTTATCCGGCAAACTGTGGTCGCTAAAACATATGTTATGTGTATAATATTATCAAACAAAAACCGCTATATGTCTAGGTAATTTAAAAGTCATAAGTTTTATACATACCACATATTGCTTTGGCAACGACATTTACAATTTTAATATAAGACAAGACACATCAATGACTTACGTTACTTTACATTTATTAATCGTATTCATATTTCTATGCTTGATTCTTATAGTAATTTACTGTTGTGTACTATCATTTTACCACACATAGATTTCCCCTATACTTTTGGAAAATAGACAAATAAAATTTTCAAGATATACCTATAATACCAAAGTTTTCTAGACCCTTATTGCACATATAAAAATATATTCTACACTAGCCGATGCCCGTGACTTCGTTCAAATAACAATGCTTGTCACGTTCACGGTAACTTATCGAAATTTAAAATGGGATATTTTTATTTTATGTTACTGTGATTTTCGCCTTCACCTTCATAAAAAATGCTATTTGTAACCTATATCGATCCTCCGATATATTCCCATTATAATTTGAAAAGCATATTCAAATAGATTTAAACTTTTAATAAACTAGCTGACCCGGCCACGCGTTGCTGTGGCTCAGTTATTATATCATTACATATTGATAATTCATAATTGTTGTTAACAATATGACCAATATGCGTCACTTAACGATTTAAATTATTTGTTTAATATAAAAGAACTACTCATTGTGACTTAAATATAAAAGTTAGACATATGTTGATTTTTGTAAACATTATGAATCTCTACAACTTTTCTTTAGAACTCAATCATATATGTCTCATCGTTAAAGCAGCGTTCATAAGAAACGTTTTCGTTCGACCGTTTTTTTTCCGACTTACTTTGCAAATCCGACTAGCACAAAAAAGTCATTTCATTTTAAGGGTTAATATATAGCCTATGACACTCACAAATAACGTGGCTTTCTATTGGTGAAAGAATTTTCAAAATCGGTATAGTAGATCCAGATATTACCCCCTACAACCTCACAAACTTTACCTCTTTATAATATTATTAGCATAGATTATACCAAATATATATTTTCTAAATATATATCCAGAAATTAGACAGACACCTACAGTCGTTATACCCCTTAAGGAAGGAAACTACAAGTTATACAATACGAGTATAAAACTATACAAAACATAAACAGTATAAAATTTTAGTGTAATCGTGATCAATGCCCACAAATTTATTATTTATCTTTTTTAAATAACAAAAATACGCTGTAGAAACTAGTCAAAAATTTTAAAAATGCCTTAGGAAATCGTCAACAACTCATGCGAAAGAAAAATCCAGGTGTTAAACATAAACAACATTATTCATATGACACACATAACTTCTCGATTTTTTGTGTTTTACGTATAATAAATAAAAAAGGCTCGAGGACACAAAATGAAATCCAACAAAACATTATACGGTCACGTAATAAAGACAAAATGAATTGCCATTATTTCAACTATAAAAAATATTATAATAGTTCGAAATAAAAAAGCTGTAGGTTATTCATTATATTACGTTAGGATCGTACCTTGTTATGTACGGCCTATAGTTGAATCGGGACCCACACACTCGAGTGATATTTCCGACAAGGGCCGCAGAGCGCATGCGTTTAATGAAATCAAAAGGATTAAGAGAGCATCTGCCTGCTTGTTATTCAAATCGATTGGGGGCTCGTTTATCATTTAAAATAAACTACTACTTAGATAAATGCGGGGTGCGGTTCGTGTATAACAGAGAAAGGGGTTCTCGGTAGCCCAATTAACTAACCAGCCATTAAAAAAAAAAACAATGAGAATTCATTTGAAAGATATAATAATTATGAAATTTTAATTGGACGAGAAATAGCATTAACTTATTTATTTTAAGACTGATCTTTATGCTGATATAGGTATATTAAATAATTTACCGACAACATTATTAAAATTTATAAGGTTTTCAAATTATTATTGTTTTTAGATTCTAAATAAAAAGCCGAAACAATGACTACTTGTTCAAATGAAACACTCATCTATGCAAACATTAACAATGACGTCATTTAAATTCCCCTGAGGTATTCAAATGATCACAAAGCATTCGAGTAAATAAACATCGAACGCGAATCGCTTCAAGTAGAAGTACAAAGCGGCAATCCAGTACCGTCGCAACGACGCCCCGTGTTTTCCCGATGTAAACAATTAAACATCCAAGAGGATGGAACAAATTACGGCAGCATTGTCGAGGTGTTTAGAAAATTTGGGAACAATCGTTTAACAAAGTCCTCTGGTAATAACCTAGGAGAAATCGTAGGACAACGAAGGGATAAATAAATATTCCTTAATTGAAACGCACTGTCCCGTGCGATAACATAATGTAGAAGTATTTCTCTTCCTCAATTGAATACATCGAAATAACGGCAGGAAGTTTAGCAACAACTGTTAACGAAATCTTTGATTTTATAAGACAATTTTTGAAATAAACAACATTGGTAACAACCAATTTGGGTTTACGGACGATAATTTTACGTGATAACGTCATACGAAAACATTAATGAAAAATTGCATGCTTTTATGAATTGAATTATTCTATACTAGCGGGCCCGGCAGACGTTGTCCCGCCCTGATTATAAGAAAAATTCTTGACAAATTATATACCAAAACGTTCCTCATGAATCACTTTATCCAGTGGTGAAAACCGCTTCAAAATCCGTTCAGTAGATTTTGAGTTTATCGCGAACAGACAGACAAACAGACGCGGAAGAGGACTTTGTTTTATACTATGTAATGATGTGCGTATAGATGGGTCACAAGCCGAACGCTTAGGCCGATCGCGCCTCTCTATCGCTTGTTCCGTGCTCTCGCTTGCGCGCTCGGCTCAGGCGAAACGTGACAATGAGCCATGCTTTTTCGTGCGTGCAGCCGGCGTACAAGGATTTACGAGACGTTATCACGTCAAAAAATATACAAAAGTGACAATGTTTAACAGTCGCCAATGAACCGAGCTCTTCTTCGCACAATAAATATGATTTCAACAATTTTTACTTATAAAATAAGAATATCATGTAAATACTACCTCTATCCAGCGCTGTGCATTCATTTTTGGAGCACTTGCTCTACCGCACGGGAAATACGAACTTCATTTTAGTTGTCCGCGCAACCTTGTATTTGACTTTAGTATGAGTACAACGCCGCTCGTAAACGAAAAATATCATTAAACCAGAAACTGTAACGCATTTATTAAAGGGTTGGGGAACTGGTAGACCGATACGATCGCGGCGGTTAGAGTAACAAACTAATTTAAGTAAGGGTAAAAAAAAATAAGAGCGACGTAAAGGACTACGCTATTGTTAAATATTGGATCAGTGAGAGATTAGTATCAATTTCATAAATATACATTGTATTTATTAGTTTTTTTTTACAGTTAGATGCATCTTAAGTATTTATTTTAGTATACATTTTAATTTTGTTTAAATAGGCATGTTCAAAAACCATATACTTTACTAGACAACGCATCGTTTGACATCGAAAGAGTATTTGAAAATCTGTTTCTTAAAAAAGTTTCTTCCAGAAAATTCTAATAATAGGTATATGTCCTCCAAAGTACCTTAAGCGGAATAATTAGAAGAATGAGCTTTACCCATCATAAAGATAAATTTATTTTTTATTAATCGGTCAAACATAACGGAAGTGCTGTTACAATATTTTACACGCAAATTGCTTCGAAACAATAACAATAAGAAAATGTATATTATCAGCCTTTTGCCGTTTTGATTAATTTGTGACCAGAATTATATAGTACTAGCGGGCTGGGCGGACGTTGTCCTGCTTTGATAATAAAAAAAAAATCTAAGTTTCAACCGCAGCGCCACCTACCGAGTCCAATTGTGAATCTAAATCATTCTCGGATCCACTGGAACACGCACACTAAATTTCATCAAAATCGCTCCAGCCGTTTAGGAGGAGTTCAGTGACATACACATGTACAGAAGAAATTTATATATAAAGATACATAGTATAAAACAAACTCCTTTACCGCGTCTGTCTGTCTGTCTGTTCGCGATAAACTCAAAAACTACTGAACGGATTTAGACATCGCTTGTAATCAATACTAAACTTATGAATTGAAAGTAGGCTGGCTTAAATTCCATCTTGTACGTAAATTATTTTTAAGCGATATTAAATCCTGTAAAGTATTAACTAGTTTTTAAAATTTTTATTTATACTCTTATATGCTATATGACTGTTCGTATGGCATATGAATATGATATATGAAATAATACTATGTCCTTATTATTTCATTAAACATATATTTAAAAAAAATATTATTAGCTCGTGTCACCGACTTCCAGCTCATTTTAATTAGAATAGTTTTAGTTCCTGTCACCATAGACTGAACTAAGTACATAAAGGCATTTAAACTTTTATATCCTGTTATCTTGTGGATTGAGTTTTAGTTTCGTACCTTATCTGCTTCACCACTTAGTATGAAATGTGTGATTATTGTTAAAAGTTTATCTGAAATATAGTAAAAAGTCTGTAAAGTTTTACATTCTTCTCAGAAGGTGGCTTATTTCAAAGGATGTATATTGAATCTCTGTCCATAATTTCAAAATTATTTATTCAGCAATAGAAGTTATTCGTGGACAAATTAAATCAGTCAAAGTCACAAGTTACGTTTAGTCCGCGTCATCATTTTCGGCCGTTCTGAATATAGCTTTAAGTTGTACATAGTACAGTCAAGAGGTTAATACAAAACAAATTCAAAATATTATTATAGGAATTTAACATTTACATTTATTAATCTTTAAGTTGTCTCAATATTATACGTACAATATATTAGGTTTTAATGAATTATAATTCAAGTATATATTAGCCAATTACATTAAGTAATAAGAATGTAGCAATATAACGAACATATTGTTGCTTTCAGAAGATTTTGTATGTGAAATGAAAGTTTGTTTCCGATTGTGACGTCTTGTAAACGGTTTGATAGCTAGTTTACGAAAGCATGTTTATATGAATTGAGCAGACATAAATATACACGCGAGATATACAGACATATAAACATATAGATTTAGAGTGCCGGAGACACATTTACCCTCCCCTTCCTCTCCTCTCCCCCCCTTCCACCCCATCCCCCAAACACAGGCTGGCAACGCATTTTCGACTCCCCTGGTGTTGTTAGTGTCTATGGACGGTGGTGATCACTTAATATCAAGTGACCCACCGGTTCGTTTGCCTGCTATGACCTAAAAAATATATATATATATAGAATATTTGCAAAGTAGAGATAAAATGAACAGACCATAAAAATTAATTCATTACTAGGATAATGAAATAAAAAATAGATACTAATAGAACTAAATAGAACTAGAAATAGACTAGCTGAATAATAAAGTGATAGACAAACCTATAATTAACTAATTAAATTCAAATAACATGTCATCACCTGGTTGGTGAGGTTTGGGTGATCGCGTACTTAATTGAATGGTATCCCTTATGCAGTATTTGTTTCTATCAGTGGGATATATCTTGCAGTATATATTGTGCAGGGTATTGTGCGTGTTACGATACTGATATTGTAAATAAAACACATTCATAATAAATAAATAATTTGTAATGAACAACGCCTTCCATAGAAACATCATTTTTTGAAGTGGATGGGTCTTCTAATAATAAAAAATATAAACAAGAAAAAGAAAACAACGAAAATAGCAATAATATGTAATTAACAATAGCAAAACAATTCTGAATGCAACTGTACCGCAACTAATAATGACAGGACTCAAGTGTCAACGTGGGTGCAATAGAGGCGAGGTACGTGCGCGGGCGAACCTGCTCTCCTTTCACCATATCTACGTCCCTTTGATACCTAAATATGTGTTCTGTGCACCTACTTCAGAGCGGTTAAAAAGTTTGACGCGGACTATAATATATCAATAAGACACCAACCAGCCAAGAACATACACGATTTAATTAATTATCGTATTCAAGGTAGTTGCTATCAGTTCTAAATATGCATAATCTACAAACGTTATACAGTGATAAACAGAGAGAAAAAATCATGCAATTATAATTTTATACATATTTTATTTTATTACAAAAAAATCACAAAGGTTTTACAAATAATATACAAGTAAATCATATCACTATTACTTGTTTTTAAATTCACAACATATAAATAGAATCACAAAATATTTAAAGAAGATATATTTATTTAGTTACTATTCAAATATATTGTCTTGACATCCAAATAATGATAATCCGGAATCAACAGTGTAATTGCCACCAGTCATACTTTTAGCTTTATCACTTACTAGATGAGCAGCTAATTCTGCTATTTCATCGGCCTTCACGATATGCTTTAAAGGCATCTTGGAGTCAACCTTCTTATAAAATAGATCATTTTCTTCATGACTCAATAAGCCCGCAGTTACAAGAGCGTTTGTTTTCACTGTTCCCGGAAAAATACAGTTAACTCTTACGCCTTTTGGCGCCAATTCTAAAGCTATACATTTAGAAAAATGACTCAAACATGCTTTTGATAAACTGTAAACAAACGATTTAGATGTAGTCAATATAGCTGCCACACTAGAAATGTAGACAAGATTACCCTGGCACTCCGCTAATATCGGTGCTACGCGATTGGTAATACTAACAACGCTCCTTAAATTTGTTGCTATTATTTCATCGTAGACATCCATGACATTAGAGTCTAATATTTTACTATGTTTATATATTCCAATACAACTGATAACAGCATCAATTCTACCAAATTGCTTTTTCGCGTCTTCAACAATTTTTTCAACTAGTTCGTCGTTTGTTAAATCCGCTACAGCAACGAATACTTTTGTACGACATAGTTTTTCACACTGTTCCGCTGTTTTATTCAGGTTTCCACCATCTTTATCAACTAAGTACAATCTGGCTGATAGTTTTGCGAAATGCAAAGCGATTGCCTGGCCAATTCCTGAAGCAGCACCTGTTATTATAACAACTTTATTAATTAAACTCATTTTTGTGAAATAATAATAGACAAAAATATGTTAACGTCACTTCTCACTATACAGCACTCTCAGTCTGAATATCAATAATACGCGCTACACCCGTAAACTTATCTTTACTGTTATCTGATATTTACAACTCAATGCAACAACTTTATTATTGAGTTTACCCATAATTCACTTACACCTGTATAATAAATAGCCAAGAACGCGCTAATGATATCATGTTTATCATATTATTTAAATTCAACATTATCGTTATCATAAAAAAATGTGCAAATGAATTCCGGATTAAACATTCATTATGTACTCAAATGTTATTTTAGTGACATATATTATTCAAATAAAAAATATACAATTTCAATCATTTTTAGCAATGTTTGCGTGTCTATCTGTCTGTTTGTATGAACACGCATCACTGCTTAAGTACTGGGTTCACAATAAAATCTCACAAAGAAAAACATAAAGCATATCCTCGAGAGTAACTTAGTCTTTGTTTCATTAAAGTCGGTCCACTCTATCAAAAGTTATTGTAATTTGAATGACGGTTCGAGCGAATTAAGTACGAGAGAAGAGTAGTAATATATGGACCGTTTATTTTGAAAGTGGTGTAAGTCCATTTTCTTTTGTTTCGAGAAAATTAAAGGTTACTATATTTGTTCATTTAAAAATACAGGCAAATCATATGAGGTCTGGCATTGTTTCTATTGTTTTATGAACATTTAATTTGTTTATATAAATTTGTTTTTGGCTAATTAGACTACGATAACACATATTTATGTGCTGTAAATGGACTTACACCACTTTCAAAATTAGACAATTGTAAAAATCGTTTAATTTCAATTTTGAAAAATCAAATATCGCTTAAAATATACTTCATTTTAATATAATTTTGTTTACAAATACGCATAACAACACATAAAATTTTATTTTAGACGGCAATTACATTGTCATTACAAGATACTGATTACAAGAATTTACTTATTCTCTGCATGTGGTAGTGTTTCAAAATATGCATGATGCACCGGAGGTATATAGGGTAGTAGCTGCTTCATGTCTTTATATTTTTCGTACGTAATAGATCTGGCATTTTGGTACAAAAACTCCAGGGCGATTTTTTCAAATTTTAACGGTCTTCCAGGACGTAGAGGTAATAAATTGATAATTTTACTACTGTTGTTTTTGTTGTTTTTTTAATTCGCCAAAATACGGGCAAAGATACGGAGTCATACAGCCTTGTCGTATTTTCTTCTCACAGGTTATGCGCTGTACATTTTCTAATACATTTCTCCAATTTTTTAATATCTATCTTTTAACTGACTAGTAGTGGAAACACGGAGGGGAAACAATGCAAATCGTCCGCGGGTGAAACCGCGGGACACAGCTGGTATAAAATAAATGAAAAATAACAAAACACCGGTCGGTATCCATCTGCTATGCCACCTACCTCTGTCAATTGGACTTACACCACTTTCAAAATCAATGATTATGCAATTTCATTTACCGACCGATTTTAAGTTGTACAAAACAAGGGATTTTTTTGAGAAATTAAACATGGACTAGTTATATATAAAAAAATTACATTAAATTAAGCATGAATTACGTGATAGCTCATTTTTCTCAAAAATGGACTTACACCACTTTCAAAATAAACGGTCCATATATATATATATATATATATATATAGTAATCTATATATAAAAATGAAGTGTCTGTATGTAATATCAAAATAAAAAATGTTTACTGATTAGGTATGAAAGTATACCCGCTACTGATAACAAAAATGCAATTTTTAAAATTGTTGTCGGTCTGTCTGTATGTTTGTTCCGGGTAATCTCCGAAACGTCTAGACCGATTTTGACGGAAATTTCACTCGCAGATAGCTGGAATTACAGCAGGTTACTTAGGCTACTACAAATTATACTAGCTGTTAACCGCGGCTTCGTCCGCAGTGCTATCTCCAAAACGGTTGGGCCGATTTTCACGGGACTTTTACCGGCAGACAGCGGACATTATAAAAAATAATTTAGTCTATTTTAATTGCGACTAGCTGTTAACTGTGGCTTTCCCCGCAGTGCTATCTCTAAAACGGTTAGACCGATTTTTACGGGACTTTCACCAGCAGATAGCGGACATCGTAACAAGTAATTTAGTTTATTTTAATTTAGTCTAGCTGTTAACCATGGCTTCGCCTGCATTGCTATCTTCAAAACGATTGGACCGATTTTCACTGGATTTTCACTGGCAGATAGCTGACCGTATAGGAAGTAATTTTGATTATTCTAGTTTAGATTAGCTGTTACCCGCGACTTCGTCCGCGTGATATTTAGGAAAAATATGTTGTACACTGTAAATATGTACGTAAGACGTGCATTGTACTGGACTCCAAGAATAAATATAATTAAATTCATACATCTGTATCTATGTATTCTACTTATGTATTCTGAATTATATTGCCTTTTTAGTCATTTTGGCGGCCATTTTATTTTATTTACCGTGCTTTCGCCTACATAACTCAGTAACCATAGTAACATATAAGAATATTGTATCGAGTTCAACGAGCACTATTTAAATTGTCAGATATTAAAAACTGCTTAGACAGATATAAAGTTTTATATCTTGATTCATATTTATGCAAGGTTTTAAGACGTCCGCTCATTCATTGTTTACAATTCAATATTATAATTATTAATAGTAATTTTGAAGATAGAAGGGGTCATTCTAACAAGATATTAGACCATAAACGTATTACTTATTGACAATATAGGCATATTATATCATTATCTATATTTAAGCCATTGTTTAATTAGTTCCTTATACAGTGTAAATGAGCACTGAAGTAGCTTAATGGTGGGTTATCATATATAGTAATACGTGAAGCCAAAACTTTGTATCCCTTTTTAAATAAATTGCGCGAACGGATGAACTTGACATTTAGCATAGTTAAGTTTATATGGGGGAGAAATAGAGACAGCTATTTTTTTTATATAAAATGCATTACAAGTAGTATCTAAATCACGATTCTTTTATCTAACAACAAACAATTGTAACTAATAAATTAATACAAACGAATGAATTTATTTAGTACGGTTTATTTCGCAAAGTTTATAACTAAAAAAATAGATCCCATACAGTAAGAGTTTATGTTACGCGATATTTATATCGATAATCGGTCGGCTGGTGATTAAATTTGTTTATTTGATAATTTACAGACAAAGACGCCGCTTTATTGATAGACTATGCGACATGTGTATCACAGTATTTAGTATGCTGTTTGATCTTCGCCGCTAAAACTTCACCGTTGTTCCAAAGAATAAAATAAGTTTCGAGGTGCTCAGCAAGTTGTAGTCATAATAATAGGTACTATTATAATCATTTATTGTAAAAATCCTAACGAATATTATAAATGCGAATATATCGTGTGTTTGTTATTATCCGCCGTAACGACTTAACCAATGATTATGATATTTTGTCTATAGTTGTACGAGGTATGCAACCCTTTGCACACAGAATACCTTTTATCAAGGAAAAAGTTCTATTGGCGAGGAATAGGTTTAAGTATACATTAAGGCGAAGCCGCGAGCAAAAGCAAGTAATAATACACATTATTAATATACCTGTATATTGAACGATACAATTTTTTATTATGTATCGACTCCTATCGTACGTGTACTATGTAGCTACTAGGTACATAAATACGGCAGCAGCATACATAAGCTTAATTCGATAATTTATTTAGATTAATTTAATTAAAAGAGAAACTTAATGCACATACGCGTACACACGTAAGTATAATTTTTAGTTAGGTAAGAAGGCACAAAATAGCTGGTGATACTTCTACTTTTTAATTTTCCAAAGAATCATTATACTTATCAAAGAATGCTTAACTTTCCTTTGTCCGTCTTTCGGTGTGTGCTTATAAGTAGGAGTTTCAATTTCATGTATACCCACCC
Organism: Antheraea yamamai; assembly: GCA_036509395.1. Classification (NCBI taxonomy): domain Eukaryota; kingdom Metazoa; phylum Arthropoda; class Insecta; order Lepidoptera; family Saturniidae; genus Antheraea; species Antheraea yamamai. The sequence continues at coordinate 8,913,523 of AP028446.1, forward strand.
ATACATCGTATCGAGTCTAAACAATTGTAATTGTTCTCAGATTAATAAGTTTACAATATGATCTGAGCGACGAAGATTCAAATAGTTCTAATGGTAGTAGTGAGAGTTTTAGCATCCGATCCAGAGACTCTATGATTTAAAAGTAAATTTGACGAGTTTTTCTAAATAATTTCTACGCCTCAAATTATTCTTTCTAAATTATGCCAGCATAAAAAAACATAAATAGAAATAAAAAATACAAACACTTTTCGATAGTGTCTACTAGCGTAGAAAGGCACGAAAAGGAATTGCAAATTTTTGTTCCTAGATATATTCCTTTAAATTCTTTTTCATTATAAATTGAATTAACTTGACTTTACTATGTCTATTAGGGTGTCTGTTATTTACTAAGCTGACTTTTTTGACTGGGGTATCGTTCAGATATGTAGTTTATGGCCTGAAAATTATTAAGATAAAAAATATATAAAATAAGATAAATAAAAAATCCGATGCCGTTTAATCATGCCTAAATGACGATACTTTTTTTATTGATTTAACATGGGGCTTTTTCACTTTTTAGAAATAAATTATTATCTCGTTTATTCTATGGAATAACTTACCAAATATTATTAATTCTCCATCCTTGGGATGTTGAAATTTTGATATGGACTTCAAAAAATTAATTTGTATATTTTGATAAGGTCAAAATTTATTTGTACCATTTCTTCTCATTTACCAATTTACTCTAATGTCTATGAAAACTTATGTTTACATAGACATTAGAGTGTCCGTTATTTACCTTTTGAGCTTATGCTCAAAATGTACCGATCTGTTGCGTTGTTTTAAGGTCTCAAACCTAACGTTTTAAATAAATTAGATTAGGGTAATAGGTAATTGTAATATTTGCAAGACTCTTGCAGCAAGACCAAAACCAAGACTGAGAGCGCAATACCAAGACCAAGTCAAGTCTCGCCTTGGTCTTGCATTTGGGGAACACTAATGAAAAGGTTTATAAACCAAAAAAGGCAGATAAAATAACATTCCTAGAGATGTTTTTGCAAGGTGATGGATTATTGTAATCTATATTTCTTTATATATTTTTTCTTCTTCTGCAACTTCTTTGGCCAACTGAAATAGAAAATTCCTTATGGATAATTTTGACCCAGCCCACTGCGTGTACACGATCCATGCGTTTATCGCCGCTGATTCAAAAATGTTGAAGAATATCTGGAGAACATGTCAATTTAAGTCATCAACTCATCAAGATGTCACTTTGTTTTCATCCTTCTCAGAGCCAGTACACTCCTTATGAATACTGACAATGTCTTACATAATTTTATTTCCTCTTGTAGACATATTTAGATGATAAACAACTTTTTGTCAAAATAGTATAAATTTGAGGTTCACAATAATATTCCCAAAGCAAAAAAGTATTCTAGTATTTTATTTTTCGATACTCAAACTAAGCAACTAAAACCTTCAACTTTCGCACTTAGACTTCAGTTGACATTCTGCGACCCGTTATTTCCACTGTTGCTTATTGCTTGTTTAATTTGAGATAAGGATATCGGATAACGGATCGAAGTATTGACGGTATATTCCTATTTATTGTTGTTGTCACTTGCAATGTTTGCACGGATAGAACTAATTTACCAAAATTTTTGTCTGCATTACGATCGCGTCAATTTACGCATATCCGTAGAGACACGAGTATTTCGATACCTTGATGAAAATAGACTTAAATATACGAGTATGTTTACCCAGTTCAATGGATAAAAGCCAGTAAAATAAAATAAAAACGCAAATGGTTTTTTGTAATTTTCCTTTTAAAAATACGTTAAAGTGACGCGTCCCGTAAACGTAGTGTTAAATACTTGTAAACGATCGCGACTTCGTACATGTTAGTTATTAAAACTATATCATTCAGGGGCAACATAGGTTCCAGTTAGTAAAAGAATTTCCGCAATAGTTCCGTAGATTAACGCCTTAATAACAAATAAATTGCGTCTCTTTATAATATTTTATTTCTGAAGAGTACCCAGTGTTGCCCAAAATCGGTGTTGGTCTTGTTCTTGCGTTTTTGCAATGATTAGCTCGAAACTAGCATGTTAATACGTTTTCATATGCCAAGAGTATTTAATAACAATATTACTCTTTTACGAAAATTTATATTCTCAGCCTTTTGACGCTTTTATTGAATTGTGACCTTTGAGTTAATTGCATACTATATTATATAAATTCTAGCTGATGGTGTTTAACAAAAGAAATGGGACATCACCAGTAATGTTCGAAGCATCGCTTATAATTAATACTAATCATGCAGGTTAACTAAAATATGTTTCGGCAATATTAAATCCTCTCATCCAGTTTCACACTTGTAGTTCTTGAGATTTAATTTTGTGTACTATCTTCAATTCCATCGTCATTTAGTATGAAAAGTGTGATTATTATTAAAAAATCAATCTACGTCATAATTGAAAAGAAATTTATTTTCTAGGTGGCCTATTTCAAAGGATGCATACTAGACTCGTCTAATTGCCAGTAAAAAAACATCAAGAGCGTTTTAATAAAGCAATGGAAGTTGCTCATGAACAAATAAAATCAAAGTTATAAGTTACGTAACCTATCGATAAGAAACAACCAACTACGGATACACACGATTTGATTGATTATCACATTTAAGATAGTAGCTATCAGTTCTAAATATGCATAAATGTTATAAAGTGCTAAGCAGAGACCAAAAATGTAATTTTATACGTATTTTATTTTGTTAAAAAAATGACAATCATTTTAAAAATATATAATAAATAAGTAAAGTATATTACTATTACTCATTTTTCCATTTACAATATATAAAAAAAATCACAAAATATTTAAAGATTTATTTATTATTCAAATATATTGTCTTGACATCCAAATAATGATAATCCAGAATCAACAGTGTAATTGCCACCAGTCATACTTTTAGCTTTATCACTTACTAGATGAGCAGCTAATTCTGCTATTTCTTCAGGCTTCACGATGTGATTTAAAGGCATGTTTGATTCAGCCTTCTTAAAAAGTATATCACTCTCTTCACGACTCATTATGCCCGTAGTTACTAGAACGTTTGTTTTCACTGCTCCCGGAAAAATACAATTAACTCTTACACCTGTCGGTGCCAATTCCAAAGCAATGCATTTAGAAAAATGAGTCAAACACGCTTTCGATAGGTTGTAACCAAAAGATGTAGCTGAAACACTAGAAATGTAAATAAGATATCCATGGAATTAGTTCCATTAGTTGAGGCTAATATCGGTGCTACGCGATTGGTAATACTAACAACACTCCTTAAATTTGTTGCCATTATTGCATCGTAGATATCTACGACATTAGAGTCTAATATTTTACTTTGTTTATATATTCCAATACAATTGATAACAACATCAATTCTATCAAATTGCTTTTTCGCGTCTTCAACAGTTTTTTTTAACTAGTTCGTCATTTGTTAAATCCGCTACAGCAACGAATACTTTTGTACGACATAGTTTTTCACACTGTTCCGCTGTTTTATTTAGATTTCCACCATCTTTATCAACTAAGTACAACCTGGCTGATAGTTTTGCGAAATGCAAAGCGATTGCCTGGCCAATTCCTGAAGCGGCACCTGTTATTATAATAACTTTATTAATTAAACTCATTTTTGTGAAATAATATTAGACAAAAATATGTTAACGTCACTTGTCACTATACAGGACTCTCAGTCTGAATGTCAATAATACACGCTACACCCGTAAACTTATCTTTTGTAATGTTTTATAACAGAGTATTTACTATTATCTGATATTTACAACTCAATGCAACAACTTTATTATTGAGTTTACTCATAATTCACTTACACCTGTATAATAAATAGTCAAGAACGCGCCAATGATATCATGTTTATCATATTATTTAAATTCAACGTTATCGTTATCATTAAAAAAGTGCATTAAATTGCAGTTTAAAAATTCACTATGTTCTCAACTGAAATGTTATTTTAGTGACATATATCATTGAAATAAGAAATATACAATAATTGTGTATTAAAGCAGTTATGATATCTTAAAAACTATAGTCTTTCTAGTTCGTTTTATTTAACAAGTATAATGTATTATATAAGACTTCGGTTGTAAATATCAAAAGAATAATCGGTGGTTTAATCAATATATATATATATATATATATATATATATATATATATATATATATATATATAACAAAATTACAATAAAATGTAAAACATATTTTAAGGAGGTTCTGATAAAAAATGTCGGCTATTCGTAAAAGAAATTTCGCAGCCAATACAGATCGCATGTACAAAATCTGAGAGCGTTCCTTTCAATCCTTTGTCGCAGTCATTTGATTAAAGCAAAGGGGCCGCAATCATACGCAGTGAGATTTCGTGTCAGAGGAAGTATCGCGTTTACAAACGGTACACCGACTGCATTGTGACTAGGAAGAATCCTAGTTGAGGGCAATCGAAAGAGAATACGAAGATCCGATCTTCACTTATTCGCGACACTCGACACCACATTGTCGAAGTAAATGACTATTCTTGCAAAAAATATTACATAGTAGTCTAGTCGCTCTTAGTAGGTGTCAGTTATGCAAAAATGGGGTAAATCTCTTATCATAAAAACTGTTAACGATACATTTAAGGGTAACCGACGGCATTATAGCACTTGTTTTTCAATTATTGTTCAATTCCCAAACTTTTATCTAATGAAAAGGTTTATAAACTAAAAAGGTCAGATAACATAACATACTAGAGATTTTTTTACTTCAATTTTTAATTCTATATATATCTTATACAGAATGAACTTTCAGAGCGTTATCTAACGATGAATTTTATTCGATACAGAACGAGATAAAATGCTTAATGAAATACAATCATGCATACCATATTGATTCTTAAATTGCGATGAACTCGAGAAACCACTTAAAGATGTACAATCCATTATAAAAAACCCACGCTCACAATATCTGGTTAAAAAAAAATTCGTGCACAAATCCACAAGAGTAAGCGGTAATTCATCGAGGAACAGTGTACGGATCATTAAGGAAACGAGGATTTACGATCACGTGCATGCAGGCGCGAGCGACACGGGAGACGTTATAAGGGTGAAGCCCATCACCAGTTCAAGTAATTAAATGCTTAAACGAGTGTATAACAAGAATGTGTTTTTAACTTTTTAATCGTTTACGCAGCGATGCTGTTCGGAGCCAGCCACGACATTTATTTACAATGAATTTCGCTGCGGGGGACGATGCGCCTAATTTCGCGGCGCGGCGCAGTCTCACTCGATTTATTGAAACGATACGTTTTTACTGGATACCACATGTAGCCACTGCTATCGATATTTCACCAAGCAGCCTAGATTGAGATAATCTCACGATCTGTAACTAACATAGCGTTTCATTCCACCTTGTTAAGATAACAATATATTTAAGTGCCAGTACCAACTAGTGAGATATCAAAAATCAATATCCTTGAGTATTGGCGATATGTTTACTTTTTATTAAATACGTCGTACGTGTTAGTTAGTGTATAAAAGTTAATAATAAAACTATATCATTCGGGGACAACGCAAGTTCCAGTTAGTGAAAGAATTTCCGGAATAGTTCCGCAGATTACCGTCTATAAACAAATAAATGGTATCTCTATTTTATTTATGAAGTGTAGTCCGCTCAACAACTGTACACAAAAATGCACCTCAGAGAGTTAGAATTTATCCCAGTCAAATTATCAAAAAATCGGTTCATGTAATATCTGGAAAAATAGCATGCATACAAGTATACTAAGAGAACATGTATGTTCCTAGTATGATGTCTGTATAACTATTTCACAAGAATTCAGAGAAAGATTAAACATTGCAGCTTATATTTAGTTATCAAATTTAAATCTTGGGATTAAAATTTACTCACTTTTGAAATAAGTATCCAATAGAACTAATTTTTCTAACGACAATGTAACAAAAAATACGACAATTTGACGATCTGGTAAGCATCTCAAAGGTCATTATTAAATTTATGAGACGCACGAGGAACCGCATAAATTGGGAATTATTATTAAAGGCATCAATTATAGAATACAAAAGTATATATTGGCAGGTACTCCGGACCAATATTTCGTCTCACGAATAATTATAACCATGCTAATTGTTCGCCTTTGATGTGCTGTGTGTTTCTGTTGTGCAACTTCGACAGAACTCATTAATAGTGTGTCATGTAAAATCGTTGCTATCGTTAAAATATACGTCACGACAGGAATAATTAAACGCCATGAACCTTTCACTCTACGATAGAGTACTTAATGTCACAACATAATCGATTCTTACATCAAGCCCGAAGCTGTAAGGTCTGAAGGAACTTCGCACGATCACATTTAACGAGTTGCAATGTCCGCAGTTGAAATGTTCTCTCTACTGATAGTAAGAATACTCTTTAAACTTGGATACAAGTGATTTGCGTGGGCTGGGGAATATTATATAGGGGACATAATTCAATTTTTTTTTTGGACATATAATACTATACATAAACTTTAAAGTGATTTGTAGTTTAGAATTGCAAACGTATTCGCATTCTTTTAAAGTTCCATATCTAGTGAATTCAAGAGAAGAACTATAAATGATAGTAGTAATGATGACATCATAGCATAGTACCAACCCTTACTTTCTAAACGAGTTTTTGTCTACAACCTGTCTATAACTTTATAGGCTTTGGCGATTGATAATAATCTCACCTGACATTAAACGCCGCCTAACATTAAACGCAAAAGAACTTACTCTCGATGGTAGCTACCGCGAAACACCTATAGATGATCAGTGACGTACTTTCAATTTGGAGGTGGTAGCTAGCCGGGTTAGTATCAGAAAAAACCCAATTAGCAAGAAAAAAGCCAAACCTAACCCGTCATAATAAAGTTTTGTTGAACCAGAACCCATTAGTTATTTACTTAATATTTTTGTATCAGCTGTTTCATAAACACAACAAAATACATGCTTAGTTATGCTTAGTTACAAATCAAATGTAAATGTATGTAATTATTATGCTCTTCTCCTAATTTATTAAAAACATCATATTCATAAATCTGTCAAAACACAAACATCGCAAAGTTCTCAATAACCCTAGTAACGGTGTTACATTCATATTCTTAAAATAACGTCTCTTCATTACGGATCTCATTCGGACCAGTAAATTTCTACATTCCTATCCAGCAGGTATACAAAATTGAAATAGATAGTGATGTATTGGATTACAATTATCATATCAAGCAGTTAGATCGGTAGGATTATTTAGAGGCGATAAGACGTGGCAGCTGAGACCCAACGAAAATATAAAGACACCTTTTAATGAGACGGGTTGGACCCAGAATGTGAGAATCGTCCCGCTGCGATGGATAGTTATATATCTGTGTTAAATATTGGAAGGGTTATTTTTATGTTTTCCGAGTAAAGCCGCCTGAGCGATGTCATATATACATTTATAGTCGTGTACATAATTGGTGAAAGGTGAAATATACGGTGAACAACAAAAACACTAATTAGGTCACCAAGCTATTCGTACCACGTATACAAATTTTGGTACCAAGAGTTTTACGGAACGCATCACTACAGGGTATCAATACATGAACTGTATGTGTGTGTGTGTTTTTTTTATATCATAGGAGGCAAATGAACAGGTGGGTCACCTCATGTTAAGTGATCACCACCGTCCATAGACACTTGCAACACCAGGGGAGTTGCAAGGGCGTTGCCAGCATATGTTTCTGGGAGGGGGAGGGGAGGGAAGGTGGGCCTCCGGTGTTCTCACTGACCAAAAGAAACGCAACAATGCAAGCACTGTTACTTCACGTCGGTTTTGTGTGAGAGAGTAGTACTACCCCGGGCGAGCCGGCCCGTCAAGCTGACGTCAGTAATAGCTTCAGCATGGTTCTACCACCCACATTTTTCATGTTTCATATTTTAATGACAAAATTTATTATTCCCATATAACAAATACATGGCTCAAAAATAAATGTTTATTTGAAAAAATAAAAATCTATTCGCGAAAGCTTTGTTAAACAACATAAAATACGACAAGTACAACGCATAAAATTATTTAGAACTCGTGATAGAGTGGTAATAAAACGAAGTCATGAGGAAATGTTAGACCTTCCCCTCGGACTAACTTTTGTGCGAAGTGCATAATTGTTTATATATTTCAACTATTCTTTAACGCAAACAAACTGTATATTCTAGTAAATGGCCGTGTGAGCAACTTTTTCCTCATATATGTTTATTGTCTTCAACATCCAACTAGTCAATAAACTGCTTTCTTATAAAATAGAACATCAACTACATTTATCTAATAGTAATAATGGTCATTGAAGGTATGTCGTATAATTATTGCATACCTAGAATATTTCATTAGACTGATGAGTAATATTAATATAGAAAATTAACACAAATATAAAATTAGGCCTGATGTTGACTCATCATAACTGTCATATTTACGAAGACCAAAGCAAACACGAGAGTATTTTGTGACAGACCGAACAATAGTGGCGGGCTCGAGTGCAATCGTTTTGAAGAATGAAGACGACACTGGACAAATATTGGTGAAGCGCGAAAACCATCGGAGTTGACCCCTGAGAGGTGTCAAAAGTTGTACCAAGCAATTGACATGCAACGTAAGCCACGCGTGAGAATATTTGTAGAAAATACCTCCTAAGTTTATACTAGTGTCAGTAATGAATCATTTCGTTAACGGTCACTTTCAACACTTGGGAAAAATCTTGTACCGTTGTAGACACAACAGGCTAACGACCTCGGCCGGATCAATTTACATAATTACCGTCTTGACATCACACGTATATATAACAAAAATTATAAACGAAATCAATACTGAACGTTTCGAATATATTATATTCTCTATGATATACAGCGACAGCGATATCTCAGATATTCAATGGATTTCTAACAAATGAGATGTAATAGCGTAAATATTCAAATTTTTATTCAAATGTAGACTTAGATTGGGAATTAGTAGACATATTTTCTGTAGATAGGTATAAATAAGTGTTTTATATCTAGATTAGGTAAATTTATCAACGAATATTTGTATATCACAGATATTTTTTAATGATTAAAAGAGAACGCACAGCTTAAAACGATGTAACAAGAGGCGAGGTACAAGAATTTTGAAAATTTGTCGCCCGATCTGTTGAAATAGAATTGATAGTTGAGATGTTGCCGATGAGAAATCTTATTGAACAAATGGCTAGTAACATAATAAACACATACAGTAGAACCTCGTGAAGAGAAAACCCAAGAAAAACACAAAATATTTTAAGTTTATGTCACAGAGTGATTGATAAGTTAATACATATACAGTTCCTATTTTTGAATTTCGAATGCGCCAGAAAAAGTGGTAAAATAAAATACACACATGTTACATAAAAATAAGGCTTTATTTCAAGTTTAATCTACTGAAAAAAGTCTGTGATTTTATTTTGTTTTAAACACTTCGCAATTTCTAAATCGATTTGATTTTCTATGATAAATGGAGATAAGAACACATTATCTTTTATGTTAGTACATTGCTCTACAACATCTTTCTTTTTTGAAACACATTTCACTGCTTCTATAGCTTTTAATTTATCAGCGTACGTTAGTGTTGTTAATTATCGTTTTGGACTCATTTTACCTAGGTAACTTTTATTATACGGCAGTTTCCCGGACAGTGATCGATTAATGATCCACGTAAGCTGCTGTCTCAACCACCGCAAATACAGCTTCTAGGAATTTCAAAGAAACAATTGTTTCTTGAAAGTAGGTGGTTCTACTCTAATTAAAAACAAACTTTAATGATAGAGAATATTTTGTAAGAAAACTTATCAGTGTTCGTGATCATCAAAGTTCAAAATAACAATCAATAAAATCAATTCAAATATTTACATAACCAATGTCATGTCTTACGTTTTCTTTAATTACTACAATTAGTATATGTCATCTCATTACCAAAAGCGCCGTAACTCTGGATTTAATACTTTTATAGAGTTTGTATTTAACATCGACGATTTTATAGGCAATAACATTACACAAGCGTACATGTGGGATAGTAATGGTTAATATCAGGTGTTAATTTAAAGCAATAAACGGTCTCCTGTTGAACATCCGTGAATATAATAAGCCATAAAGCGGCACGTGTAAACCACCGCGACTGGACCGCCCTCATACACCGCCCGCCCTGGCCGCTGCGGAGATCCGCATAAAAATATGTAATCGGTATTACGGATTACAAAATTAAGCAGAAATAACGAATAAAAAAAATAGAAATCTTAACTATCCTATTAAATATTATAAATGCGAAAGTATGTTTGTTTGTTACACTTCCACGTCCTAACTACTTAATTGATCATCACGAAATTTCGCATACACGTTTTCAAGAAGGGTATTATATCCTTCATCCCAAAGAAAAAGTGTTCTGATCCCGAAGGATAGATCTAGCAAAGACAAACTAAATTCACATAGGGATGGCGATCTGAGATCAATGAATCGCACAATCGATTTTTAGACATAGATAAATCGATTAATTTAATCGATAACAAACATCGAATTGATCACTGACACTATAAAATCGTGATTTGATTTTTTTTCTCGTCTTTTTTGTCTCAGATAAAAACAAACCATACAATAATTCATAATTAAAAAAAAAAGCTTATTATAAAAGAGAAAATATATAAGAGATAAATTATTGGATAATCGATTCTTTAGACCTTGTTTTTTTTTCATGAATAGATTCGGATCGATTTCAAAATCGATTTTTTATGCAAAGAATCGCCATCTAAGGTCACATTAGTTTAGTATTACGCATTATTTTATACTGTAGTGGATTGCGAATAATTTTGTTAGTTATAAACTACAAGATGGTTTATCAACTACATTATTTTAAAAATCTATAAAGTACTAATTCAACTAAAGTCGGAAGTCAGTTTTATAAATGAAGGTGATATTAGCAACAAATTGAATTATCATGACCAAGGAACCATCGCATCTGCGTCTAATAAAAATCTACTGCAGCGATATATCTATCTTCATCGTTGTGTATAAATGTGTGAGACAGGAGACGCGGTTGTGGACCACCGTAAAATAACATTATTATTCATAATTATGACTGCCCGCGACAAACAGTTACGGTTTTATGGCTGCTAATGAACTCTGCTGGATCGAAAATAAGATGTATAGTTTACGTGCTTACGATACGCACACGAGCTGGTTTAAGAAACGTTTGTTAACGTTTTTCTTTAATATCTTAAATATTATATAATACTGTTTCTTCCATACCTCTCTATACATACGATGTTTTATAAGATTTTTTAACCCATTCAGAGTATTATGATAATATATATTATATAGTAATATATTCAAACAAATTTAGATTCATTGAATAGGTTCAAATAAAAATAAACCCAATTATATTCGAAACTTCAAATATTATTTTATGAATAAAGAGTATAACTATCTCTCGATTAAAGCAGCTTCCGTTTCGATATATAAGTTGATCATGTTTGTGTACTCACTTCCAAAATGAAACGAATACAGTCAAATTGATACTGGAAATCAGTACCTATATAACATTTTAAGATAACAGATTACAATAAAAACATTTGATCTGACGTTTATGAGTGAATATAAGAAGAATATTTTTTTAGGAAAACTTTTACTCGTTTAATGAATGAGAACGAACAGAAACTGATCACTGAATCGCGCAAAACATAATAAAATATAAAACGTATATGCTTAAAAATATTTTTTTCAGTAATACTTACATAGTATAAAATAAAGTCCCCACCGCGTCTGTCTGTTGTTTGTTAGAAAAAAAAAAAAAAATAAAAAAATGAATTTATGGGGTTTCAAAAAGGAAAAAAGAATAAGAAGAAAATTTTGAAAAAAATTTAAAGGATTTTATAGGGGGGGGGCGCGCCGGGGGCTTTGGTTATAAACCACACCTTAAAAACTTCTATAATCAACTTGGTAATGCAAAAAAAATCGAAACTCATTACATCTCTTAAGCATAATTTTTCCCAGACTCTTATACGAATTGTTAACTTACAAGTGTTTTCGGAAAAACACTTATTGTTGTTCGTAAACACCAATGTTTCACACATGCCGTCAACATCGTCGAGTCTTAAAAAGCTGACATCTTCAAGTATTTTACTTAACAAAAATAAATCACCTGTCTTAACGAAACAAACAAATCTATTAATTTGTAATATCCTAATAAAAATTAATTGTTATAACTCGCTATTCCTAAAATCCATTCGCCAAATATTTTTAGAATGTTTCGATATTTTCAAATATATACACGTATAATATCAAACATGATTTGTTACCTTTACAATTAAGATGTCATCGAAGCGTTTAGTTTTATACGTGGCAATTAGAAGAGCATAATCTATACATGAATACTGATCAGTTTTCCGACATTTATAAATAGCTTACAATTATAACCCGATACATTACTAACGGTACGTATACACATTTACAAATATACACGGTCGTCTTGTCAAACAACTAGATTACTTCTCATTAGAGATTTTAAAAGTCTGAACGATTAAAACAGTCCGGTTTTTAAGTTAAAGCTGAAAAATATTGTCCGTATAATGTGACAGTTTATAGTAATAAATGAGAAAATTTAGAAAGGATTAAAAGTATAAATATAATATCAAGAATTTATACTACGAGAAACGTATAGCAAAGAGATTAAGAAAATATTATTAATATTAATGAAATGTATTCATGCAGAATATTTTAACATAAATAGACCAGATCTACACGCTTATCTTATAATAAATTAACGCTTTATCTTTACACAATTTCAGATAATAATAATAACCTTATCGTATAAATTATATATTATCTGTGTGACGTAATAAACATATGCCAGTGTTACCTAACAAAGGTCAGTCAGGTTCTTTACTTTGTTAAATATAAACCAATCTTTTCTTGTATATGTTTCTTGTATACGTATACATAAATATATTGATTGATTGATTGATTGTTAGTGTAGGTGAGCACTAAAGTAGGATTTTTGGAAATTCAACTCCTAGCGTGGTGAAAAGAGCGATGGAAGTTTCTATAAAGATCCGACATTTGTCCATTGGTCAGTCCATTCGTTATTATTTTATATGTATATATAAAATATAAAGTCAAAAATAATTAATGCGTAGAAAACGCACACGAAGCCGTAGGAAATTACTAGTATAAATTCAGATACCGTTTGACACATTACCACGAAAGTTGGGCTAAATAAGTGTAGTTACTGAAAAATTGAAAATTGACAATGGTTAAATGTTTTTATTATAACTGGCCACTAGATTGCGGTACAGTGACTAATATTTTAAAGCATTTACAAATAGGCACAACAGAGCGAAATGCTTTTCATGGGCAAATTCTTTAAATTAGTCTAATATTGATTACTCTTTTCTTCTGTAGCGCCTATATTGAGCGATATAGCCATAATATATCTTTAAAGTTTAAATTAACTTAGCACTTGAAGTTTTAACAACGACTTGCCGTTAAGTGCTCTCTTATTCTCTCAAATATTTAAACAAATGCACTTTCACTGTTTTATTTACAGGTAACCAATGTGATGAGAACCAGCCGTTCATCGTTGGTATATATTCTGTTTATGTTGGAACTTGAACGACTATAATTTGGACTGACGATGTTTTGTGGAAATTACGTATTATTTCTTCAATTTTACTTATTTACATTTTAATATTTATAAATTATAATTTATACTAGATGTACCAAGGGGTCGGTTGAGGATCATACGTAGTAATTATTTTCATCTCGGTTATTTCATTTCAATAGAATAGTACATTTTATTATTTCTAAAAGATTTATTGACAATTCCTATGTTATATTAAACGAAGTAACACTTCCCGTGTACAAAGTTTCATTAAATCAGTTAACAACTAAATCAAATTGAGTATTTTTTTACGAATTATAAAAGTATAATTGACAACTCTTGTAACTTATCAACTGAATTATGACAAACGTCTGGTATACATAATTTTACATAATAAAATTACAGTTTAGTTTGATTTTTTTTTAATTTAAAGCCGTCACTATGATTCATATATAAAAGTTAAAATAGTAACACTCCCGGATTTTTGTAATATCTGTTCTAAATATTACCTAATATAACAAAATATACACATGCACCCGTACGTACACTCACCTGTACAATTGTGTCAGTGCAGTGGTGTCTCAATTATGAGCACACATAAAAAAAAGACAGAAATAAACAGAACTGTCGTTGCCTTTTACAATGTGTAAGGAATTATAAGGAAAAACGATACAATTTTTTTCAATCTGATTAAGATAAATGTTTTGCATGTCGCATACAACATTTTTATTTGAGTTATCACTAAAGCTATCACTGTGATTTAAATAGTAAAGTTAAATCTATGATACCACCGATTTTCTAGTATATTCTGTTTTAAGCAAATTTCTACTGTATTATATCTTTTAATATTTAATACTTGCTTAAACATTGCAACACAAGGCACTTGTAATTTAACTTTTTAATTAATTTATTTTTTAAACCTTGTAACTTGTTCCATAAAGTACGTAATGTAATTAAACTTTAAAGCTTAATCAAAGAATAATCCAACTTAAATTAACCTCGACAGATCAATATTTGATTTTAAACGTAATCTTCAATCATATTTCATGAGTTTGAGAATTAACTTTAAAATATAAGATCTATGACTTTTTACAGGCATTTTGAGCTCTATAGAATCCTTATTATCTTTTCTTTAGAAAGCATTCATATATCTAATACGGTTAAGGCAGCGATCGTAAGAAACGCATTTACTTGACCGTTTTTTCGTCGGCTTACGTTGCAAAACTGCTCTCCACGAAAATCCCTTTTATTTCAAATGGATAATATGTAGCCTATGTAAACCCCAAATTCCGTTATACATATTGGTGATAGAATTTTTGAAATGCAATTAATAGTTTTATAAATTATCTTCTACATCCAAACTTTATTATTTTTAAGCGACTTTAAACAAGGAGAAGGTTAATAGGTTAATACGTCCGGCTGTATGTATTTTTTTGAAGGTATCTTATTTGTAATATTATTATGGATATAGAAGTGTAGACTAGTATAGTTTTAATATTATTTTCACCTTTAGATATTTTATCAATTTATAATATCGTATATTTAATTTATTGACTGTTGCCATATTTACAATATTGTCGGCCAGTGTTTAATAAAGATTAATGAATTATCTTTTTTTATTAGAATGCACAAATTCAACACACGACTTTCATACTTGAAGTTAATTTATAATATGATATCAAAACATAATACGAATTACATATATTCCATTTGATATCACATATTCTCTAAAAGAGAATATTAACAATGCAGACAGGATGTGACAGGATATAGACGAATATCCTCACGAACATAAGTTATGTGGATGAACTAAGCTATTCGTTCGTAAATGTTCCGGTTGCGATAAAAACACCGTGCACTGGAGCCCACCCGCCGGTTACCCTTCCGACTAGACGACTCTTCCGATACCCCGGGGACGTACGCAATAACGCTCAATTCTGGAGAAAACAAACATAACTCGGAATTCCGTACTTCGCCGTCCGGCTTCGTTTCTTCCAGGCAATTTCTATTACCATATAGACACGATACTTTTCAATTCGTTACCATTAAAGTTGGTGCATCGCTGTGCGTTATGCGGTCCAACCGTGTCTATGTTATATATTCTCAAAGCACTTTCGTAAAAAATTGTTTTACTTAACAGATTATTGCGAGTTTAAAGTACATTTTGGAAAAGAAAAACAGACCTACGATCTACAAAAATGTGATGACGTTTTATATAAGCATTTTATAAGTACACGTTTTAAGATATAAAAGTTTAATTAAATTTTGTTCGTAATATAGAAACCGAATAAAAAAATTACACGGAAATAACATAACCGATAATGTTGAATGCTTACCCATTTATGACTCATATTACAAACGCTGTCAAATATCTTCTATCTTTGAATTGTGTAGTACCTTATAAAATTATACTTTATCTTACACGAAATATAAGATTTTTTACGATAGGAAATATGAACAATAAATCTTTACATGAAATCATAGATATCTACAGAATGTTGTTTTTACACGTGTAGGTGTAAGTTATAGTCTAGCATTAACCAGTAAAGCATTAAGCATTTTATAGACATAAACACCTATTATTAGTAATTCATTGTGAGTTATTCAATCGAAGTAATAATAAAGCAAAAATTTAAGAGAAATATGACGATAGAATACTGTTTATCGGACAGATGTCATACAAGCGAAAGGCTTAACTTCGATTTAACCATTTGTCACAATCATTTTCATAACCTAAACACAGCGTAACAAAAAGAAACCGTATTTATATTCTACAAAACCAAACAAGTATTCTTCTCCTGACAATGGCGATGTCTTTATAGGTAGCCGTACCGAATTATCTGTCATGTTACACAAATAAATAAGAGATATTTTGTACTGCGATAAAAATAACAAATAATAGTGCGCGCAACTTTGATTCAAACTCTCAAGAAAAAATCTATTTATCAACCGGGCGATGGGATACATGAGATAAATTTATTGTATCTATTATTACTCCTGTTCAGTCCGTTCATGTTTTTTTTTTCATCCTTAAATGGAAAAATATACAAAATTTGATTGCTTTAGTCGTACCACTTTATTATTTACCGGTAACTGTTTGTGGCTTCATACGCTTTAACCCTTCGTGCTTGAGACCGTTTTCGCGTGAACTAGCTAGCAACTCGAAATGTTTCGTAGCACTTTTGGTGATTTTTTTACTTTTTAAATATTGTACTTTTATTATTACTTAATACTTATTTTTATTTTATATATAAGGGTTATGATAAATGATTAAAAAAAAAATATGAAAAAGAAATAGAGACTGGTAGTTGCCATCAACGTTGCAAAAAACAAACACACCCACAGTGTTTCGTTTATACGCATCGTATTTCAAGATTAAGTAGTGTATATAGATAATTAGTGTACGATAGTTTAGTGTAGGTACAGACCGTGGCCGTCGACAGAATCTCATTTCTTAACAGTCTTCTTCTAGTTTAAAATATATTTAATTCGCCATCATATTAATTGTGATCATTTTGGTTAATATAAATAAAAACAAGAGACCCCAGGAGGACATACCGTTGCCGTATATTTAAAAGAGAACTATACATTTAAATGAAATATCTGGTTAAAGAACAATTTAGAGTAAGATGAATCAGAGATGTTGCGACAAAACTTCGTCACAAAAGATAATCGATGTCCGCGGCAGTTTCATCGGCCATCGGCAACGTCAGCGCACGAACTTGAATATCACGATCGAACACTATGATCAAAATACAACCAAGCCGTATTACCATAGTTGGGTTTACCGTATGACGACTCTCTTAACCAGCGAGGAATATAAATTCATTTGTGTATTACACGAAATCGCATACATTGTTGAAAACAAGAGTAACATGTGTCCCGAAACAATAACATGGATGCATTGTCTTTTAGTCCTCAGCGTGTTGTTAAATCACGACTACTTACTGAATTGTTTTGTTACTTCGCATAAATATAATTTATTTTCAAAACAACCGAGATTAAACCACTTTGTATCTAAATATTGAATGTGATGAACGAGTAGCAATAATCAGATTAAATGTTAAATGATTCAAAAACTCCAAAGTTACGGTCATCGTAGACTTGAAATAAAATTTCAATTATTGGTTTGAAGATTTGGCGCTGGACATAAGACCAGAACATCCCAATCAACTGCATTACTCAATATAAGATTTTAGCATAGATGTAAGCCGTGTACTATATTTTATTTTATACCCAAGGAATAAACACATACGTAGGCATACTTTACTTTACAATTACAGTAACATTGTTTTGTCTCGATCTTTACAAGAAGATACTAAATTCAGTTGACAGTTAAATTTTAATTAATAATTTAGTCAACACATTTCACCACAGTGCGAGCTGATCTAGATTGAATGTTAGCCAATATCTCATATGACATTCAATTTGCTTATATAATAAATATGTTGCCATTGAAGTTCGAAAGCCGTAAATATTCTCATTAGCTAGCTAATCTGCAGATTAACTGATTTGCTCCATTAAAATACAGAAGATACAGAATACAGAAGCTTTGTTTTGCTTACATGTCATCGACCGTTTTCACGGCCGATTCTCAATTATTTTTGTCACAAATCCAACCTAACGTAACCTAGCACATCGCTACTGAATTACGATAGGTATTTTAGGATTCACATACACCATATTATGCCCCCATCATCATAATGAGAAATATAAAATCTTGGGCACTTTAATGGAACACCCTAAGTAATCTGTACATTACCTAGATAATCTCTAAAATAATCGAATCTTGCACTCTACCGGTGACAATATACAAATCACAAATATTAATAACAAATGAATAATTTCATAAAAACAGTTGAATATTATTTAAAACTAGCTGTACCCGCAGCTCCGCACGCGTTTATATAAATCGTGTTAAAGAATTATAAAACTGTGACACTATGTACAATTATAGAAATGCTCTTTAAAAACAACTGTAAGTACGACACTCACGCCACGAAAAGTAACATGTAACGTGTACATTAGTGCCAAATGAGGTTTGTCATCAGCAACCTATTTGGAACCTTAACCCACCATATAACTACCTCAGTGATCACTTACACTGTATAAGAAACTAATGAACAAATAACTTAAAATATTATTAAAGATTTACATTTACATTACATTTGATATACATTGCCGTTATTATAATTAAGATTTTGTGACTATACAAAAAATAAACGCTTGTCTGTTCCGCAAGAAATTGTATTATGGAACTCTTTACGTAATACATTTATAATCTAAGATCTTATTAGGAAGACCTCTATATCATTGAAGTTGTCATCATATCATCATGTAATCATATCATTAAATAAAATGCCGAATTGTAAACAATAAGCTAATAATTATTTCTCGTATAAAAAATAAAGAATGAGTTGAAATCTTGCTAAATTTCATGCAGAAAAAGTCGCGGGTAACAGCGAGTCTAAAATAGAATAACCTCAATTACTTTTTATACGGTTCGCTATCTACCACTGAAAGTCTCGTGAAAACCGGTTTAACTGTATTGGAGATCGCACTGCGGGCGAAGCCACAGTTAACAGCTAGTATAAAGTAAAATTTCTTGAATTACTTTTTATAAGGTCGGCTATCTGCCAGTGAACGTTTCGTGAAGACCGGTCTAACCGTTTTGGAGATAGCACTGCGGGCGAAGCCACGGTTAACAGCTAGTATAAACTGAAATTGCTTGAATTACTTTTTATAAGGTCAGATATCTGCCAGTGAAAATTTCGTGAAGATCGGTGAAACCGTTTTGGAGATAGTACTGTGGGCAAAGCCACGGTTAACAGTTAGTCTAAATTGAAATAGACTTAATAATTTGCTATGATGTCCGCTATCTGCTGGTGAAAATTCCGGGAAAACCGGTCCAATTGTTTTGGAGATAACATTGCAGACGAAGCCGCGGTTAATTTCTAGTAAAGAGAGTAGCCTAAGTAACCCGCTGTAATTTCAGCTATCTGCCAGTGAAATTTCCATCAAAATCTGTCCAGCTGTTTCGGAGATTACCCGAAACAAACAGACAGGCAGACAGAGAGACAGACCGACAAAATTTAAAAAAATTGCATTTTTGTTATCAGTAGCATGTATACTTTCGTACCCAATCAGTAAAAAAATATTTTGATATTACATACAGACAGTTCATTTTTATTATATGTATAGATAGATATAGATATCGGAACAGAACAGCATGTGGTAAAGCCGAACAATGACAGGCATAGCTGACTTAGTTTTTTCCAGAGAAATGGGTGAGGTTAGTAACACAAATACCTTATATGGTTCGCTTAACTGGTCGCCGCCCTAGATATCACTAAAATGATGTATTGAAAAAGGATTTAACTGTACTTGAAGTTACCAACTAGAGAAAAGTGGCATTAGACAGATGAAAGTGATAAACTTTTATATTGGAGACTTTAACTCTGTTTTCGTTATATATTCAATCAAATAGTAAATTGTAATTTTAAAATACTTTGCTAAGTGAACACTGTATTTTAAAATTTATAAAATATAGAAGAATAGATATAATATATACATATACATAATTTGATCGAACAAACAAAACTACAATTGAGAACATGGTATTTTTTTTTGGTGGAACATGTTCAACCATTGAGTATCTATAGATTCATTGTAACCATTTGTAACCAATCAAATATTTCTAAGATGTTTCAACAAAACCACAACTATTTCGACTGTCCGAAATTATGAGACGATAACTTTTTTAAACATAACGTTGCGATTAAATTCGAAGTTTAGATTGATTTCAAATTCAAATCGATTTGTCAATGTTTAGATCAAGCGCTAATCGCAGGCGACATAAGTATGCTCGTGGTCCACGTACGCCTCATTTACCATCCGTCAGAATGATTATCTTCCGACGATGAGGCGGGTATTGGTGGAAGCCGACCGATCAGAAGCGTATTGTATTCCACAAATAAATAATCTATTCAATTTGAATCAACATAAGAGTTAAAATTAGTCCTGTGCCTTATTAAATCATAGGAACCTATAATATAGTTTGGTAAATAATGGAAAAATCGACCGGTTAGCAACTTGGCTCAAGTACTATGTCAGCTTATTGAAGTGAAAACTTCTTTGGGCGCATTTTGGCAGGAGATACATTTATAATTTCGCGTCATGACATGCTAGTAAGCATGACCGATCGTATTGCGCTTGCGCGGCTTTCTCCAAACTAGCGACGCGTAGTATAGGGGCATTTGTACATGTAATATTGATATTTTGTATCGAGATTGTGCAGCGTATACATTAATTATAAATTGTATAAAAATGTATTAATTATTGATCGAAGTGCCAATAGATGTGAAAACTAGACTAATGTTAATAATTTCAATTTACAAATTAGGAAATATAAATAATTCACACTATAATTAATTTAAAAATTCAAAACAGAACAGTTATTCTATTTCCACTTCGGTCGGCGGTCCTTATGACTGCCTCGACATTTTTTAATGTTTCAATTTTAAAATAAAAACTAGTTATTTAAAAATCTCAAAAAGGAACCTACTCCATATTTAACAAACATCACAAATAATACACGCACGCTGACAATAACTTATTATATCCTAGACTGTAAGCGGTTGAAATTATATGGTCTGCCGCTGCAAAAGGTTGCGATAATCGTTGCCGACGTAAGTAGACCCACGGTAGACGCACATATCATGTACCGTCCGTCGCATCGGCTCGATTAACTCCAGAATGCTGACACGGGTGTCGGTCAGATTCGTGCGGAATAATTTAATAGTGCCAATTAAGAGTGATACAAACAATTAGGAACGATCCTTGTTAGAGTGACAAAACAGACCATAAAAATTAGAACTTTGATGGCTCGGTTAATTTACACTTATCCTATAAACTGATAATCTAATAGAAACCTAAATTAGTCATAACTGTAACGACAAATATATTAATCATCAGCCAAAGAATGCTAGTTTTCATATACAACAACTAGAGATGTAGACAAATAAAAGAACATATAAGATGAAACAATGAGTAACTTATATGTTTATAGGTTAGCTCAGTTAGGTCGCGAATTGCATGAGTCAGGCAACAAGGTTAGGTCGGGTTAAGCCGAGCTGTACCGTGCACCATTGAGCTAGTTGCCAAAATAAAATCGGCTGAGTGCGTTAACGCTCGCCTTAGTACTCCGGTGAAGCTGTTAAGGCCTTGCTAGGCCAACAGCGTAATCAGTTCGAGAAAAAAGAAACGTTATATGTTTCAGACTAACACAATAAAGTAATCTCATTTCAAGTTATCATAAGTATATCGTACTACACACTTTAACGAAACTGATTGTTAATTCGACGCGTATCTAACAATAAAAAGCAACATCCCATTTCCATAAATTACTCGTCAATCTCTTTCAAATACTAAGAAAAGAAAAAGAATCATAAACCAATAAACACTTACTTCCACCACAGATAACAAATGTGATGGACTCCCGCCGAGTCTCGTATAATTTCGAAGGAGATCGAACATTTAATTTCAGTTTTATAATAAAGGACATGTTATTGTGTTAGATAAAGGATGGCTTGTAATAGCGTCTCGTCATTCACATTAGTAATGCACTTCTTAGCGGGGTGTCCCAGCTCAGAGGCGGTTGTAACTACCTTTTCGACCATAAATAAAGTATATCTATGTTTAATAAAACGACATACAACTATGTTAATTATGTGGAGTTTTCGCTGATTATACTGGTCTACATTATTTCTTGACTCTCTTACTCTAGTGTTTAACTGTTACAAGCTATTAATAGTGTTCAATCTTAATTTCAATGTCGTGAACATTTGTTTTTGTTATCAGTATTCATATTTAGAAACGTAGTGTTTAAAAGTTAAAGTTTAAGTAAAAAGTTTTCTGTCAAAATAAAATAATAATAATGTCACAAGCGTATAAAAAAATGTTTTTTTTTTTGTTTAGATCTTATTCAGCAAAGATATCTTCTAATAAACATTTAATCTTCTAGTAAACATTGAAATTATTTCGATTATGTTACGCTGTTACCAATAAGTGCATCTTCAAAGTAAAACACACGTAGTACATAGAAACCATTTAAAGAAAATTAATTCAATGTGAACAGTATATAAGTATATATAAAATTGAGGTTTATATATGTAACTAGCGGGCCCGGCAGACATTGTCCCGCCTTGATTATAAAAAAATCCTTGACAAATTATATACCAAAACGTTCCTCATGAATCACTTTATCCACTGGTGAAAACCGCTTGAAAATCCGTTCAGTAGTTTTTGAGTTTATCGCGAACAGACAGACAGACAGACGCGGTAGGGGACTTTGTTTTATACTATGTAATGATATTATAAGAACTAGCCATATATTTCG
The DNA here is from genome assembly GCA_036509395.1 of Antheraea yamamai. Classification (NCBI taxonomy): domain Eukaryota; kingdom Metazoa; phylum Arthropoda; class Insecta; order Lepidoptera; family Saturniidae; genus Antheraea; species Antheraea yamamai. The sequence continues at coordinate 8,936,597 of AP028446.1, forward strand.
ACTGACTTCCAATTATTGCATATCACCTCGTTTTTTGAAAAAAAAAATATCTTAATTCTATATCTTTGTTTAGGTCACAGCTCTCCAAAAGTCATGAAATAAACATATAGTAAAACTAATGATGCTACTGATTTATATTATGCGCTTTAAAAGGCTTATTATCGGTGGATAAACATTATTTATTTGAATTTATTTACCGTATAAGTACACATAACCGTTTTATTTTTTTATTAACATATTAAAATTAACAGTACAATTTCAATGAGGTTTCATACAATTTCAATGAGAATTTGATTAATTACATATTATATTACACTATATTTTTTTATTCAAACATTAATTTTATGTAAATTTGCTTTTAAATTATGCATAGACTAAAATCATGTACACACTTGTATTTCGGGTACTATAGAGTGTCCACGCCAAAAATTAATTAAGTGCTAGCTAGTAGAGTTCCCATCCACCATTCGAACGGATGAAAAATATAAAATAAATCTATTTAAAATCGTCCGTATTTGGAAATATTTATTTAAATAACTCGCCGTCAACCGAAGCGTAAAAGCTCAGGAAGGGTTGAGAGGGGCTAGTAATTATATTAATATAACTGTATATTTCGGTTGACACGAATTGGTATTAAGCAAACCGAGTGTGTCGTAGAATTTTTGTTTTCATGTAATATATAATAATACTACATTATTAAATTGTACCTTTCGACAATACGATTATAAAATGCGTTGCGTTTCTTGCTAAATTTATTGGGTTATATGGACAAACTTTGAATGATACATTTTCATACAGAAATGATATAAAGTAAAGCAGGAAAGGTCACGGGCCCGTTTGGGCGTCAGTAAATCTCAACAATCTATACGTAACTGTAAATCGATCTGTGGCGGAAAACAATCGAACGCCTGCGGTCCGTATTAAAGCATTTCTATGCCAATATTATTACTGCACTATAAAACAATAAAGTTAAGTGGTATTGTCACTAGGTGAAATCGTGAACTGTAATGTTTCTTTGCTTTAGAAATCGAATAGAAATTACGTTATACATAAGTTAATAAATACATATTTCCGTTAATTTAAAAGCATATTTATCAAAAGAAAAATTTCATTATAATAGGCCTTCCTGTAGATATTAGTTGTAATTGAATTACTTTAAACACAAAATTTTATTCAGTTATTGATGATGTATTTGTTCAGTGAGCGTACAAAGCCAAATTAATTTCGAACATGGCCTTTAAATTACTTTTGTGAGAAAAGGGGGATAACATTTTATTGTTAACATCAAATGTTATTTCCTCAAACTGCGTTGTTTTGAACGAATTCACGCGCTCGACCGACAACAAAGCACTTAATTAACCAGTAATTTATATGAATGGGTTCTGTCGCTATTCGGACAAAAATTCTACTGCGATGGTAGATCTTGTCAGTAAACGGACGGTTACTTGAGAATAAATTACTCCTAAAGGTGACAAGATGTTATAATTAATATTTAGTTGGAAACATCTAGAGCATTTGCAACATTATCAACGTCGTTAAATATGTATCTTCATTGGGTGTCTCGCAGAAATATGCAAAGCCATTTCCGTTAGCATTCATAGTGCAAACGGTCAGGAATTAGCTTAAAAAGAGTTTAACTATATCATTTCCTATGCTATTTCTATGCATTTCTTATGAGAAAAACCGTATCACCTAATTGTATAACGTGTGGAACGATAGAAGACTTGCAACACTTGTTGATGGAATGTAGCCGCAATAAAGTACAAACAAAAGCTGTCATCGATGAGTTAAAACTCAATAGATTAGATCAGAGTAGCTTTTATATAATCTTGTGTGCACCTGCAAGTGAGGAAGCCAAGATTCTGTGGAAGTTTGTGTTTAAGTCTCTTTTGTGAATATTTTAAATTTAGGATACGATGGGACTGACATGTTCTATGTGGACCTAAGTCCCTAAATTAAATAAAGATTTAAAAAAAAGATCATAACTCTATCCTAACTAATATAATAAATGCGAATGTTTGTTTGTTACGCTTTCACGTCTTAACTATCTACCTAGGTGTATGGATAACATTTTAACAAGAAAAAAAGTTTAGTTCCCAAGAGATACGGAAAATTTATACTAACGTGAGCGAAGCCGCGTGCAAAAACTATTATAGAAATATTTAAACAGAATTGCACTGAATGGAAAGTCCAAACAGAGCTTTACGCCAATTAAAGGAGAAAACCGAACACGAACTTCGTGATGACATCTCGTGGAAGTTGACACTTTATTTCATGGTAGCAATAATTTTCAATTATATTTTAAATTGTATATTGACCGTTCAAGTATTTTCACTTATTTCAGTAAACAGAAAACACCAACATCCCACACAGGATATAGCGTGATTCTGTTACTGTTATTTTATTTATACAGTAAAGACGGAGCTCTGTTCAGTCCAGGATATTAACAAAACGAAATAAAAATATATTATGATTTAGATCCTAAAAAGCTTTTTCGGTGATGCACATTTTATGCATAATAAAACAATGGAAAATAACACCATCAATTATTTTCATTTTCGATTGTCATTACTTCAATTACTTCCATGTTTATGAATATCATGGGTGAATTTAGAAATTCTTTTCTACAGTACCTACACGAAAATAGTGTAAATTATGAATTTAAAAATTATATCGTTCGCACTTTTTTCAGTGAAAATGGATATTGCTGTTTCTGCTTCCACGCGTACAATTATATTACGATACATGTCTTATTGTTGATACAAAATATAGTATATTAGTTTACGAGGATGCATGTAAAGGTAAAACTTAAAACTAACACAAAGCATTATTCTGTTTTTACAGATTCATGAATAATTAGCATTATAGTTTTTATAACTGTATGATCATTAATTCCTTAACCATTCATTAACTCTGATGTTTCGTGAAGTCTGAATATGCCCGTTAATTTTGCATTAAAGTATTAAGAATATACAGTAACACTGAAATTATAATTTGTAATTCTGAACATTATCACACATTAAACGAAGTGATTGTTTTATTCGGATAATATTTTAATTGTGTCGTTTAGGACATCCTATTCAAAATATCCACAAAACAAAAAAATTAAAACCCATTTTAAAGCATGTGTTACCTGTAAATATTGTTCTGGTTATAATGGTTTTATTTTTATGTCGAAGAATAACTACAATGAACGTGTAGGCGGAACGTATGTTATGTCGTATATGAGTAAAAAGAATGCGAGTATTTTACTCGAAAATTGTGAGTTTTTTCACCTCCGAGTGGCGAATAATCGCATCGAATGTGCGGGCGCACCGTCGTGAACTCGTGAAGTCCCGCTGTGCGCCCAGTTTTGGACTACAGCAGCATAATTTATCGCGAACAATCACATTACCATATCACAAATGTAATGCGGTTGAATCCGCATATATGTGTTTTAATCGGTTTTTGATTCCTTTGTTATACGAATTTTATGAGAATTGAAACTGATTCTGTACAGATTTAACAGCTGCACTCTGTCCATTGTAGATATTGGCGAGATTTCATAAAAAATATTGTTTAACAATTGTCAGTGTAAAAAAACATAATATAACAACGGAGGAACGGACCGAAACGGCACAAGCTAAGTATTCGCATACATTTTATATTCAGTGGTAACATCTGCACATGTTTATGTAAATTTTTACAACTACAATTAAGATGTACGACCGGGTACAACAGAGTCGTTTTCAACGTATGTATTGTAGTTACTTGAATAAAATATAATTATCGACAGACGCTTTTAAAATATTAACAGTTTTGTTTGTTGCTAAAATAACTCATTCTGTTATAACTAAAATTAATACAAGGATGCTGCTCTATTTTAGCCACATCTTTCAAATTGGTTTCAATTTACTCGGTATGTTGTTAAAAGCGACACTAGCCGTTGTTCTTGGACTGTACCGTATTTTGACTGACAACGGTCAGGAATAATCTGTCTTGATCACGTGTTTTTCTACATAGTGATAAAGCCTATTAAGTGTGTATTTAGAAGAAAGAAGAACATAGAAGGTTTTTCAAAATTTGTAAATCGAAGAAAAACTGTAATTTTGTTCTTTTTTATTTTATTCTGTTTATAAAGAATTTTCGCCTAAAGCCCAAACGAATATTTGATCTCAAAGCTGTAGCACGAAATTAAAGCATTCATCGTCCTTAAAATGCTACAAGTTTATAACCACGACAACAATGAAATCGTTCTTCCATTACAAAGCAAGAGAAATGAATTAATTACAATAATCATATAAATTCATAGCTACGAACATTTCGTTTTTACTGAGCTAAAATGTGTAACGTTATAGAGCTACACAGGTTCATATTATTAATAATAGAAAGGAACCATCATATTAAAGTGATATTCAAATCGAGTCACAACAAAAGAATCCCATCTCTCTGAGCTCAAGTTTCAAAGAATGCGTGTTACACCGGTAACACAATACACGCGCCCAACGGGCACGGCCCGGGAGCTAGGGACTCTACAGGTAAATTGATTTAAAAACGCACTAGTAATTTTACACAACTTTACAACCCACATTATTCTATGAATTATATTTTATATAGATATTCACATAAATTCGCACCTACGTTTAAAAAATGATGCGTACGATAGCTTATTTAAAAATATTCACAATTTGTTTTATTACACACAAGCTTCTGCCCGCGACTTCGTCCTCGCAGAATAGTTACTTTGGGTTAACGCTAACACTCAGCGAAAGCTCTCAAAAGTAAAAAAAAAACACTATTTAGAAACATTCTTCACTGGTGATCGGTTCTTATTGGTCTCAGCGTGATGATAAATAAATGAGCTAACACTGAAATAATTTTTCAAATCGGACCAGTACTTCCTGAGATTAGCGCGCTTAAGCAAACAAAATCGTCAGCTTTTTTAATATAAAGTACAATATATGTAAACTACAAGATTTTGTTACTTTATTTTCCAGCCGCATAGTATTTTTATAGCTAAATCAATAAATTTACAATACATTTTTATTCATTTCGATTTATTCAAGCAATTAAATCAACATACAATCGGACTCGCAAAAATTTATTATTAGTGAGATTAAATGCAATATGCAGAGACCATTGTGCTCCAACCCAAATGTGGGGTACGGCGATACAGCCAATGAATAACACTGCGTTTAAATAGAATAACACGATCCATTGCGGGTAAAAGAAGGCATGATTGACACGTGAGCCGAACGCCCTATGAAATATGAATAGGCTTTTACAATTTTACATTTTTTTTTATACTCTAGTTTATTTATTATCACAATGTGAGGCCGAGATTACCAGCAACTTGGAAAAAAATAAGAAACTTAAATTTAACACAAAGAACTTCCCATATGTAGAGTTAATATTTTCTTTATAAATTATAATTGTATGTCAAAGTTTCAGTTCAATAATAAAAAGGGATCAGATCTGAAAGGATAATATACAAAAAATAATCTTAGATACAATTTTTACAACAACAAATTTTCCGGAGTTTTCCTCATAAATTCAGAGAAAAGAAATCGTTACCAACACTGACATGCCCCAACACGGTTCAACGAGTGAACGCTAAAAAAGCGGTAGCCGGGCGATAAAAAAAATGCAAAGGGACCACCACCATGTAAATTATTTCACTGCCCGACCAAGTTAAATTATCGTACTCGACTCGCAATAAAACTCCGACACCAGTGCTTTTATCAGGAATGAAGGAACATGCTGCCATATTTCATTAGACGGACGAGGTCGCTTATGTTCAAGCGTAAACATATTATATTAATCCAACTTACGCACTTTACATTATTGTATACGATTTTCATTTGACATTTATTGTGCAGTATAAAGTGTAGGCGTGCGTCCTTTTCTGACTCAAGTTTTTACGTTCTTTTCTTGTTTCTTAAGCAAGGCATAAACAATAAAAGTCAACATACATGAATTTATCATTTGTTTGTAATAATTTTAAAAGATATCATCTGTGCGCAATGTATTCACACTTGTTGATGACATTATACTTGGAATAGTTTACAATTTCCGTTAATTTCCGTTACGAGAAAACGATTATTAATTTGATAATCAACAGTAGCTCTAAGTCGTTTTTAATTAAGGGCTATGAACCAATTATTTTTCAACTTAAAAAAGAAGAAATACAAGATTAACGTAACGACTTTATAAAGTTTATTTAATTACTTACGTTTTTAGGTTTAATACTTTGTGTCATATATGTATGCATGCGATAATCGCACTAACTTCTAATTGTGTTTTGGCTCAGTGTGATTATGTTGTTAATAACCAGCATCTTCCCAATTACAGCTTCACCGGACTAGCATGGGGAGTCATCTTCCCAAGTTAGTCCGGTAAAGCTGTAAAGGCCTGACAAGGACAATAGCGTAGTCAGTTCGAAGCAAAAAGAGAGTCCCCATGCGTATTTTAAGTAGTAATTATTTTCGACCTGTTATTTATTCGTATAGTTTATGATTTCTAAATGTATAGTTGATTCCTATAGGCATTTCAGAATAATATACTTCTAGTGTACAAAATGTCATCACGGTACGTTTCATATAAAATAAATATATGTATTTGAAATTTTTTTACCACTTCTAAAAGTTTTCTAACAATTATAATAGCCTAGGAACGATGTAAACTTCTGACATGCAAAATTTCATACAAACCTGTTAATCCATTTTTGAATTGAATCACGTCATACAAAAATACAGACAAACATTTTTTGACGTAATCATGAAATCATCATCCTTTATAAAAGTTACCACAAATTTTGGTAAAAAAAAAACACAGACAGAACTATTAATATAGCTAACATTACTTACAGATATATACTACTTTTATTGAGATTTTATTAATATAGATATGAGGAAAGAGCATACGGGGTATCACAAGTCTTATTATCTAAACACGTTAAAATGTTTCAACTTCAATGTATACACGACAATCAAGTCCATATATTTTTTTTTAAACGTAAGACAGTGAGAATCGTGATTGCAGAGCGTGTGAATAAGATACCGCAACTTTTCATTAAAACAAAAAAAAAACCGTTCGCATAACACACAAGTCGGCAACTGTTTAAGCGAATCAAACAAAATAACTTCTCTGAACTGGCCCGCCGTACATCACCGCGAAGAATTTAATCAGCCGAGTCAACATAGTGGCCGGTATGCCGATGATATCTAGGGTGTTTCATTGGCGGCACACGAGCCGAACAAATTGGAAACGTGGTGTGCGGATACACCGAATGTTACAATTGAAATTTCTAAGATGCCTGGAAACATTTTTCTTAGTGGAAGCACGTAATCCACCGCGGGGGGTGTAAAGACCCTGTGGCCTATGAATGCGATATAAGAACGCCTTTTCTTCTTTTGTGAGTGTTTCGCACAACCGTGTTATATTGTTATTGTTACGTGACTCACAATTTTCGAAAGCCTTTTAATTGGGTGAAGATGGAGTTTATTCAAAATATTACATGCTTTAACGTATTTTTTTTATTATAGGACGACAAAATGATGGCGCTTACGCCTAGGTAAATACAGTACAAACCAAACGTAGCATCACTTTCATGTCAGCCTGCAACCTCTTGGTTGTTGGAAACATACTGGCTGATCCCGAAATGCGACACACTACCACCATTCTTAATTACTAGATATACGTCGGTTGGCCCTCAAAAAGGACACGCTAAAGCGGGTAGGTGTTAGAGCCACGCTGAGGCTACTAATAGTTTCAGCATGAATGGGTCGGCTCGACCGGGGTAGTACCACCCGACCCACAGAAAACCGACGTGAAATAACAGTGCTTGCATTGTTGCGTTTCGTTTGGTCAGTGAGAGCGCCGGAGGTTCCACCTCCCCTCCTCTTCCGCCTTCCCTTTCTCCCTCTCTCCCACAAGACAGGTTGGCAACCCACTTGCGACTCCCCTGGTGTTGCAAATGTCTATGGACGGTGGTGATCACTTATCATCGGGTCACCCACATGTCCGTTTGCCTCCTATGATATAAAAAAAAAACTATGAAATGTTTACACCCGATGTACAAAACTGCCATACACTAACACCCTGCTCTCTACATATATCAACGATATCCATCTTTATGTTTATACTTATTACCTAATAAGGATTAATTTGATAAAATAAATGACCTACCGTTCTATAGAAATATTTAAATTAAAATTTAAACGATGAGTTCTTGAAATCAATAACCAAATCACACGCCAATAACTACAAACACAGTACATATGTCATTAGACAACGAGTAGCCATTGACACATTCATGAACAATTATTCAGCATTTAATGTTGATGAATGTTCTGTTAAAGAAACCCGAATGACGACAAACTAGAAAGAGTCACTGTGATGAATGTATCACTCTGTGAACAAAAAATAATACCATCGTCATCAGAGTAATATCCATACAGGCATATAACATATTTCGTTTGTATTATCATTATAGTTAATTTATATCTTCCATCAGTAGGTACGCGTCATTCGATTTTTCAACTGATTAAGTGCAAAATTAGCAGATGCTCAACCTCCGATTCTGTTGATAATTTATTACTACGGACATTCAGGTTGAAAGGGAGCAGATGTCGCCTACGATTGTTTGCGCATAACAAAACGAAATCGGGGTTCTGCAACAGTTTCTAATTGTGCCACGACAATACTTAATCTAACCGGTCTCACTCGGCATCACGTTGCGCGCGTTCCCGATAAAGATCATTGAATGTCATAGAGCGCATAACAATTCCATGTAAAGTTTTAATTGTTGGTTTTTTAATCATTAAATTAAACAAAAATCATAAGTTCTTTATTCTTATATTATTATAAATTCCTCAGACCACCTATGCATTTACTTTGTTTCCTATATATTAAAAAATATTCTAAGAGGTGAATTTATGAGAATGTGTTACACTTAGAAGTTTCTCTGCGCTATCATAAACTGATAAAGCCCATATCGCCAATTTAAAAAATAGTAATCATTTTTTCTATTAATCAATATATATTTCGAATAGATTAAAATACTACTAATTTAAACATACGTCAAACTACTTTAGTTAAAATGTATTTACTAGAATATTTAATAACAGAAACTAAACATAAAGACAAAGTTTGAAACGGCAGATAGAAACAGGAATAAATTTTGTTTAGGGTTCAAAACTTTTAAAGAACTAATTATATTTATAAGGTTATATATATTGATAAGGTCGTTACTATGTAGAAATCCATTTTATCAGGATATTTGATAAATTTCCGGGTACAAGTAGCTAAAAAATATCAAATAAACTATGCAATCTCATATAATAAATTATGTAATTAAGCAACTAAGTTGTATTTACATGAATTGATTTTTTTTTTCTTACAAAATAATTTTATTTTCAATAAAGGTTTTCTTAGTACATACCTCTGTTGTTTATTATTTAATGTAATAATATTAATTTCGAATAGTGCTGTCATTTACCTTGCCTTTTCAGCACATTAACGTCCGCGTACCGCCTGCCCCGCATTACAGCCAAACTACTTAGCTGAGGCCAATGCGGATACAGTTTTTGCTCAATATAACTAACCCAGTAAAATCTTACGAATCATAGCTTTTTACTTACGAAATTACTCATATATAGTCATATCGTAAAATATATAAAAGTAGGACATATGGAGTAATAATTTTGCCAATTGCACCTAGAGTAATAATATTGTAACGCAATGATGATCTATTCATTAGTATTTATTTTTGTAACAACTTCAAATGAAGCTATTTATCCTTTACTATAATTTTGTAAGTAAATACAAAACAAGATCGAAATTAAAAATGAATACACTCCGTATCGTTTATGTTCTGCACCCCGTAGTTTATGAACTGCCAGGTGCCAAAGTGAACAAATAAAGCCAGGTTACCTCTCGCCCGCCAAATTGCCCGTCTCGTAATCTCTCGTACGACTATGGGTTCTCTGTTCACGTGTGAAATCCCTACAATTGACACGATACGATGTAACTCTATAGGGGTTAACACATCCAACCCTTTTAATGTTTAAAAAGCGTACTAACGTTTTCTTATGTTGTTATTTATTGGATTACATACAGTGCTGCACAAGTCGTATTAATATTAGAAACTAAGGTGTTGCTTTTTCTTTACCTCGGAATATGAAAATGTCGCTTACCTGTAATAAAAACCACATCATTAGTGTCAAATATAAATTCTGACCCTCCGATATTATGCAAACATGTCATATGCCACTGAATAGTACAACGGATAACCTTTGGTGTGTCATTTCCGTTTTCGTTTGTCCAAAGATCTCATTCATTCCTAGCACAGAACGAGACGTTAATTAGAAAATTATGTGGGAAATTATTAATAGGTCCGTCGTGTATACGATTAGATAACAAACTAGTCCATTAGTAGACAAGGATAAAAGTTCCAAGGATATAATATTAAAGGATTATGATTTCTATGTCTATCACCTTATGGTGCATATTTCTTTCAAAATATACAATTGAAAAGGACCTTGCAGCTATGGAGGTGAGATAAAGCAGTAGCGAACAATACGGCGTGCGTCGGTCCGGGGGCGGGTTTGACGCGTGGTTGAGGAATGATCAACGGCGTGGAAATGACGACTTAATGGATTATATATGTCCGCCGACACCGGAGATAAGTGTCGCACCGGCACCGGGACCCTGTCGCCGGAGATTAGGCACCGAAATTACAAAAATTAATAATATAATGGAAATCGAGTGAGGAATGATTTTACACGCCGATGAACTCAGACGATAAAACGATAATAAATTCGACGATGTCCATGTTACTTCGGAGTATGTACGATATTATTCACAAAAGCAAAAGCGTGTTCAACGTAAAAGAAAAAAAAAACCGTTTAAAAATCATTGTACGAATAACTTCGTTCGTTTTATAAAGTTACGTTTTATAGGGTTTTATAGGTGTCTTATGCAAAAAACGCTAGGACTAAAAGCTTGTATAGATAAACGAAAAACTAAAATTTGCAAAATACCTACATTATGCACATAAGTTCCACCACCCCTTGTCAAAAATGCCACGTCACCCAATAGATTTTTTTATTAGTCTAACTAGTCAACAACTTTACTGCTCACTGGACGTCTCTCTACATACTCAGCAATGCCAATAATTATTCTTTAGTGTATATAAGATATCTTTAGAGTATATAAAATACCAATACATATATTCTTACGATAGACTTTATATAGTCACAATTTATCAGTATAGGCAGCAAGCCATTTTTCAGGAGTGTAATATAATAATATATAAATAAAAAGATACATAAATATTTCTTTCTATTATTCTAACAATACAGGCTAAGATGTGAAATAGTTTATTTACAATTTCGCCGAAAGTGTTTCAAACGTGAATCATAAAGGCGACTGACCCACATCAAACGCATGTAAAGGTGAACCTACACGCAACAACTTAACATCCGGACAGTGACATTTACAGTTGCGTGCCGACTTGAAGTGCGGTAAATTGAATACGTATTTAACCAAACGGACCCCGCAAACCTACGAGTATACATCAAATATGATAGCACAATACCATACGATTTACCGGCAATCTATTCTTTTATATGCGAAGGACAAGAAACGCCTCACCACTTATAACAAAAAGTCCGAGACACCCGCTGGCCTTTTGTTGAATTTCAAGGCGCGATCTGGACAAACGACCCGTGGGAGCGAGTGTAAAATATTGAACCGGTGTCACAGTGGGAAGGACTCGATTGCCATTACAAAGCCATTTACGTCGTTTATATAAAGGAGGTGGGACGAAAGTAGAACGGTATCTAGTGTTGTAATTGCAAATGATCCACTTCTCACATGTCAAATGAGTTAATTTATTGCGATTGTGTTGTAAAAGGTAGGTACATCAGAATTGGGTTCGCAACACCTTGTATAGATAGATCAGTGCAACAAGCACGCTGTTACCTTCTATCATCAGACAAGTGACCGAGGCGAAAAGTATCCAAATACCCTACACAATGACCTTTTTCAGACTTCAAACTATCAGTCTAACGATTCAGGTGGTAAATGCAAAGAATAACTAACTCCCCAAGCAATCGATCCTTAAGAAATATGCCAATTATTTAGGTCAATATAAATCAATCTAGTTATTGACGAAATCCGAAGCAAGATATATCAGCAGTACTTTCAGATATTATATCGTGCCGTGAAATGAACTTATAGAAATGCGGAATGAGATTTTACTCTACACTGTTCTCCAATATAACGTTTTAGGATTTTAGTTTCTTTGTCAATTTGTATATCCGGATCTCACTTAAAAACTCTTAGGTTTATTTTTATGAAATTATATAATCATTGTTAAAAATATATTTATAACCAGAAAAAAAAAAATCTTTTCAACCGATTTTGATGAAATGTTATTCACTGGTAAGTACATATCATTTAAAAATTGATACGCGCTAAAGATATTAATATTATCGTTTTTGTAAAAATATTAAAAATTTAAAGCATATTTGATTTTCTACTAATTTTAACGAAATTTTGAAGGTCATTTAAAACTTGATAAGAAATAAAAATAGCAAATAATAAGTAACTTTAGAATTTATAGAAAAATTACAAGAAATTAAGTCGTTATATAATTTTTAACCGATTTCGATAACATTTCGTACAGGAAAAGTGTGTATATGTTATTCCGACATCGATGTCGTATAAGAATTATCAATATTATTTTTAGAAATAGTGAATATCGATTAAAAAAAATAAATTTTATTCAATGTCAAAAGGTTTTAATGAAATTTTGTACATGGGAAAAGTAATGCATAATTCCGAAATTGATATACTATAAATGTAATCTTCTATATCTTCTTCTATACATATAATAAAAATGAAGTGTCTGTATGTAATATCAAAATAAAATATTTTTACCGATTGGGTACGAAAGTATATACGCTAGTGATAACAAAAATGTAATTTTTAAAATTTTTGTCGGTCTGTCTGTTTGTTCCGGCTAATCTCCGAAACGGCTGAACCGATTTTGACGGAAATTTCACTCGCAGATAGTTGAAATTACAGCGGGTTACTTAGGTTACTCTAAATTAAACTAGCTATTAACCGCGGCTTTGTCTGCAATGCTATCTTCAAAACGGTTGGACCGATTTTCATGGGACTTTCATCGGCAGATAGCTGATCTTATAAAAAGTAATTTAGGCAATTTTAATTTTACTAACTGTTAACCGTGGCTTCGCCCGCACTTCTATCACCAAAACGGTTAGACCGATTTTCACGGGACTTTCACTGGTAGATAGCGAACATTATAAAAAGTAATTGAGGTTATTCTATTTTAGACTAGCCGTTACCCGCGACTTTATCTGCATAAAATTTTGCAAGATTTCAACTCATTCTTTATTTTAAATAAGAGAAATAATTATCAGCTTATTGTTTACAATTCGATATTATATTTATTAATAATTTTAATGATATAGGTCTTCCTTATAAGATCTTAGATTATAATTTATTAACGTATTACGTAAAGAGTTCCATAATACAATTTCTTGCGGAACAGACAAGCGTTTATTTTTTGTATAGTCACAAAATCTTTATTATAATAATGCCAATGTATATTAAGTGTAATGTAAATCTTTATAAAAATATTTTAAGTTATTGTTTCATACAGTGTAAGTGAGCACTGGGGTAGTTATATGGTGGGTTAAGGTTCCAAATATGTTGCTGATGACAAATCTCATTTGGCACGCTGTTAGTATTTATATATCTAATGTACACGTTACATGTTACTTTTAGTGGCGTGCGCGTCGTACTTACAGTTGTTTTTAAAGAGCATTTCTATAATTGTACATAGTCTCACAATTGTATAATTCTTTAATACGATTTTAAATAACGCGTGCGGAGCTGCGGGTACAGCTATTTGACAATATTTTTAGAAATCCTAAATACATTATTTCCAAAAAATACTCATTTTTATTAAATATGAACAGATCTTGACAAGATTTTATACCCGGACTATACCTATACCTATGTCATTACAAAATTGATAGCGTCTAAGAATTGTAATAATATTCTTACTAATTCTAAAAAACTTGAAAGATATAGATGGTGAGTTTTAGAAATCACAAAATATTCACAAACGTATTTCAATAAAATAACGACCCGAAAATAGTTTCTTCATAAATAACGCATGCAAAGCCGCGGGCAGTTGCTGATCTATACATATATTCCGATATTGAAACCTCATGTTTTCCGTAAGTTTTGAACCTAGATCGATCGACACTCGATCCGAACGAGCCATTACTAATTCATTATTACTTCAGTTTTATGGTAATATTTATAAAGCACACATAGAAGAATAATAATATTCAAATGTTAGTAAGTAGTAACATAAAAGAAAACCTATCATCATGTCTAATGTAAAAAGTTCCAAATCCTTTAGCGTTTTCCTCTAAAACATGTAATAATCTCAAAAGTCTGAAATGATATGTTTACAGTGAATACCCTAAATTAAGTAACGGACAATAATACACTACGCCAAAACGACGTTTAGTATATCAGTGTAAATTATGTAAAATGTAACATAATTTCATTTAATGAAACAATCTGCTTTCAAATGAATTGGCGGCTATGTTAGAATGTTTAGTCTGATGAAAGGTTGCGTGTTTGAGGGATGAGAAGTTGAATCACAAACGTTTTGAGACCAATTATGTAGTGTATTTTTTAAAAAACCTTACTTATAAAAAAAGTGTAGGTGCAGATTGCGTAAGAGTATAACAAAAAATATAAAAAAGAATGTCACATCTGTAACAATTTTCAAGTACGTATGTTAAAGTCTAAAAACTTCAATGACAAAAATATGCATACAAAACAGTAATATTATAAAAGTCCTTTTATATAAATAAATAAATATAATATTATGTATCTTCACTGTACGATACACACAAAAAACTGTCAATTTATAAATAAAATTATTATATGATAAAATATTTATACTGAATTCAAATTAATATAATATGAATTTTAGTAATTCCTATCGTAAAAACTGTAAAAATATAAAAATACTAATTATTCCTCAACAAACAATCCAAATCTCTAAGCAAATACGATAATTAAAATAATATTACTGGTATCTATCCAAAATATTATACCAATAATATTTACAATTATAAAAACTTCATATTTACATAGAAAAATAGAGGCAATTTTAGTAATTTTTCATAATACATTTTATAACCAATAACAGTTGTTCACAATTCACGATACGAAACTTCGCACAACAATTTTATCAGTCAGAGTGTTAACAAGTAGAGTCTATGGAATCGTACCTGCATATTAGCCAGCCAGCTGCCCTGAACCCCCACCATGGTTAGCGCGCTTTACCCCGCTGGGTTGCTGCCATGACTCTGTTTCATTCGCACATACCGATCGAAAGCTTGCCCCCAACATCATAAAAAGCGGTTTCGTTTACTTGTGTTGTGCTTTACGTACATTGGTGTGCATTAAATAGACATTCCTGCTCAACCTTAACACATAATAAATAGAATACAACTTATAACGGCGATTTAAGTACTTAGCACCTTTTAGTTTTGAAGGCGAATTTACCTGTTGGAACGCGTGAACCGGCGCGACGGCCTTGTGCGCGAGCGCACCGCAGGTTTCAACTCCAAGACAGTTCCATCTCAGACCTCTGCTTGTTCGGCCGCGTTACGTGCTCTACGATCGAGTACTTACAGACGCACGATCCTGTCCAATTAGTGCGCTCGCGAGAAACGAGTTAAGTGGCCAGGCCAACTAGTGTAGCTCCGGATTGCGGGGCAAAATGAAATGAACTAGTGCACCGTTGACGAAATGTTTATGTGGAGATTTAGTGCTAAACGATGATATATAAAACTATGTAATAAGTGTGTTTAGTGAATACAAAACAATGTTTATTACGTGGTTTGCCAAAACCCTACTGGTGCTCAGCACTGCTTTCACGGTAAAAAGTGCATCATTGTCAGCAACCACGGGAACGCGTTACCAAGCTCCAGATGAATGCGGATGGATGACAGATTACGATGGTGCAGGAGTCGCGTTACAGTGCCGATTGAGAACTATAAATAGTGAATTAGAAAATACAAACTTCAGTGCAATACAACCACATCCAACTGTCAGGTTGCGTATCGAATGCAGTGATGCATTATTCTTTCAAAGCTCGCTCGCCCCCGGTAGTTTTCGACAGTTAATAGAACTACGCGAACTAACGATTGAGTATTGTAAAATAGGAAACCTTTCTGACAGTGCGTTTACTGGACTACGTGATTTAAGAAATTTAACAATCCGAACTCACAATACGGATTGGTCTACAATGTCACTCGAAATAACTCCAAGTGCATTTTCTAGGGACGTACAGAATTTAGAACGCTTGGATCTAAGTGAAAATAATATGTTAGTATTTCCAGATGGAGCACTGTGTACACTGAGAAATTTAGAATATTTAAATATGACCGGCAATCGAATGAGAGACATCAGTCATTTTCAATTTTCCACTGCTCATCGTCATCCGACGGAAAAATGTGGGGATAATCTTTTGGTGTTAGATCTCTCAAGTAATGTTATTGACACCTTACCACCAAATCTCCTTTCTGGACTTCGGAGATTACAAAAGTTTTATATACAAGGCAATGGTTTGAATTCTGTCGCCGACAGATCGTTAGAAGGTCTCATTTCTCTAACAACAATAAGATTCTCCGATAACCAACTTACAAGTTTACCGCCGGAACTCTTCAGCGATACTAAAGAACTAAAAGAAATATATTTGAACAACAATACCATAACGGTTTTAGCACCTGGATTGTTCAGTGATTTATTTCAATTGCTCGTACTGGATTTGTCATACAACGAGTTGACATCAGACTGGATTAACACTTCTACATTTTCCGGACTGAAGCGATTGGTGTATTTGGATTTTTCTCACAACCGAGTATCCAAACTTGAGATAGCATTATTTAGAGACTTGCACAATTTGCAAATACTAAAAATGCAAGATAATTGGATTGAACATATACCTGAAAATGTTTTTAGCTCTTTAAGCAATTTGCACACTTTAACATTATCAAACAATAGATTGACAAACATAGAAAGTTATGCTTTTACTGGATTACAAGTACTGTCAGTACTCTCCATAGATAGTAATCGTATTACTAGAATACATGCCCTTGCACTTCGTAATTGCTCAACACTTCAAGATTTACATTTAAATGGTAATAGGCTTGATGAAGTACCTCTAGCATTGAAATCAATACCACAATTAAAAACGCTTGACTTGGGAGAAAATTTAATAGTCAGTATAGAGAATGCTTCATTTATGACTATGGAGCAAATGTATGGTTTAAGATTGACTGAAAATAACATTGGTAATATCAGTAAAGGTGTTTTTGATAAAATGACATCCTTAAAAATTCTAAATTTATCAAGAAATAAAATACAAAAAATTGAAGCAGGTTCTTTTGATTCAAATATTAATTTGCAAGCGATAAGATTGGATGGCAATTATTTGTCTGATATCGGAGGATTATTTGCAAAATTACCTAATTTGGTATGGTTGAACATTTCTGATAACCGATTGGAATGGTTCGATTATGCTATGATTCCAACTGGATTGCAGTGGTTGGATATTCACGCCAACAGGATCGCTGAACTTGGAAATTACTTTGAGATTGAATCGCAACTATCACTCAGTACTTTTGACGCGAGCTCAAACAGATTAACTGAAATTACTGGAAGTGCAATTCCTAACTCTGTAGAAATGTTGTATTTAAACGACAATCTGATTTCAAAAGTTCAATCTTACACTTTTTTCAAGAAACCGAATTTAACTCGTGTCGACTTGTACGGTAATAAAATAACGAGTTTGGACCCGAATTCTCTGAGGATATCCGCAGTTCCACAAGATAAATCAGTGCCAGAGTTTTTCATTGGCGGAAACCCATTAGAATGTGACTGTACAATGGATTGGTTGCAAAAAATAAACACCGGAAACAGGGCAAGAACACAACCAAAGTTAATGGATTTAGATAGCATATACTGCAAATTACTCTACAGTCGTGGTAACGCATATGTCCCATTGATCGAAGCAGCGCCACATCAATTCTTATGTAAATATGAGTCTCACTGCCACGCTTTATGTCACTGTTGTGATTTCGACGCTTGTGATTGTGAAATGACTTGCCCTAATAACTGTACCTGTTATCACGACCCAACATGGTCCGCTAATGTTGTTGAGTGTTCTAATGCAGGTTATGTAAACTTTCTACCTGACAAAATACCAATGGAGGCCACAGAACTATATCTTGACGGGAATGACATTAAAACGCTTCCGAGTCACGCGTTTATCGGCAGAAAAAAATTAAAAATATTATTTTTGAACGCATCTAATGTAGAAACGGTTCATAACAGATCGTTTAATGGTTTAAAAGAACTCGAAGTGCTACACTTGGAATATAATCGTTTGACAACCCTAGAAGGACAAGAATTTGACGGGTTAGATAATTTACGAGAACTCCATATAAATAATAATATGATCAGACATATTGGCAAGGAAATGTTCAATCACATGTCACGTCTAAAAATGTTACATCTTCAACATAATCGCCTTATAACTTTATCGGTGTGGAAAATCAATCCTTTGATTACGGAAATAACACTTTCTTATAATCCGTGGTCATGTGATTGCGAATACATTGAAATGTTCCGCGAATGGACGAAAAGAGTGAATTCCATAGTAGATTTATCAGACATTACATGCATTTACTCAAAACCTAATACTACTGAAATCTCTGTGTACAACGAAAGCATGTACAATGATCCAGATTCAGGATTTAAAATTATCAATGATAATGGAACCATTTGTACTGGACTCCCCAGTATTAACAACAGCATAAACGGAAACTTGACAGCCACAAGAACGATTATTACCAATGACGAAGTTCAAGACTACATACCACTACTTATTGCAACTCTTGGTGGATTTTTATTCGTATTGTTAATAACATTAGTGATATTCATTTATCGACAAGAGATGCGAGTGTGGTGTCACTCAAAATTCGGCGTTAGATTATTCTACGGAGCGAGCGGATTTGATAGAGAGGACTCAGAGAAGATGTATGACGCGTTCATATGTTACAGCTCGAAAGATGAAGCATGGGTTACCGATGAGCTTACCCCAATTTTGGAACGCGGTGATCCCTCCTACAAACTTTGTCTACATTATCGTGACGTGGGTGGTCATGTGACTGAAAAGATAAGACAGGCCGTGGAATCTTCGCGGCGCACTATAATGATCCTAAGTGAAAATTTTTTGAGATCAGAGTGGGTTCGCTGTGAATTAAAATCAGCTTTGCATCAAGTACTAAGAGACAGACGGAAAAGACTTATAGTGGTGTTGTTAGGTCAAGTGCCCCAGAGGGATCTAGATCAGGATATAAGACTGTATTTGAAAACAAATAAGTGTTTGCACGCAGATGATAGACTGTTTTGGGAAAAGTTGAAGTTCGCGTTACCCGATGTGCGTAATAGACAACGGTGTCGTAATATGCCGAGTCCGGGAGCTGGAGGTTCGATGCCAATGCACAGGCACCATCATCCAAGGAATCACTTGGGTATGTTGCCGCCTCCACCAGTGCACGGTGCTCACCCCGTATTACCTCCGCATCCATCACACGCGTCGCACTCGGTACCACCACGGGCCTCACCACGCACGATGTCCGTCCATGTGTAGTGTATAACTTACCAATATACTTTTCAGTGAAGTGCGTTTCAATAACGGTTCAGTGATTAAAACTATTGTGTTTTATCTAAACGTGATGGCTAGTCGGTTATAGTTTACAGATTGTAAATACTGCCTAAGGAATTTTCATATCTTTAAGAATACATGATAATTATCATTATTTAAATACGTTAAACCTTTTATGTAATATATTAATAAATGTAATACAAATATTGCCATTTGAAAAGTATTTTCTGAAAAAATGTATCCAATTGTCTGGAGCGAATATAGATATAAGAATATTGTGTATAATGTATGTATATAGGCCTATATAGGCTGTGTTTGTTAGGCAAATTTGTCAACTACTATTATTTTTACTTAAAACTGGCATTCTTTGCCGCTATCTGTGATAATATTAGTTTTAGTGAATGTATCTTTAATATCCCATCAATGTAAATGTACGTTAGTCAAATAAAAAAATATTTATTGTAAAAATTCGAAAACTGACTGTGTCAAAAAGTGATAAATGAAAAATAAAATGGATTTAATCATAAATTATCTTTTATATTTGAATATAACAGTTACACGTAGACATTGCTTAACATTAAAGTAATACATTCGTGAAAGAAAATAATATATATTCAATAATTAGGTATATTTAATAATATAATTTTTCTCAATCCGTAAATCACTCAATTTAATTTAATTATAAACGCAATGGCGCCATCTTCTATTCGCATGCTCAAAAACCTGAGATTATGTTCAAACTTTAGCTTACAAACATAAAATATAATAAAACAATAACAAAACATGGATTACACCCCTTGTTATTATAGTTTTTTTTATCGTAGCTCGGCAAAATGACTGTACTGTGCCTGATGGTAAGCACAGTACAATCCAAAAACAATGGCGACTACCGAGAGACATACTATCCCTCGCCGGTCGCCGCTGTCATGCCGGCCTGCGTAAGTATCTCTTCACGTTGCGCTTGAAGGACCCCATGTCATAGGAAGGAGGAAACACACTGGCCGGGAGATTGTTCCATAGCTTCACGGTACGGCAAAGATAAGATGTTGCGAACTTTTTAGTTCGTGCCCAGATAGGATTTACCGTAAAACTGTGGCTCCGAAGACCAGCGCGCGTGGTGCGGTTATGAAAAGGAGAGGAAGGGATCAAGTTGAATAACTCTTCAGAACACTCGCCATGATACAGACGGTAGAACACGCTCAGTGAGGCAATGTCTCTGCGCAACTGAAGCGGCTCTATGAACTCTGTAATGTCTGCATCATTAACCATGCGGACAGCCCGTCTTTGCAACCTGTCCAGGGTATCCAAGAGGTACTTTGCCGAACCGTCCCAGAGGTGCGAGCAGTATTCCACGCAGGGCCGAACTTGCGCCTTATAAAGGAGATATAGCTGTTCAGGCGTGAAAAACCGTCGCACCCTGTTCAGGATTCCGAGTCTCCGAGATGCTGTGGAGATCACGCTCTGTATATAATCCCTGGGATTGAGGTCGCTGCGAATATCTATGCCTAAGATATTAAGACTGTCTCGCATTGCGAGCGAGACATTCTGAAGAGCTGGAAGGGGGGTAAATGGGGATCTCTTGCAGGTAAACGCGCATACCTGTGTTTTGTTGGCATTAAACTCAACCAAATTACTTGCTCCCCATGTTGATATGCGAAGCAAAGATTGGTCGAGCTTAATGACTAGTTCCTGCCGTCTCTTTTCTGTGTCTCCCTGACCGCAAGAAGGCTTGCTGTAATAGGACTCATGGATGGTGCTATCGTCTGCATAGCAATGAATATGGCCTAAAGGCAACATATCATTGATATGCAGAAGAAACAGAGTTGGCGAAAGTACAGAGCCTTGAGGAACTCCAGCATTTACTGACATGAGCTGCGAATCACATCCTTCGACAAGGACACGAATTCTGCGCTCATGTAGAAAGCCAGAAATCCATTTGCATAGATTGTCAGGGAGTCCGTACGCCGGAAGCTTCGAAAGAAGACCACGGTGCCAGACCCTATCAAAGGCCTTGGCAATGTCAAGACTGATCGCCAAGGCTTCGCCGTGCTTGTCAATTGCTTCCCCCCAGCGGTGCAGTACGTAAGCTAGAAGATCACCCGTTGATCGGTTTTGGCGAAAACCATATTGCCGATCGTTAATTAGCGAGTGATCCTCCAGATAGCGGACAAGCTGGGTGTTGATGATCCGCTCCATGATCTTGCACAGCACTGAGGTTACGGCAATTGGACGGTAGTTGTTAGGATCTGATCGATCTCCCTTCTTGGGAATCGGTTGAACATTGGCCTCTTTCCAAGCCCGGGGCACGACACCAGAGACGTAGGACAGGCGGTATAAGCGCGTAAGTATAGGAGCCAACTCGGCTGCACATTTTTTAATAACTACCGCTGGGATACCATCCGGACCACTGGCCTTCCGAACATCGAGTGATCGTAGTTGTTTTAATACGTCACGTTGCCTGAATCGTAATTCCGGCATAGTGACACCGCAGCATGGAATAGTAGGTGGTTGCGCGTTTCGATCATCGAGCCAGGAATTCGCCGCAAAGAGATTGCCTAATAATGTCGCTTTCTCCTGTGGATCATAGGCCAGTGTCCCATCAAAGTACCTCAGTGGCGGTAACGTTGGACGGCAAAAATTGGCTTGCACAGCTTTGGCCAAACTCCAGTAGACTCGACTGTTAGTCGGATGACTTACGAGTTCATGACCTAAGCGTGCAATGCGTTGGGCATCCGCTCTAGTATAGGCCCTCCTACAAGCTTTGGTAGCAGAATTATAGGCTGTTTTGAGGATATTGATATTAGGATCCTTGTTAGCGCGACCCTTGATCCAATCACGATACGTGGCTTGCTTCTTACTGACAGCATCAGCACATTCACGATTGAACCAAGGGCGTCCCCTGCGATTACCGACGATCTTGGAGGAAGGAATATAATACTCCATTGCCATTCCAATCTCGTCAGCAATCGCATCGGCAATCGCTGAAGGATCTTTCCCGTCGAAACAGCGTCGCTGCCAAGGAATGGAAGCGAAATAATCCCGCATCCCGTCCCAATCTGCTGACGAGTAGTGCCAGACTTTGCGCTTAATTCTTGTACTGGGTGGAGGTTGAGCGCGTGGCACAGACGATACAACAAGGCAGTGATCCGATGTGCCCAAAGGAGCACTGACCGACACATCATACCCAGTTGGATGACTCGTCAACAGAAGGTCCAGTAAAGAGGGCGCATGACCTGTGATATCAGGAATCCGGGTATGCTGGATTACTAGTTGAGTCAGGTCATGTGTTAAGGCGAATGCATGGGCTGTTCGTCCTGCATGGTCCGTCCTAGAGGAGCCCAACCACATTTCGTGGTGTGCATTAAAGTCCCCTAAGACCACCAATTCCGCAGTAGGGAACTGCTCCTGTACGTCATCTATTGCCTTACTCATGTATTCAAAGAGCCGAGTAGTCTCATCATCCCCATAATGGGATCTGTAAAGGCACACGTAGATACGGCTTTGAGTGCCCAGGTCCACGTGTAGCCAAAGGATGGAAAAGGAAGGATCCTCCATGCAGCGCAAACGACGACAGCACACCTCCGACCGTACATACACACATACACCGGCTTTAGCTTGAAAGTTGGAAATAATCTGTAGTAATCTGTACAGCGCCAAAGTGGTAAAAGATTGTTCTTTTTTAAATAGCATTTTTACCCAAACTATCGATTTTTCTTGCCTCGTTTTTTTTAATATAGCAGAAAAAAACAATGTCAGAGTATTAAGATAATTTTAACTTAAACAGAGCTCCATAGATTTGTAGGAAGAACATCGCACTTAAGATAATTCAATAAATTAATTATAAAATTGAATTATTGAAGTAACGAATAAAACTTGTAAGATCGTCACATAATAAAATCTTTTCCGAGCTAGTACCCTCATTACTATTCTCTGAAATTTACAGAGGTTCCTTTTTTTAAACTAAGATATTTTTTAGCGAGATTGAATACTAATTTCCAAATATGTGTACTATTACTTGCTTATAAAAGTATTAAAAGAGATAAAGTGAGTTTAATCAAGTACCCCGAAGTGTATATTCTATACAACGTGCTACAATTTTACACAAGAAGAATAAAATTTCACACACGCGTGTCGTTGAATATGATCGAGTTTTTTTTTTTGTCGGCCAATAAGGATACCTCGGGCCATCGACCGCGAGCCTTCAATCTGAGGTAACGAGCCCTCGACGTAAATAGGTGTGAAACAACTGGAAAGCGCGAACAAAAGGATAGCGTGGCTTTTTTTATACGGTGTGCATAAAATGAATGCTCATCGTATGATAAAACAACAGATCAAGAAAAAGTGACTGTCGAGAGATTAGAGTCGACGGACGATTGCCGTCATTAGGTATACTAGCCTCTATATAACCCAATGTAAACTAGATCCACAAACTTAATGCACCAGAGTTAGACATCATAACGAGTGTTTAATATCTGTATGGTAGTTATATAAGTTACTTAACAGCAAATGTACTTTAAGACAGATAATATCAATATTTCCTTGAGGGATTATTTCACTTCCCTTATACTGTACAAACCCACTGAACATCTAGAATGTGTACAGAAATTGAAACATATATAAATACTGGACTGTAAAATGATTGTTATCATTGTTACTTATTTAGAGCTAAAAAAGGTTAATCTTTAAGTAAAGTCCTTATAAACACAAGGGAGTGAAATGATGCTAACATGACTGACAGCAATTTGCATGCTAAAATTTCGCAAATAAATATAAATGAATATCATAATAATTATAAACATTGTTCATAAATATTCACTGCTCGTTTGTATCAACTTTGTTTCAAAGAGCATTAAATATCAAGGTTTGGTAGTACCGTTTTTAATCCGTAATAAGGAAAAGCTTGGGTTTTAACTCAAAACAGTTGATCACTTTAACATTTAATTTTTGAAGTAGATTATTCGTTGCACTGTTATGTACTACTAACGAATGCAAATAAAATATTTTAGGAAATAAAAGAAACTGGTGTATGTATTATTATATACTTGTACAAAATGCCAAAACACGTTTTAATATATTCGAAGCTTAAAACAAAATTAACACAACATTTTGACTCTATTTTTTTCACTGTTTACAAATTATCTTGTCCAAAATAATCAGTATAATTATCATATCGGATACAATATATTACAGAAACGACTGTGTATTGTACATACGTTTGCGTAAAATCAGTAATAAACAGCACATTATTCAGTTTAAGTATACTTCTCACACACATATTGGCCCAGATAATATTTACACTTACCCGATTTTTATTATGATAGCGAAATAAAATCGTAACGGGAATGCATTTCTTCCTTCTCATATTACGCTTAAAAACTTTAACTTCAACATGCGACCAATTGAAGTACAATTTACATAGTATCGGGTCTTTTAGTAACATGAATTTTATTCAGAACATACATTTTATTAAATAAAGCACGCTTGAAATGGTCACGTTAACCATACTCATACGAATATACTGGTATGCCTCGAAGCCTCCGTCAGTACAGTTAATTTTAAAATATAGACAACTCCAAGGACTCCAGGGACTCACTCAAATATACACCCAGTTGGTATGTGAAAAATGTTTTAAAATAAGCCTAGAACCCGTTCGCAGCATCATCTACCGGGTCCAATAAAGAAAAAACAATTTACAAAAAAAATATGCTGACTTCGATATGAAAAACCACAAAGGCACTAAAAAGGGAGAAATAACTAAATTATTAAATTAACCAAATTAAATAAAAAATATTGATATTTGCGCTACCTAATAATATATTTGAAGTCAATGCTTACCTCAATTAATCTCATCTACATACAAAGTTTGTGTCCACTCTCGTGTCCCGCGATATACATATATCTGTGTGTAATAGAATTTAGCCTACTTATTACATTTTGTGCTTCTAATTCTCTAACTGATTGATAATTACGCGTAGAAATGTCATTTAGCCGTAGCTCAGTTATAACATACTGTACATTACTGTACATTATATGGACTGACGGGGGCGTCGGTTCAGAACCCAGCGATCATTTTTTTTAAGGTGGTATAGGGAAATGAAATATTTCTTAAATTATAGCTAATCTGTCTGCTATATATAGCACAAAGAAAATTTACCAAAATCCGTCAAGAATTTAATTAACTACAAATTTTTGATTTTCGTCCGTCATCCTGGAGAACCCCTTGCGTTTTATGGGACAAAAAGTATCCTAGATGTAGCCTTGTAATATTAGTTATCACTTTGTCAAGTTTCGTGAAAATTGATTCAGAACCTTCAAAGTTATACGTGTTCACAGGGACAGACAGACATACAAAAATTTTAAATGGATTAATTTTGACTTCTGTATCGATAACAAAGTCTAGCCCGATTGTAATTTTCAAAAAATATTTAATGCATAGATTTGGCCTTGTTACATATATAATTTGTATATATATATATATATAGATGAAATACTTACAAAAAATGTTGAGTCTAAAATGTCACAACGAGTAACATCGTTGTATAAACGAAATAAGGATTTTAATTAGTTACGACCTGTACAGGATAACTTCAGATCTAAATTGATTTCCTTACGGATTGGTACTTCTTTTGTTTGACTAAGTTTTAAAGTTTCTACAAACATTTTCTTCAGTAAATTAAACTATTCATAAGAACTGCTTTAAAATTAGAGCGGCATTTATTTATTAATTTTAAATTAAAAATGTATGTTCTTTAATATATGTACATAATTAATAGTGTCTTGTAAATCTCATACAGAATTTTGAAATCCAGGAAAAAAAATTCGAAAGAAGTTTTATTATTACATCCCGAATTACGCTCTCAGCTAGGAGAAATAACAGCTTTCACAGTAACATATCGCTTCGCCGTCCTAGGGCGTCATAAATTAAACTAAAGAAATAACATAGACATGAAAAAAAAAACGCAACGCCTCGCTGTGTACAACATTAATCAGAGCTGTGAGAAGGCGTAGAGAATTTATTTTACGATTGTTACAGCGCCGATGAAACGTTAAAAATGCTGTCGTAGCTATATTGAAACATTGGATGCATTGTTCGAACGCGATTGAGCCGATAACGCACCGAGGTTCCGTCTTATATTCCTGCCGTAGCACCTTGTTGATTTTCCAACGTAAACTGTCGGATACGGCCCGCCCGTAACTAGTTTCTTTTTTATTAGTACTGGTTTAGTGTGGAACGGAACGCGACTCCATATCGGTCGTATGATTAAACCGCTAGATATCATAATCACTAGTCTATGCGTTTATCGAAAATATAATCGGAGTGCGGTAATAAATTTGTCTCATTTTAATATCCTAGAGCGTGTTACATTCAAACATAATAGCTCTGGATGTTTAGACTTAAATCTCATCAGAAGCTGTGGATGAATCAAGCAGTGGATTCGAAGTAGAGACAAGTCGTAATACGAAAGATCTCAACGAGGTGCGATCACATTCATATTTATAGTTCAAAATATATTAAGTACACTCTACACTCTTCCTTTAAGTAAAATAGTTTCAAATTATGTTTATACCTATTTTAACAAAATAGGTTTGTAATACAAAGATATTGACTAAATTATTGACTGATACCACAGAAGTAATTAAAGATGTAATAATAGGTAGCCTTTCATGTATCATTTAGTCAGTAGTGAGCATTTTTTTATTTCAACAATATGTCTATTTTTAGCACTAATCACAATGACCTGTTCAATTAAATACATTTTATCATTACACTAGCGGGCACGGCAGACGTTAAACTAAAAGGAGATAGAAGTAGCTTATTGAAAAAAAAATAACGTTACATTTTTTTTTCACACTGTACAAATGAAATACTCGCACACTCATAAGACCAACTATAAATACCGTTGTTAATCTCTCTCGTTAACGTTATGAGACCTCAACCAGTTATTTTGAACGGCTATTATGAAAGCCAAACAATATGCTCGGTATAATGTAGTCCGCTGTGACTCACGGGCTATCTTCATTGGCCGCTAAACAATTTGACGCAAATTATACACTGTTACAAAGCAAAAGCATTAATTAACTTGCCTGTAAGATTAATGCGATTATCAAATTCTTATTTCAATTATATTCACATGCTGTTATTATTTCAACTAGGCTGTTTGTTCTAACAATATCAAATTAACGGATTATCTTGATTGTTAGTCATAAATACTGATGCGCATGTATTGTAGTATTCAATAAAAAGTTCATCTTTAGTATTATCTTTTAATACTACTTAGTATTACTTCTATATACTACTTACTACTTCAAATATTTAACACACTATATTTTTCATGAAATATAAATAACTGGTTATAGTGAAATCAAACATATGAATGATCACTTTATTATCTATATCCTTATGACTGTGACCATTGATATTAGATACATACATACGTTTTATCAAAATCTTGATAACTATACTACTATCTATATAGTATTATACAATGAATATTTCTATAACCTTAACCTTATGAACATACGAAGCTGAAAGGAAAGTGAAAATATGCATTTATTACATATAAATTTAAATACATAATTAAAAATTAATTGTCACGTGTTGCAAAAATAAAAACGTAAAAACTGTAAACTGTTATATCGTACTAACAAGTACACGCTGTTCCGAATACGTTTTTTGTGCTGTAATATCGGTTGAGCTTAAATAAAATTACACTTTTTTCAAACATATGCGTTACGATTTCTAAAAATATTATAGTTTTCGAAAGACGTGTACTGCCTATTTACAAAAATTTACTCAAACTTTATCCGTCATGAAGTAATTATTTTCGATTTAACTACAATATGTCTACACGTTACGACTTCTAACATTATTCTACCTAATATTATATATACCATTGTTGGTTTGGTTGTTATTGTTTCACGCCATAATTATAATACTCAACCGATCATCAGAAGGTTTTGCATAGACGTTGTCAGGGGTACAGATAAGGAGATAAGAATACCTTCCAACCAGAAAAAATAGTGTTCCCGAAGGCAGGTTAAATTTACATTGTCGTGAACGAAAACGCGATCAAAATTTAGTACCTACTCTATCAATTTTGGAATACCATTTACTTCCTGGGTATAAATGTTATCAAAAATGTAATTTGTTGAAAATATCTTGGTTAGAATGATTAAAAATAACAATAATTATTTTTATAGGATATCAAATTGACATGTGGTATGCTTGTTATCCGCAAAACTTAATCAAATTTGGTTGATATTGAATAAAACCGTCTTTTATGTCTTATAATCTCTCTTTTGTATACTTCCAAAAGTGCAACCGCGTTGGTTGATCCTTCACAAGGACGCTTTTAAATTGAAGAATGTAGATAGATAGTCGTGATCAAAATAACAAAATCTGTTAAATATGAGACTGTAGGAAAATATGCAAATTACTTTCCCAGCTTCATGTTTTGAAATTATATATATGCTTGAACATTTAAATATATTTATTACATTTTATCCTTTTTTATATAAATGTAACGTCAGTTAGATAAAATATAATTAATCTTTAAAAATTCTGAAACATCTTAAAGTGATCTTACACAAACCGCCAGACGTTGAATTTGATTGGCAAATATTTTAAAATTTTAGTAGCATACGGCAAAATTCATCAGTTATCCCACTAATCAATTTTATAGTGAGCACAAGTCACAGCTAACAACATTTTTGCGAAATCGCATAGTATAACTGCACTAACACAAAAATCGAAATAGTCACTTTAATTAAATTCATAAGAGAACTCGTAACGGTTCAAGTTTCATTAACCGATCGGGAGTCTTTGTTTGACCGTAAGTGGACCGAGTGGATAGTTTAATTACATGTCGATACACACTCAGCTAAGTGCCGTATGAATGGTGCCGATGGTCCGGCTAACTTTCCAGTGGTTTATTTAGTCGTAGTGTTTCTATAGTTATGAACCGATCGCAGACACATCGTAAACTATTTTAATGACAGTGTCCGTGGGCAACAATTCTGGGAAATATTTAAATTGCTGATCCAATTATGGTATGATATGAGCTTTTCTTGAACGATATATTCACATATAAATGCGTATTGTATTGTAGATGAACCGTTCTATTCGGAATCCATTGTAGATACATTATTTCATACAGTAAATTAATGACAGGCAAACAAAATATGACAAGTGACAGTAAACTCTACTATTATTTCGTGGGTTCGATGCCTGCATATTACTGAATATTATGTGACGAACATAACAGTGTGCTTTGTACCTACTTGCTTGTAAAAAATATGTGTGTATATCAGGTGTGTAATTCACATTATACAAACTATGTATAGTTTATATTTATATATCTGAGTGTAAAATTCGTTCCACATGTTTATTAATTTACGAAAAGAACACTGCCACAAGATAATACGAAGAAATGTAAAAAGATAATACGATGAGATATTATTTATCTGCAAACATCAAATAAATCTATCAATAGATACAAAATAAAATTTAGGGAATCGGTTATTGTACTTGTAACCATGAGTTACGTCGTTAAGAAAATAAACAAAATAATTCCTATTTTACGCTTAAGAATATGTATACTATAATTAACACACGACTAATAAATGGTAGTAACGGTAATTGATATACATAATAATTACTCTTAATTTGTATTCAAAAAATGCACTGAAAACAAAACAATGCAAGTAATAATAAGAATAAACAAATCGTCTCAAACCCTATAATCCCAAATCACAATATCGTAAATGGTAACACACACATAATTGGTTGCCGCAGGTTTAAACGAGACGACCGATATTCTATAATGGTTAGAAGTATTTAACGGTGAGATAAAATCTTAACAAAAGCGATTTGGTTAGCCGTCTTGTTTTGGTACTTACACATACCACGTATGCATCTATACACCAATCTGTAACCGACTACAATAACAAGATCTCTAATTCTCTTCGGGACCAATCTTAGGCGGTTTATTACACCACGGATGTAGAAAATAGTGAAAGGCCAGTATAAAATGGGTTGTGGTAAATATATTGACCCCGGTTTCGTGCCACGGCTGTCGGTGCCTCGTCTATGATATGTAAATGATAATTGGTTCCCGAATAGAAAACGTTCTGTTTATGTTGCCAGAAACGCTTGGGGAGCAAATGCCGATAATTTTAATACGCCCATACGGTACACTCTAAGTGTAATTATGTGATAAGATTGTAATGTGTTAATATTATTATTTGTTTCTTTATGGGAACGTTACAGTAAGTTATCCACAGGGGATGCATCATAATGTGAATACAATTACTAAACATTACGTATGCATAAATAGAAGTTATTACTTCACACTTTTATACATCAAAAAACATCTAAACCAACATATTGTTAAATCTCAAAAATTATACTTTCATACCAAAAGAATCTATCATTTTTATATTTTAGTCATTTTAGTATTTGCTCATAATTATACCGGATGTTAAATGGTTATGTGGCCTATTTGGTGGCATACTAAGCGGTTTCTACCTATACTGGCTCTCAACTGCAGCTACCAGAATATACTTGTATGTGCTTGGAGACAATTATTCAGCTTGATGGATATTAGCTGACTTTGTTACGATGTTTTATTTCTCCGAATACTCCTGCACACTGACACCTGACACACGTTCTACCATGATGCCACTGAGCCATCATGATTCGAAATCAAGATCACATCAGTAAAGTGACGCAGCCTATGTGACATATAATTTGACACATACGCATAGTTACTACTTAAATATTATAAATGCGAAAGTGAGTTTATTTGTTACGCTTTCTTGCCTTAATTACTCAACCGATCATCATAATGAATTACACATATGGTCTTAAGGGTGCAAAAAACTACATAAGTTTTCTTTGATCGAAAAACATGTACTGTAATAGAGTGATACATAAGACCCATTTTGACGCGAGCAAATACTAATTGAAGTTATAATTCTTTTGGCGCGTTAGGGAAAAATGATGAGAGTAAATTTTTACGATGCGCGCACACCGTCACGAAAAACCAACACCCTGAAGTTAGCTATAGTCAACATTTTGTTTCTTTGTATTAAAACTTTCAATGTATTAAATACCTTTTTTTCTATTGTTAGTGTCGTTTTTTCTACAAACGTAGAAAGCGAAAGATAAAATTTTGGAAAAGATTTTTATCTTGTTACGCCAATAAGTACTACACACGTTTTTTTTTATTTATTCATACAAATTATGCAGCCAAAGTGTAAGTATAAAATAATTTTATTGAAGCATGTTTCATTAGAGTATAATCACAAATCTAATACCCATGTAATTGAATAATCCAGTTGAAATGTATGTCGCCGCCATCTCGCCCTGGGGAATGAAATTGAGACACGTCGTCGGTGAGTGGTGGTGAGCGCGCGAACCTTTTGTTTTGAATGTCACGACACTCGAATTATCCCAGACGCTCTTACTCATTAATGGAAGGTTTTATTTGCTCTTATTTAATTTACCATTTATTTAATCTGCCCCAGCACGAAACGTGTTTTGCTCTGTGTTCTTATTTCGTTTGCACCTTTTGTGACAGAGCTCATTGAGTCCGAGGTGTCGGGATGTGTTCCCGCGGCTCGCGGCTCAGTTTACGCGTTCAACTCCGGCGCCTTTCATCCCGCACAAAGCGTAATTGAATCCCACAGAAACCTACGCAGGCTATAAGATTTAATAGGGCATTTAAACATTCACATTGGCCTTTGCGAGTCGGTTTTGTATGCAATTGTTCATTGCAAAACCGCAGCGTAACTTAGCTTTTCACCTATGCGCACTACGTGTTGTATAAAGTAATATCAGAATGTTTGAAAATAAATTTTTATAGGTGGGAGACCCACGCTAAAGTTATTAATGGTTTCAGCATGAATGGGTCGGCTCGACCGGGATAGTACCACCCCCTGACAGAAGCACCCACGTGTAGTAACAGTGCTTGCATTGTTGCGTTTCGTTTGGTCAGTGAGAGTGCCGGATACCTACTTCCGCTCCCCCTTCCCTCCCAAACACAGACTGACAGCGCACTTGCGACTCTCCTGGTCTTACAAGTGTCTATGGACGGTGGTGGTCACTTAATATCAGGTAACCTACCTTTTTGTTTGCCTACTAGGATATATAAAAAAAAAGAATTTGCCTTTATATGTTATTCCGTACTCCTACTTAATGTAACTTGTTATATGACTCTTGTAAAATATAAAACTTTGTACTATTCTATTATTAGAATATTGAGTGTAAACAGAATTTATAGAATATAAATGATTAAAGACTAAAATTATATTATAAAGTGCTATGTTAATTTACATATTTCGTACGGGTACAAAGCCTATTAATATGAATATAAATTTAAATGATTTCTGAACGGCTCAACACCACTGACAATAAGAACCAAGAATATATGGTGATTATTCCCGTTGTAACAAGACCTATAACACTGCTCTAACAAACTGACTAGGTCTAGAACAGCATTTGAGGATAAGAGTTCTAGCATAAATGGTCGTGTCAGCCAGCTCGTAAAATTGGAAATATATCCTCGTAAATCGACTATATTGAGCGGAGTTGCAAATTGCAGCGCGTGCGCCGCCGCGCATTCACTTTTTTGATCACCACAGAGCACAGGCTTCTAGAAACTAAATAACCAATGAAACAATGACAGAATATACAATTTTTATAACTTTTGTTAATATTCATCAGTAAGTCTCATGTTTGTAGGTAACATTTCTATAACGAAAGTTTAAATTATCACGGCAATATTGATCGACTAATAGAAATAGCTATGTTCGCAATTCCACAATTGATGATATTAATTATTCGTTAGCTGATGAAGATCGGCTCTACTTGGTATGCCAAATTAAAATTAATTGTATATAAATAGCTGTCATTACAATAATGTTGTTCATTTGTTTATTTAACCTGTTTCTTAGTCACTGAAAAAAAAATTGGACGTTATTTTCCAAGACACGTTTTGTCGCGTAGCAAAGCCGCACAGAGACCGAGTAATATAATCGATGTTTATGGCTCATATACCACAAGTGAACGCACGGTGTGTGTTCGTTGTGTAAAAAGGTTGGTCTCAACAATAAGCCCCATGACCGACTGGAGGCGATAGTCAATAACCATAGTGGCAGCCGATTCATCTCAAATTCCGTCGAAATTAGCAGCAGCCTTCAAAGTATGTGATAAAACGATATTGACTTACGTACGTCAAATGAGAACGACAAAAAGCTCGGAATGTGAGTAACCCAGGAACAATATGAAAATCGCAAGGAAATTTGCCTTGATTTGTTAAATAGGTACAAAAATAAAGAGACTCTGTATCGGACTATCACTTGTGAAGAAAAATGGATTCTGTATGACAATAGAAAATATACGTAGGACGCAGGAGATGCAGCCAAAGGCAAACGTGAATCAAAAAACTGCTTGTGAGTATATGGTGAATTTATGCCGACTTTGTTCATTGCAACTTCTTAAAACCTAGTACAACAATCACTGTAGAGATGTACTGTGAAGAATTTTAAATGATGATGGGCAAACTCGCGGTATATGAACCGAAATTTTTCAATTGCTCTAGCTCAGTCGTTCTTCACGACAAAGCTAGTTTACACGCCAAAGAACAGACCACCTCAACATTAGAGGAGGTACGACTAATAAGTTTTCATCACCCATCATACTCTCTAACACCAGATCTTGTTAAAAGTGATTTCGATTTCTTTTAGGAATTCGGATAACTTTTTCAGAGGAAAAAGTAAAAATCAAACAAGGCGTATAAACAGTTCATTGATTCCTTTTCTATATATTTATATAACAGATATAATAATTAACATCCATTAAAGTAGCAGAACTGTGTAAAAAATAGTAGTAAGTATTTCAATGACTGTTTTCATTTCTGTAAAAAACGGCAAGTTCATAGGAGCTAATAATATATTTAGGTATTATTATTCATTGTAACAAATAGTCGAACTATACCTAAGTGGATATCGTACGCATAATTTATGTGTTCATAAAATACCTTTAACCACGTGCCAACTTTCATGTTCATCTATTAAACGGTATATAGAAGTTTATCAATATAAATCAAGCTCAGAGATTTATTTATTTTATTACGTATTACAATTCTTACTTATATATACTATTACGTTAAAATAGAACAGATTAACTATGCGAGATACTAAAGTAAAAGTGACTAAAATGTATTACTGTAACACTATACTTATTTTTATAAAGGTGCTCCTTGTGGGCGGCGCATAAATTAACTTGTCGTATAAGATGTAACATGTAGCGGCGATTGAAAACACAAACCCTACTGTTTCTGTGGCTCCGTCCCGTCGTAAATTTATAAATGTTGGAAGACGAGCTCCGTCCGTATGTCAAATATAAAAAGGCAATACCATACATCGATCAGGTGGTACTACGGGCCAACAATGGGCCGGCCATTGTGAACTCCTATCTAATCGTAATGAATATAAATTTTCAGATGACATTTACGATCGGTACGCTCCGTGATACTGCATCTATATAGGTACGTGTTAGATTTTAATACACGCACACATCGATGAGATCGACAATAAAATAAACGATAATGTCGGTTGATATCAATTCGTAACATCGCTTGCATAAATCGGCCAACTTATTCTCCGACCTATGAACAAATACAGTTCATATTGTATGTCAATGTTATGTAGAGTTTAAAGCTACATAGAAGAAATTAAATGACTCTAAATAAATTTAGATTTATATAAATATATAAAATATTTATGACACAAGGTTCATTCCAATATAATATTTGACTGCAGTAAAATGCCTTCTAACATATATAATATCAATATGTATCTGGTTTCTACAACTGTTGTATATCTCCAATTACACGTCAAATTTAATAGACGTGTTTAGTGCCATAATGTGAATAAAAGAATCATATGAATTTTAAAACCCATTTTTGATTACACTTTATTTTTATAGAAGAAAAAAAAACATTTTATTTGTATTCATCTATAGCCCAAAAATAAAATACAGTTTTACAATTCTGAACAATAAGAAACCCACTAAAAGTTTGACGTGGATGCTTGTATGATTCTAAATATGTAATAACGTTCTTCTTCCACGCTTAGATAGTAATGACGATTGATTCAGATACACAACCTTTCTTACGGCTTCAGTGTAAATGTATAGTTTTTATCCACGAAAAGCACGTAAAGCATAGATTATCAGTAAATATGTTGACAATAACATTCCTTTCAAGTGAATATGTCTGCAAATTATTAATACCTATTTTCACAAAATAAAAAAAAATCGAGACAGTGCCCACAGAAGTGAAAACTCAAAACAATGGAATAACTGTGTCCTTTTTTGAATTTGTAAATCAATTATAGTCGCAATTATATACATTTCATAATATTTTATTAAAATTAGTCTGATTTTCACATCTATTGCCACTCCGGGCAATAATTATATACATTTTATTTATTAAACAAAAATATGATGGGCTGCAGAAATTCAATACAAAATATTACATGTACAGAGGTCGATATACTACGCCTCGCTAGTCTGACGTAAGAGCAATACGTCATGAACATGTCGAGGTCATCGGTGACGCGAACCCAAAAGTTTTTCTCCCCCCAAAAGTAGCTCAAAGTGGAAGTTTTCACTTAAAAATGTATAGGAACGGTACAACCAAAATGTATTATTTGATCGATACTAAATCGAATTTTCGAAGACTTTATTATTATTAATATTTTAGGCTTTAACTTTTCACATAGAAATACTTCATTCAAGTGTCATAGTGCGAACTGAGCGCAGCGCGGCCGTGCATTGGACAGGGGACGCGATCGGATGAATTATTTATCACAATGACATCGGCTGGCATATAATTTGCCATGCACGCGGCTCTACCATTATGCGCTTCGGCGATTCATTCGATATAATGAGTACCGGAGCCGCTACCGGCCATTCTTCTTCACACATAACAACCGCAGAGGGAATCCACTAGAATTGCCACAAATGCTACCCTATTTTTTACACTACGCAACGTTACGGCATAACTTGAGTGTGTGTCTCGACATCGTCTTAATGTAATTAAATGAGTACAAAACATACCTAACTTTATTAAATCGACTATTGTCTTTCTATTTATTGTATTTATATGGTATTACTAGTAAACAATAAACTCAATTTATTGTATTTTAGGAAATAAACGAACAACTAAGCTACTACTTCTCTCTCTTTACCGATGCATATAGTTTGGAATATAACTTTTAAAGTTAAGCTTCACAATGGAATATTGCAGTGAAGTGCATAAATGAATAAATAGTAAGTTAGTTGCCTTTATCAGAGAGTAAGTGAAAATAATAGCTTACCACACATCCAAATAACACTAAATGATGGATTGAGTAGTGTAGTACATGAGTAGTTAAGGCACGAAAGCGTGACAAACAAACATTCACTTCTGTAGTAGTTATTGGCAAAAAAGTAATTCCTTAAATAAAACTCGACCTTGCTTGCAACGTATCATACAAAAATTAGTAACACCTACATATTTTACAGTAATATGAAGGACTTCCAACAACTAATAATACATGTTGTTAATGTTTTCATAAAAAAAATATTGACGACAGACCGATTAACCTCTAGACTGTCGAAAACGATAAAGGTTTGAGTTCCATACAAACGAATGTACGACTTATGATTACACTTGTCAAAACACTTTTGGCAGCACAAATTTAAAACAAATACCTTATTCATTACAAAATTTAAAAAAAACTAGATCAATTACAAATTATGTCATGTAAAATTATAAGTTTTCAAAATTGGCTACATATTTAAAAACATGATCCTCAATTTTGAGATCTGGGTCTTAAAAAATCAGCCGAGGGGTTAATTGGCTAACGTGTAAAGGCTGACAATGGCTCGTTAGCCAATCTTTTCATGGTCGTTATATATGAGATCGATAAATTTCAAAACCGTTTAACCGATCACCATGAACGTTACCATATCTAAGTGTTTTTTTCATATAGATTTTTATGCTATTCATTTTACGATAACTGACCACTAGGTGGGTTTAGACTATATTTTATTGTTACTTTTATATTTTAAACTAGCTGTGCCCGCGACTTCGTCTGCGTGGAAGTTTATGTAAAGACAGTGATCAATAAACTCATCTGAATGTATTAAGTCCATCTACTTGTCTACTTTTCTCTCGTACTTACGCCGCGGCGTCATTAAAACTACAATAACTTTTGATAGAGTGGACCGATTTTGATGAAATAAACACTAACTTACTCCCGAGGATATGCTTTACGATTTGTTTTTGTTTCTTGTCGAGGTTTTATTGGGAACCCCGTACTTTAGCAGTGATGCGTATTTATACAAACAGACAGTCAGACATACATTTCTAAAAATGATTAAAATGTATTCTATTACTTATTCCTAGACACTTGCAACAATTTTTTTCACGAAAATCGAAAATGTACAGACACGTTAGATTTACATTCTTATTATACTCATGTATGTATAAAAGATTAACGCTGTCTAGGTCGGGGACGGTAGCTATCCTTATTCCTAACATTATAAACGCGAAAGTGAGCTGGTTTGTTTGTTACGCTTTCACGACGTAACTACTCAGACTCACCATGAACCTTTCGTACAGAAAAAATATACTGTTCTCGAAGCAAAGATAAATCTGTACTAAAGTGAGCGAAGCCGCGTGCAAAAGCTAGTTCATAACATATCCTTTATGTGTCAAGAGGAGATATATTATAGATACTCGTATCACCCAATTTGAAACAATTATTTACGCCAAATATGACTAACTTCAAATCATAGGTAATGTCACTGCAGTATTTGTTAGATAAATATCTTAATTATAATTCATTAATAGCATTTGTAAATACTAATAACAATTGACTAACTTCATATCATAAGTAATGTCCCCGCAGTATTTGTTAGAAAATAACTTAGTTATGATTTATTAACGGCACTTTTAAATATTATGAGATATATTAATAATATTTATATTTTAGCAATGTAACTCGTCTTAGTTAGAAACGGTTGCAGTCATAATTAAAACACAATATATGATACCCGCGACTTCGTCCGTGTGATATTTAGCAAAAAAAAAATATACGCAGCGTTATAGTATGATTTATAAAGGTAATTTTTCTAACGTTATGTATATAAAAAAGTTAACAAATAACACTACAATTTAATATAGATTCTTATACAACGCAATATAACGCATATCAAAATCAGTCCTACATGACAATATTGGTACATTAGAATTATTTTTAAAAGACCGAACAAAAATAACTGACGATGTAGACATATGATAAATTGTTGTTAAAATAGTGAACTATGACACACGTTAAGATTGTACATTGACGTGCGACTACGTGTAACATGCCAAATGTTCCCGAGTCTCGACGGAACAGACGCAGCGACGGGCGGAACAAAAACTGACATCTCATTGATGTATTGACTAAAACGAAAGCTTCTAGACCGTTAGTTAGTTAACAAAACGATATACGATTATTAATAACGGAGTGATAACTATCTTTATCTTAGCGTTCAATATAAAAAAAACTAAATAGTAGCCAGCTGGATTCGTCCATATATAAAATGTTATTATTATTAAATTTCTATATTTTTATTAATGATTTAGAGTTTATACGATAACTGAGTCAAAATCTATATAGTATTTTCTAGTATTACACCGGTCAATTACATTTTCAAGTTGAAAACACATTCATATGTTCTAAAAACAACGGAGAACAAATGCTCTTTCTTGTCTTTGCGAAGGTATGTAGTTTTTTTTTTATAGTAGAACGGCAAAATGACTCCACTATGCCTAATGGTAAGCACAGTACAATCCAAAACAATGGCGACCATCGAGTGACACACTATCAATCGCTGGTCGCCGCTGTTATGCCGGCCTGCAAAAAGCTGGATATGCACAGGCTGATCTCGAAACGCGACCCGTAGAAGCGAATCACTATGACGGACTATTTAAATTGTGGTTGCGACCCAGTCAGGCTGTAAAACCCTACCACCCCGCTTTCGCCATTGCCTCGTTCGTTATTCAGCAGGATGCACCACGTGCAGATGAGATTGGCTTGGGTGTCTCAAGTCTTATGATGTTATGCGACACCCCTTACAGCCCATCGTTCAACATCGCGTTTGTATTCAGATATTAACTTAAATATATTACAACATATAAATACATACCTACGAATTATACATATACAACAGAAGTACGAAATAATAAAAAAGTAAATGTCTAATTCGTAAAATGCTGAATAGTTTGACTTTACATGAGTACCACTATACCCAAAGAAGTATCTTCACTAAGCTAAACATAGTAGAACATAAAAGATAATAATAAGTTAAAAATTGATAATCGAATTAGCAAATAATTTTAAACTATAAAATCAAACATTTACATATATAGATCGTTATATTCATTAGTTCAATAAAGCCACACAATAATAAGGTGGGCCGATCGTATGTTCACCTCTCTTTAGCATAAACTTTATCTAAATTCAAGGTATGTAAATTTTCCCAATAATATTTATAAATTCTTTATTAGCTAACCAAACATGTTACGTTTTATCTATAATACATAAATTTTGATTCATATCAGAATGCGCACAACACTACTCGTATTTCAATAGAGAACCCTACTGGCATTTTTGAGTCAAATTTTAGATAAAAGAGCCATATACGAGACAAACATTCGTTGACAATATTTGAATGCAAATAGCCCTCCATAATGAAGATAAAGCACACAATAAGTTAACCGAATGAATAAAATGAACGTATAAATAACATAATATTATGCAATAAAAATACAAACTAAATGTTTGGTTGCAGGCATGCCTTGTTTATTAATTGTTGTTCTAGTGTTTGAGAATAACCCATTCCACTTTAAGTACGGATGAAACTAGCACGGACTGAAATTAGCATAATACAAGAAAAAAACATACAGATAGGTCAAGCATTCATAGTTAACGAAATTAGCATTACAAAATGCACTACACACCCATGATTTCAGCTATAATGTTTCCCTTCACAGGCTCATTTAGATTAAGAATCTATATCGATCGACGCTAAGTCCCGTCGCGCTACGATTTAGCTCTCGTATCTCGCAGCTTTTCCTAATGCCTGTCTGGTTAGTTAACGCCCTCTAGTCGAAATCATGTAGCCTAACATCTATAGATATGTTCCGGTAGTTGCACTTGAGAGCCAATCCCCTGTAGGTTGTTTCCATCTAGGAGGACCACATCGTGACATACTATCAGATGCGGTTGTGGCCAAACGCTAAAACCAATAGACTATATATAAAAAAATTTAATTCGCTAAAAATCAATAATTTACCTGCCGAATAGTATAATTCAAAATATACATTAAATCACGATAACTTTGATTCCTCTGAATAATTATGACAGTGCGGGTAAGAAAATGTTTCATTGTTTTTTGTTCGTGGACATCATATCCAATTAATTGTGTGATATAAATACTATATGCTATTGTTGAGTTTCGGTTACGTTGGTTAAGAATGTATACTGACACGAACGCGGTTTACGTCAAGCTTTATCTAGCTAACATGTTTAATTTTTGCACAATTAAGCACTTAATCGAGTAACCAGTTTTGATGGAGAGCAGTCACCATTATGCCAATCCGCCAGCCAATAAAGTGGATGCTTGACGTATTTCTTTTCATTAGGTTGCTCACAAGAAATACATCACGGCCGGTCTTAATCAAAGACGTGAAGAAACCGGGCAAGATTAATACGTGAGCAGGGGCGCACAGAGAATTAGGTATCGGGTGCCTACCGAGCGAAGAAATAGAACAAAGACGCTGATTTAAGGAGAACGAGTAAATGAGAGAAACAACATACTGAACACAAAGCAAGTAGTTCTCTAAGTAAACCTAATACAGTGGTTTACTTGCTACACTGAATAATTAATATTATATTATACGCACGAAGCCGAAGTGAAGTCTTGAAGTGAAACTTCTTTATCGGCGTTGGAAAAAATTTACCGTCACATTTTTCCGTTACGTGCCATCTTTTTTGTATTCATGTCTATGATAATAAAATCCTTTTGTTTAAACTTTATCTAATTTAACTTTATTTTTTAATATATTAATGAAATTGTTTGCCATAAAGAAAGGGTTTTTTTTTTTTTTTTAACCAATTTCTGGAAAGTTGCATATAGATCATTTTGCGAAAAATAAGGCCTTAAACAAGTTTCACTTCTTACGTGTGTACACTAGTACACGCACACATTTCTTTTTTAAGTTACCTATATTAAAAAATCATGAACATGTAACTTATAACTTCATGTGAGGAAGCCCTCAAATAAAAACAAATGAAACGGTTTATGCATATGTAACTGCTCTACTTATAGTGTTCTTGTCGAAAGCGATACATCACAAATAGCGAAGCAGATGAGCACCACTGAAGGATTAATTAAAACGAATGGACGGTCATCGTCGAGCGGAATGCCAAAGTTTAGCGGATCACCAATTTCAATGCTTTAATATTATTACAAACTCGGCTTCGCATTTCTTTAATTAAAATTAACTACGTTAAACTTTGACAGTCAAACGAATTATTAGTACAGTAGAAAACTTTTAATTAGTTCGCCTTCTTCCAGCGATACTTTGTGCATTTGTCTGAAGTAATTTAAATTAATTTGAATTCTTTTCTGTATACATACGCCAACGCGTTACCAAAATAAAACTTGATAACATGAAATATAAAAAGAATATTAATCTCAAAGTATCATAAGAATTATTTATAATAAATAAAGGTTGCCCATGAACACCCACCCGTTTACGAATCGAATCAAGGCGAAACTATAGAATTACAAATTTCACGCAGGTAGCTTTTATATATGAATACATGACAATCTTTGACAGCTACCAACATTGGAATCATCTAAATTAAGCATATCTAATTATAAAATTATCTCTGAGTTGTGAAACTGCAAACGAATATACGGTTGAATTGAGAAGAGGTTTATTATGCGTAGTTTTGTAACAAAAGTGGAAATTCGAATAAAATAAATAAAGATAAAAAACGCTCGAATTAATATTGAGTTATATATTACTTTTTTCTTTGCATTATTTTTTATAAAGACAACATGAAATCTGGTTAATATTTATATCTGTTTATTAAATTACGCGATTTAAATTGTCACAATATGTGAATCGTCACAAGTGCGTCGGTTCGCTTATTCACACCTCATGAAGCCCCGGGGAGTGAAAAACCGGCTAGCCAACTAACAAGCGCGAGCTCTCCGGGCAACTCGCTGCTTAAAGTCAATTTTTAATTTGACCAGTCCACATCGGCGCCTACGCTCAACGACGCGACGTAAACAAATCGTGAACCGAGATCAATGAATATTAAGCAAGCTCCGAAACAATTTCCAGCACCATCATCGAGATAAAATAAATAATTCTCTCCAAATAAACACGAAAAGAAGCACTGATTGCTTCATAAATTGTCAAAACGTTGCCGTGTGCCGATGAGATCTACCGACCGTTATCGACCAAAATAATGAGTAACGTCAGCTAAATTGGCAAATAAATATAAAGTGTTTTGTTAATAATTTACACTCTACGTATTCGACAAACTAATTGAGATAAATACTTCGCACAGTCCGTTCAAGAATATAAATTGCTATCAAATACGATTGAATATAATACATACAAAAGTAAAATGTACTTCCAAAAGAATCTTAATAAGAAGTTATAATAAGTATAGTTAACTGTTAATTTGCTATATATAATAATTGTTCTAATAATAATTTTAAATAAAATCAACCTATACCAATGTTTGTGACTGGAAAATACTCATACAAAATAAAATAACGCTGTTAACTGTATCCATAGTGTTATGTATTATATGAGATTAATAAAACATCGTTCATTAAATTTCTAAGGACAACTGGTTTATTTTACAAAATACCTATACAAACTATGTTATATTTAACTACCTACATAACGCATAGATAACAAAATATACAAGTGTATTAAAAATACTCCAAACTCTAAATACATATAACTAACACTACA
The DNA here is from genome assembly GCA_036509395.1 of Antheraea yamamai. Lineage (NCBI taxonomy): Eukaryota > Metazoa > Arthropoda > Insecta > Lepidoptera > Saturniidae > Antheraea > Antheraea yamamai. The sequence goes on from AP028446.1 coordinate 8,980,478, forward strand.
CTATCGCAAGGTGATAATATAGATTTCAAATATTTATTCGTTATATAAATAAACAAGAAAATTAACTATTCCCGTTACTGCACGCCTCTATGTTATTATTTATTGTAATGAATAGGTGAGCTTTTAGAAAATAGGTTATTGTGCAAATGATTAAATATATACCAATTTTACGCGATAGGTAGAATGGTATAGAAGTTTTGGTATTGCAGTGCCATCTAATGGAGAGTAACAATAAAATGGGTAACCCATAAATATTCACGGCGTCATAACTTTCATGATGATCGATCAAGCGGTGTTACAAATTATCAATCTTAGATATATATATATATATACTAACACCCATTTTACATATAGAAGTAGAAGATACAAGAGATAACATTCATAATAATCAATTCATAAATCTTTTACATATATATATTTTTAAATAGTTATAAGTAAATTACGATCCATTACTATTTGATGTAACATATTAGCCGCCGCTGGCTATGAAGGCTTTACAGAAATAGAAAATGTGTTTTAATAAAATACCGTTAACAAAACGTGGACACGCATCGAACTTGACAAATTGCTTACGCTCCTAATATCCCAGACACCTCCGCATTTGAAAAGATAGGGGTTTTATCAGCTCTACATCTACTCCGTGTTTAGATTCCGAGATAACTTGATCAAGTCGATGCGAACGTGGTACGCTCGACTCTCAAAGCTAGTGATGTTACTTACGGTTAACAGCCATTTTAGATTAGTGTTAACGTGATTCTACTCTATAACCTATTTCCATAGCTGTCATAATGAGATAAATTCCTCAAAAGCAGTTTCCACACGACCAGGTAGAGAGACTCAAAAAGGGTCCTTAAATTTATTTGTGTATCCACTAAAAACGATTGTACGATGTATTGGAAATATATATGTTAAAAAGATGCACCCGATCGAGTTTCTTTCCGGTTCTTCTCGATGACGGGGTTGTTTTCCGAACCGGTGGTACTTTTGACGTTCACAAGTGCCTTATTAGGGCCTAAACTGAATAAAGTATTTTTTATTTGATTTAATTTGATATATGCGCTTATTTAAAGATAATTTTCATTTGTAGATTTTTGAAAACCAAGGTTTATATCATACCATAATCTTTAAGCCACAATGAAAACCATAAAAAAACTCCATAACCGTATGTTTGACATAAATAAAGCTTAGTCCGGTGAAGCTGTGAAGACCTTGCCGGGTCAATAGCGTAGTCAGATCGAGAAAAAAAAATTGTTGTCGATAAAAAAAACAAAATTACTTGAAATAAATAGGACAGTTATTTGTTTCCATTTAAGATAAAATAATACATAAAACTTGTCAGAAGCAAAAAGTTATATTATATTTAAAAAGATAATTATTTCCATACACGGAAATCGTAAAGTCTGTTTTAGACCTGAAATATTTCGATAGCTCTATTAATTTTAAGCCCCATAAAAGACAATATCGCCGGACACGAGATTTCACGATCTAATAATTTATAATAAAACCCCGGAACTGAGTACACTGGACACACAGCATATATCTAATAGACAAAACCTATCGTAAATGTGTATTTACGACACTGTAACTTATTTTTATGGAACTTGTTAAGGCGCAGTATTACACAGTACAAGTCGAAAAAGCAAGTACACTCTCGAAAGGTAACTTAGACTGTGTCAGACTTCAATTAAGAAAAGCGTAATCAATATGTTAATATCAAAGATAAGACAGTCAGATTCCTAAATGTAAACCAGAGTCGCCGACATGGTACAAGGTAACCCACATGTGTAAGAGATACTATCATAAATAAGGGAATACACGTGTAGAGAGGCAACTTGATGAGTTTTTGTCAATATTACGTTTGTAATATGCAAATAGCCCATTTCTTGTCCAATTTTATTTGACATAGTTAATTACCTAATCGAACATATAACATAAAAAACTGGCCAGTTACAACATGTAGTATCTAATTATAAAAATGTTTAATTCTGAACATGTCTCTGTTTATACAACTCCGGTGAGGTTATTTACCATTACATACTCTTTTAGTATTTACGTGACAAATATAAAATCGATTTTAAATGTCTTATATATAAAAATGGCTATGTGGTTAATTTATACGCGGTAGAAGTAGGAGCGAGAGGTATACCAGCAAAATCTCTCTATAACCTTCTGATGGACCTTGGCCTGTCGAGAACTGCAGTAAGTTCTATTTTAGAACGAGTATCAAAGGCTGCACTAACAGGTTCCTACCAAATTTGGCTAGGCAGGGCGGAAAACTCGAGCAGTGAAGGTGAGCGTTGATGCGCATCTCAAAGGGGGCTCCTTAAACCTACACCTGGGTCGCAAGTCCTGGGAACTGCTCTGAGTTTCTCCCTCGGCCACACGATGGACCCGGCACCCGCACGGTGAATCCATCGAATGCTAAGAAGTTCGTCTCCCTCTCTCTCTACTAAAACAATTAACTCGGATGAATAGGGAAGCAATATTGATGACTAAACTATACAACTATAATTACAAAGGAGGAATTAATATTTTCAATTTAATTATGGTACAATTATTTTTTTTAATAATGATAGTATGCTTTCTTCGAAGCATAACACAAGAAATCTCGAAACTGGGTGGGTTTTTATACTTACAAAAATAAAAATAATCTATTTCTGAAGTGAGCAAAAATTTACAGTTATCCGCTTTTTGAGTATTTGTCGATATCTGGTCACAGTTACTGGTAGAATCTAGTAAAAAATAAGATTTCAAATAATAAGTAAAAAAATAAAAGTAAGTTTTACTTCGAGTTTTACCTTTTATATCAGAATTATTAAAAACCTTCGAGATGTGTACCCAGGGCTTGCCGTAAAATCGTGATTGGCTCCAAGTGAAAACTCGTTAGGTCGATCGTAAAAGTCGACAATAATTAGGCGGCCACAACCGCCAGAACCGATATGAGCTGATTACGAAAGAAATACAGTCTTACCGCGTTGATTTATTGTACACTGCCTTGGGTTTCATCGTCTTACCTCACCGACATCCCACCGACACGTGTATTTAATGTTGACTTAATGAAACGAAATTTTTCACATTTGTCTTTATGTAAGAGTAAACATGGTGAGTTATAGGTAATAATTAACGTGTATTTTACAGCGAACAATACAAATTACATTTAAATATTTGTCAACGAAATGGATTACACGGATCGTTAAACACAATCAACGACTAATTAGTAGTTCAACAGATAGACAGAAATCCAATATTTACGGTCATTGCTCCCAAATATATTAAACTAGAGAAAATAATTAAAACAAAGTTAGACAATATTTTTTATAGAAATGAAACATATGAATGATACTGATTAAAATACGTATAATTCAAATTTGTAAGCAGATGTAAAGAAAACGCATAACGTATTAATGTAACAAAGCTCAAATTAGAATGCGATAAATTCTCGCTCGAAGCAATTTCAATCTTCTAATATGATAAACGATTCGTTCAAGAGAGCAATTACTGCTGGCTATATTAAAACGCAAAGCAATAGGTACAAATGATATTGAAGTATGTGAGTACATAATATCATATATGTATTCAATTATAAATACATGATACCAACAAATCAAAGAGTCACAATTCACCATTGTGTGTTTTAAAGAATTTTATATGTAAACTATTATTTTTATACTACTCTATTCTTTTTAAATATTTATTATTTAGATTTACTCAAATTGCATTACAATCGGTAACCATACCAAAGAAATATATTCGTTGAAGACTAATTACAAGAAAAAAAAAATATTTGCTTAAAAATTATCTTTATGTTATTTCGTTATAAGAGTTGATTTCAAAGCCTACCCTAGATTGTATTTGTCGCGCATATTTTTTTCAGATATTGCGCGAGGCACGCGCTTGATCCCGAGGTCATGCGAGCCTTCGTCTCAGTCGTTTCTGCCTCGTTAACACGCTCATTTCAATCCAGCTCGCAATGTACAGTAAGGTATGTAATTCGATGGTAATCAGTGACTCGGCACTACTTAACGTTACACGATAAAAGACAGTTCTTTAAAGTCCACATTTAATGGTCACTTTGCAATATAGTGTAGTATTCAGCAACATAAGCGATTAAACTGAACTCATTATTAGGAAAAAAGAGAGAGTTACGTTGTGTAGTAAAAATGGGGTAAATAATATGCCCTAGATTTGTCTATAATGACAAGACAGAGACACAAAACATCGATAGTAGAATAATTGTCATTACACTAACTCTACGTAAGTACTCTCGAAGTTAATGATTTATATATACCAACTAATTTTATTTACATGTCTAAAAAAAAACTATAAAACACAATAAAACCACCGCTACTCCACCTAACGTTATAATAAACCAAGTCCAGGGAATATTCATAAAACATCAAGCTCTATATAATATGCAAATCAATGAATTAATAATTTCAAATAAATCAACTACTCGACATAGTAAATCTAAGAACTATAAAATAAAACACTTGAAATATTACAGGCATAAATGTGTCTCTCTGTTTAAAGACCTCTATATCTTAATACGGCTACTGAAGGAGGAGTTACGGTTGAATCTTTTTTACTAATACTTTCCGTGATAGTAAAATTAAATATAAAATGTTATCGTCCCACATTATCAAAGATTTTTTGTTTTAATTATGATTATATTATAATATCAGTAATGGTCGATTGACGATATTTAAAAAAAATATGGGTTTGCAAATGATTACAATTAGCATAAAATTGAAAAGACAACACAAGGAAGAGGTCAATATCCAAAAGAGGATAAGCTCGAGCTGTTGATCGTAATGGAATGATAATGTCCCCAGGCAAGAGACACTACACTATAAACTTCAGGTTAACGTACTAAGCCCAAACATAGAAAAACCATTCCTACTACTACGACATACTGAGTAACCCATGTTTGGCCGGATATACTTAAACTACAATACAATTAAAAATACGTATATATTTTAACGTAATTACTCTGGGTTAATAAACGAAAACAAAGTAACATGATCTTTAAAAAAGTGTTTTTTTTTTTAATTTATTTATTTAACGAATACTTAATTTATGTTTACTAGAATATTTGTTACAAAAAAAAACATACTAATTGGCCTCCAAACTTAGCTTAGTGTAAGGATTACTGTGTCAGCAAGAGGTCCCGGGTTCAATCCCCGTACATGACTTGCTTCTTTATGTCATAATGGTCAGTTCTGTGTTTGAGTGTTAAATATCCTATGTATCTCAGTTATAATAAATAAGCTATGCCTAGTTTGGAATTTAATAGCCGCGTGTAAAATCCTGCCCTCATATTTATATATCCCAATGAATTCTCCGTAAATGGGTTACTTTTGTTATTATTTGTATCATCTTATCTTTTCTTATAAAAGTTTTTAATTTTATACATATGTGGAGTCCACATTAGTTATAATAATTATTGAGGATAATTACAGGAAAAATAATCAAAATAGGTCGACCAAAATCAGAAAATCAATAAACATATATCGCGTAACCATCGAAAACTAATCCTGGGTGTTACATATTACATAAACCTAACGTGTATTACAAGGCTTTAAAGTGTATAGATGAAACATTAGTAGCCGGCCGCAACTCGAGCCGATGATCCGGCAGATAATAACGAATATAGCAGTAGATAGAAGCACCGTAACCGAACGCCATCACGCGGAGATAGGACGTGTTTAGCTAAACCACCGGTAGCGGGCTTAATCGAGTCGGCTATGTCTGAATTATGTCATTAAAAGTGTTAACATGCCCTTCCTCTCCCGTAACTGGACTTTAAATGTATTTACTTATATACAGATTATATGACCACTAAAGGTAATACAAGTTAAAACGCAAGTAAAGAGCGACGAAGTTAAAAAAAGAAGAAAGCGAAGTGCTTTTACGCATTACGCATTTTAACTAAGAAGACTATTTCGATTCTAGTTGTATTCATTGTGTTTTCCTCTTTCTTAAATAGCTCTTCGAAGTGACATGACTATTAATAATAGAAAAATCCACAGTAAAAATTCACGAACAAGACGACCACAAACCAAACGACAATACATTGCCGGTCGCCATTGTCATGCCGGCGTGCAAGCTTCACGTCTACTGCGTAGTCCAGTCATCCAGTATGATACAGAACGAAACTATCCCTCAAAAATGAATTTGCGTAGATCATGTGACGTAGAATTGTAATTTCAATTTCCTTATTTGAAATAAATTTAACTTAATAGTCTAAATGTTTAAGAAATAAACTATAAGTGATACATATTTATGTTTACATGGACACATATTTGTGGATACATGTTTAAGGTTTTAGTGTCGAAAGAATTAGCTATTCGGAGATGTTATTGCGTTGCAGGGGACACTGAAGGCTACTGTGTATTCATAAAATAAACTAATAAAAGTGGTTCTCATAAAAGAACTGTAATATGTACGTAAAGGTTTCTTGCATTGTGTGTTTTATCTGAAATCTCACTTTTATGTATATACCTGATTAATGTCTTTATACACATTTTGACTAGGTTTCCGGACATATTATTAATCTTGTACGCGGGTCGTGATCTTGAAAGAGTTTGGGAACACGTGTAACACGTAATAAAATACGTTTATTTGTATATACAATACAATACAAGTCTTTACCTCTAAAAATAAATACAATGCGTCGCTTGTTGTTATCTTAAACGTACAATAAAATTATTTACTGAGTAAATATAACGTTCACAAAAGTCCCTGTAAGGGCTTTGTAGTCACGTAAGCGGCTTACTTCAAACAAGTGCAAAGATTTTATGCAACCCGCAATATACTATTAACATCTCCATTTACGATCATATGAACGAATTTATTATAAGGAATTGTCCGAGAGATAATTTCACAAAGGAAAATAAATGCGACATCCGAACCAATTCCATAATTAAGAATTAAAGCTCCTTTCAAATTGTCGTGCAGACTGTGAGAGGGCACTCCTGATTTATAACGACCGAATTATATTACCACATAAATTGAAAACGTCAATGAGAATCCACTGCAGATTAATCGATAAACGGTGCAATGAACGAAATTCGGTAAATTGCAATTTTTTTTTAACTGTCATGATAATATTTATGAAAATTATATTACTCATAATTTATTTAAAACCATTAAAAAGTACCTATCATAAAACCATTTATATTTTTTAATGTTATTGTATAATTTACATTCCATTTTTGACCAATCACCATGAAAGTTGAAGCATCAAGTGTTATTTAATGAAGAAAGTGGTTATGCTATTTATCGAAGTGATAACTTCTTTAGTCGAGTTAAAGGATTTAAAAAAAGTATACGGGAAAAAGTTATGGATTCGCGTCACCGATGACCTTGACATGCTTGTGACGTGTTGCGCTTGCGCTAGGCTAGCTGCGCGTAATACAGGCGCTTGTATACATGTAATATTTATATTTTGTATTGAGCCTGTGCAGCCCATCTTATGGTTGATTAATTAATAAACTGTATAAAGTTGTATATAATTAATTAGTATAACTCGGAGTGTCAATATATGTGAAAACTATAAATTAAGGAATTTAAATAGTTCAAACTATAATCTATACTAATAATAATATTATAAAGAGGTAAAGTTAGTGAGTTTGTGACGTTATAGTGGGTAATCTCAGGAACTACTGGTCTGATTTGAAAAATTCTTTCAGTGTTATATAGTTCATTTATCGAGGAAGGCTATAGGCCTTAGGCTATAGGCTATATATATCATCATGCTAAAACCAATAGAAGTGGAGCACCAAATAAAAATGTTTCAAAATCGGGTATTTTTTCCTCTTGAGAGCTTCCACTGCGTGTTAGCATTAGCCCAAAGTAACTATTCCACGCGAACGAAGTCGCGGGCAGAGGCTAGTTGATATATAAATTAAAAAAAGACCACAGATATCCGATTGTATTGAGTTTCCACTTCTGTCAGCAGTCCTTATGACTCTTTTATTATAATTCACCACTTGATAGCGCTACAGCATTTCAACTTATACGTATATCGTTTAATCGATTCTCATAAAAGTTTGAATGTGTGTTGGAAATTGAACACGATATTTACAAAACCCATTCTTTTCTTATACTTCATAGGTTTTAGCGTGTAACCACAAACTACAGAATACAGAAAACAATACACACTAAACCTAGAGCGGGACAGAGTCAAGTTCAGCTGCCTGAACACACCTATAGGCGGTTGGCGACAGATTTTTAACTTAAGGGCGGTATCTAACCAGGAGGGCGTAGGAATCGCTCCGTTGTCACGCGCGCGAGGACGTTCCGCACTGAGTTCCGCGAATTCTTTCGCTCGTGTCCTGCGCGACAATGCGTCGCAACAAAGAAGCCCCTACTTCAACAAGAAGCCAAAAAGGCCCTTTTCAGGGCCAACCAGATGCCTCTGCGTCATCTCAACGCAGAAACACAAGCTTGCCTACGGACCCTGCCGATTCAAACCCGACCACCTCAGCTATGCACACCGGACGCCGCACTGCGACCGCCTCGCCCGAGTCGCGAACGCAGTCGCCCGAACCGCCGTCGCGGCCGACTGAGGCGCAACAGAGGCCGCCCGTCGAGCCGTCTCCGCAGTTAGAGGCGTACGAGAGTGATTTGCTCACTCTCGCCCAGCTTATTACAGCTGGGGTCCTAACCGTGGGGATGACTCGATGGATGGCGCTGTATCTGCGCCTCCAGGAGGCCAAGATGGACGGTGAAGAACTCGCCGCCGCGGACGCAGCAGCGCTCGCTAGCGCAGCTCGCGGACATATCGAACTACCGCTGATTCCGGAAAGTCAGGCTAGCCCGCTCGGTCGCGCGCTTCGCCGGAAGCGCAGCGATTCCGATGCGGGCCTCGTCGCGATTTCTGAAGAGATTGCCCGCAAGCAACAATCGCCAGAAGCCCGGTCGCCAGACCAGAAGAAACCGCGAACGGTCGAGCCCACGCAGAGGCTCCCGCCCCGCGTCGATCACCCAGCGGCGCAGGCGCCCGTAGTACCTGCGCCAGCTCCGCCGCGAAAGGCTGCTCGGGCGCAGCCTTCGAGCGCGATGAAACGCCAAGAACACGCAACGACCACTAAACAACAACAGAAGCCTACGGAACACTCGAAGACTCGCGCTATACCCGCCGTAAGCCGGGGGGCGACACCAGTACCTTCGAGAAGAAGCAAGCCTACAGAACCCGAAACCTCCGTAACGACGGCTATACCCGCCGAGAGCCGCGCGGCGCCACAGGCGCGCGCGTCAACCGGCCAATCAGAGAAGCCTACAGAACCCGACCGCTCAGCAAGTACGGCTATACCCGCCGGGAGCCGCGCGGCGCCACAGTCGCGCGCGTCAACCGGCCAATTGGAGAAGCCTACAGAACCCGATCGCTCAGCAAGTACGGCTATACCCGCCGAGAGCCCCGGGGCGCCACTTGCGCGTGCACCAGCGCAGCCGCGGCCATCGTACGCTGCGGCAGCGGCGACTCCGTCGACATCGCAAGCCCAGCCCGCGAGAAACACCGACTCCATAACCGAGACGCCTAGGAGGCGCTGTCCGCCGATCGTAGCGGAGAGCCTGGCCAACTGGCCGGAGCATCTACGAAGATTGGCCGACAAGCTGGGGCGCAAACCGAATGCGTACGCTTATGGAGAAGGAATACGTTTCCTGCCGGCCGACATGGATGAGTACAGATCCATCTACGGATATCTTGAACAAACAGGGGACGCGAGTTGGTACGCCTACTCCCCCCTGTCCGAAAGAAGCTTAAAGGTCGCGATTCGCGGCCTACCAGTACACACCCCGCCTGAGATTATTACCGAGGCCCTCCGAGAGAAGGGCTTCGACCCGGAATTCACCTGCGTTATAAAAAGAAGAGAGGGAAGAGGGTGCATATTTCACTCCTCACTGCGAAGAACGCCTGGCCTAATACCGGCCATTTACCACATTGGAGAGCTCCTTCTGATGAATGTTACTGTTGAAGCCTGGCGGGGCAGGAAAGGGCCGGCACAATGCCACAGATGCCAGTTGTTTCGGCACTCCTCCTACCACTGCCACAGACCGATTGCCTGTGTGAGGTGCGGGGGACCGCACTTCGCGCGAGAATGCGACCGACCTAGAGGGGAGCCGGCGTCCTGCGTTAACTGCGGGGGGCCGCACCCCTCAAATAGCATTAAACTATGCCCTGTGTTCCGTCGGGAGACGCGCAACCGCCGTGCGGGGACCGCGGCTCGGACGGGACGCAGACGAGATGCCCCGCAACCACGGACGGTCGAGACGTCGGCGGGCGCGAGCCTTATGGCCCCCGCCAACAATCCCATCCCGAGAAGCTCGAACACTATTAGAAGAACGAGAAATAGGAATCACCAGGATGAAAAGAAGATCCATGTTGAGGCCGAGGCTTCCCAGCAGCCCCTTTCCGAAATTGAGATGTGCCTGAGAGCCCTACGCGCTCCCAACTCGAGATCCGCCTGGGAGCCTTACGCGCTCCCAATTAAATCGAAGCCAGATCAACAAGAAGCCACGAGCGAACGGCCACGCCACGGGATCACCGGGATGCATCGCGCGCAGTCGAGCACCCTAGAATAGACACCCCCGTTGATACGGGGGTCGACGGAAACCACCGCCAGAGGGGTTACCCTGATGCGGTCTCCCCGCCCGCCCCCTGCGGGGGCGAGCGTGAAGAAACCAGAAGAAGGAGGGCGTACATGCTATAGTTTCAACACCATATTTTTCATCAACAAAACTCTGGGTCAAGGATTCGAACCTACGTCAATCGACGCGGTGTCCAAATACGCTAGGCACTGAGCCATCATCGCTTCTGCTATAAGTCAACTATTTATTACAAAAAAAAATAACACCTACAAATAATTACAATGTAACCGCAGTCACAGGCACAGCTAGTGCAATATTTATTCATGACTAGCTGTGCCCGCAACTTCGCCCGCGTGGAACTTTATGTAAAAAACCAGTGCGTAATAAAGTCATCTGAATGTATTAAGTCCACTTACTTATCTACTTTGCTCTCGTACTTAAGTCGCGTCGTCATTAAAATTACAATAACTGTTAATAGAGTGAACCGATTTTAATAACACAAAGACTAAATTTTACCAGAGGATATGCTCCATGATTTGTCATGAACGCAACATTTTATCAGTGATGCGTGTCCAAACAAACAGGTAGACAGTTAAACAGACACACATTTTAAAAAATGATTGAAATGTATTTTATTACTTATTCTTAGACACCTGCAACAATTTTTTTTACAAAAATCTAAAAAGTACAGACACGTTAGATTTGCATTCATATTATATGTATAGATAGAAGAAGATGTATTTTCGTTTTTGTCTGTCTGGTTTGCGAGTTATTTGTCACATGAAATAGGGAGGTCGAGAAAGTCAAATTGAAGCGCGAGAAGTCTTCAATGCAAAAAGTGCTACACTTTAGCGTCGGCAAGTGAAACGGAGCTCAGTTTTTTCATAGCCTTTCAAAACTTAAGTGTCGCGTTGCTTCCACCACTCAGATACGGCTTCTCTAATTGGACGTCTACCTGTTGCTTCGTCATGTCTTTTTTTAACTCTCAAGGGAACACAGTCCGTGATGAGCTTTCGTGCACAGATTCTTAATATTACAAAGCGATATTTCTTTGTTTCGCGATATTTAAATGAATATTAATTATAATGAATCAAATAGTTCAAGTACGAACATATCTTAGGTATATTCTAAGCATAAAAAGATATACTAGTATATAACTAAGCATCATTTATTTATAATGCAGTATTTCGCATATAATGTAATGTACTTTGTACATAACTAACCCTCTTTAATTACCCTAATCTTAACAATCATTTTCACTACTAGAATCGGCAACGTTACAAAAGTTTATGAAGCGAAGCCTCAATGATAATTTGAAGAAAAAAAGCGAAATATATTACAAACGAATTACTCAACGCGTAATTTAGACTTAAAAATAATGTAATGGAATTATTTTAACGCATTTCATTATTGAACTCGTAGCTCAATATGACTTGATTGAACTCGTAGCTCAATATGATTTGATTGGCTGTTTTAAGATATATATATGGTTTAATTGCTAACATCATAACGAACGTTATAAACGCGGAAGTTGGTTTGTTTGTTTGTTACACTTTCACGCCTTAACTACACACCCGATCATCATATTTGCATAAGCATAAGAAATTTGCATAAGCGTTAAAATGAGTATAGACGAGAACATAGGTTACATTTAATCCCGAAAAAATGCACTGTTCTCGAGGTATATATCAAATCTACATTAATGCGAGCGAAGACAAGAGCAAAAGTTAGTTATGAATAAAAATAGCCTTCGTTATACCTACTTCACATTGTTATTGCAAGTTACATTGGTAAAATATTTAAAAAATAGCCAATTTAAAAAAATACACGTAGTATAGTGGTAGTACGTCCTACTATCAAAACCTTATCAACTTTGTAAAGATGCTGATATGTAAAGAGTATAAATAGTTTGTCTGGGTGTTAAATATTTAAATGTATATACACCTAGTCTTGCCATAAATACTGAAATAAAAAAAAAATAATTTTCTATTGCAAATAACATTTATTATTTTTACAGCGTGTTAGTTTAATACATAAATATAAAACAATTGAATATATAAAATGTTTATTCGAAGTGGTCTCCATTGGCTGCAATACAGTCCTTTAAACGTTGAGGCCAGTTATCAATAGAAGCACGCACTCTTTCCATGGGAAAATTTTTTCACTGCCAATCGTACGGATTGTTTTAGGAACTCCACATTTCATGGCGTTTAGAGCAAGCCGTACTCTCTAAAATTGACTATAAATCATAATCCAGCGGATTAAGATCGGGGCTAGATAGATTGCTGGAAGGACCATTCTTGGTTAATGAACATGGCTTTGTTAAGGGGCTTCACTACCTTCTCAAGAATAGTATATATGGTATAAGAATGATCTCTTATAGGCTGCAAGTCCTAAGTCATCTTTTAAAATACGCGACATGGTTCTAGGTGCTATCTTCATCTCCCGAGATAAAATATTTTATTATCGGATAGGATTTCTTCGAATTCTTTCCTTTACTGCTTTGACCCCCTTTTTCGTACGAACACTACGTGGACGGCCAGATCTTTTTCTCTCACAAATAGAGGAGGTCTCGTTGTACCTATTAATAGCCCGGTACACAAACATTTTACTAATACCAAGCGTATGGAGAATTTTAAATATTGCATTTGGCTCCATACCTACTTTGTGTAATGCAATAACAGCGATTCGGTTCAACTTATCACCCCACTTCATTTTAATATCGCAACATATTGTACAATGTATTGGCGCCAAAATGAGGAAATTCAATGAGTAATCATATAAAAATGACAGATTCCAAATTCAAATGTAATATTTTGTTTATTTTTAACTGTAACAGTATTTATGGCCGGACTAAGTATATATACTATATTATATAACTTTGATGGTGGTAGAGCCACGCTGAAGCTATTACTGGTTTCATCATGAATGGGTCGGCTCGCCTAGGATAGTACGACCCTCTCACAGAAAACCGACGTGAAGTAACAGTGCTTGCATTGTTGCGTTTCGTTCGGTCAGTGAGAGCGCCAGAGGCCCACCTCCCCTTCCCTCTCTTAAACCCTCCCCTTTCCACTCCCCCTACCCCTTCCCCCATTCTCCCAAACACAGGCTGGCAACGCACTTGCGACTCCCCTGGTGTTGCTAGTGTCTATGGACGGCGGTGATCCCTTAACATGAGGTAACCCGCCTGTTCGTGTGCCTTCTATGATATCAAAAAAAATACTGCCTACACTTGTGGCAATAAGTTTGAGGATCTCACAAGATTATACATTAACTTCATTCACTAATCACTTGAAAACTTTTATATGTTGCCAAAAGAACACATAGTCAGTGAATTCTATTAACCTGTAAGATACAAATAATCTTTATTTTATTATTTAACAAAATCGTGTGAAACGTTACCTAGCGATATCCATGGACAGGAGAAGCACGGAGTGACGCTCCAACGCGTCCCAAGATTCTCCACGCGCGCTTAGTCCGTGCGACCGGCCGGTCCGCCGCCGGAAATGCAGCGACAAGTCAACAAAAACTTGCATTCATTCATAGCTTTTTTACTTATTCAAAACGAACAGGTTCACGAAGCCTATTATAAGTAACTTATTAAATAACAACTCCCTTTGAAAACCACCACATAAAATTAATAATTATCATATCATAAAAATTCAATACACTGCTATTAAAAAAGTAACTAAATCATAGCATGGTTGTAAACCATTTTCAAATACAGGCTTTAAGTGGTCCGACTAGTTACTACCCTATAATTGTAAATCTGTTTCGAAATACATATCGGGTGTACTCCAATAGTTGCAGGTTTCATTTTTATATTTCGCGTATTTTTATAAATATTTGATCTACTAATATTTTTTGTCTAAAAGTCAACATTTATAAAAGACTTTGTAAACAATGATTCACTTAAATATTCAAATTTGAGCTTGGTAATCAATTGATTAATCATAATTGGATTGGATACGTAACTTAATTAGTGTATAATTAAAGGCAGAAACAATGTTGTTTTTACGGCTCTTGAAATAGGATTGAGTCATCCAAAACATAAAGGCAAAAAGTAATAAGGTTGAACACGTAATCTCACATGAACCGATAAAGGAAACTCGTAAAACTAGTACTAAAAGTGTAATTAATGTGGCCAACATTCATAATGCACAAAAGTGTGGGCATTGTTGAAACAAACAAATGTAAACAATCACCTGATTAGTTGACTCTATAAACGTTGCAGTAACTGCTTTACGAGCTCCAACGACCTTATGCACTGATTAAGAGTACATTAGAAATGTTCATATTTAAGCACAAAAAGTATTGCATGTTTTAGTATACATAGAAGGAAGTTGTTATGACGACGTTAAAAATCTTTTTACAGAAAAGAAATGATCATTACACTGCACACGTAATACATATTATATACATATATGCACAAACATATTTATACGGTATTCATGTATACTTAATTTTATATAATATTAATTTCATACGGGGCGCTTCAAAAGGGAATTGAAACATGCTCTAAAGTCGGCAACAAAACAGTGATGACACTGGTGTTACAATTGTTCACAGGCGACGGAATCTACCTACCGTAAGATGAGCCGTCCGCCTGCTGTTCGCTGTCCTCTGGTATAATAAAAAAATCTATTTTTTCGTGTTAGCACAAGCCACAATTACTATGAAGGTCTCAAGCTGTCGTTAACAGATGGTCAATCAGTAAAGTTGGATGAGCAGTTAATATGCACTGGACATATTCAAGTAGTTTCACTCACGGAGGCTGTATACATGCACTAGTGACATAATGATATATTAGAAAAATGTATTATTCCATAGATTTCATCTGTAGTTTTTCGGAAATATCATGTGTTTTCATAAATTCATTCCATAAAACAGATCGAGATAGTATTTACCAAGACGTGTCAAACGATTAAAGGGTCTATTCAAATGAAATTAGTTAGCCCGTTGAGAAAACTCGTTGCGGTAAGTTGATGCGACACGTCGTGTTTCTGAGCAAGTTAATCATGACGACGTCTGCTTTTCATGGATACTCATCATTCAAGGATCACCGCTGTTCTTTAATTGCAAAACTACCACGAACAATACAATAATTTGCCTTACAGTTATTTAGTACATTATACATATTATCTATCATCTTTGTTAAGTAAATATCTAATTTGTTACAGAGTATAAATTAAAACTGCCGATAAATGTCGACAGCTGACAGTTGTATGTTTTGCAAAAAATTCAGAATACGTCTTGCTTACTCAAACTGACAGATTTTATGCACGCGACTCAGAAAGTGTTACCGTCATGTCGGTACTCTCGAGATATGTCCTCGTGTTTAAAATGTCGGGTACGACAGAAGCCAGAATATTATAATGCACACGAGGAATGCGAACTGCGTACAAAATAGAGCTTTACTGGAAGCCTCAAGTGGATATCGTACGTTATCTCTTGAAAAACAGATGCTTAAAAAAAAGAGTGCGCACTTAATGCATATTGGTTTCTAAAAACGGCAGGTGACCGAATTACTGCATAATGTAATTGAGTTGGAAAATCTTTAAATAGCCGAGCAAGTCGCATCACAACAAGCACACATGTCAATCCCAGCTGACATATTGCTGTGCTATGTTAATTTTTACTTTAAGTGTAACATAATTAAGTGATATATTTTTTATTAATACAATTTTATTACTTGTTATAAAATAATTTATCAATTATAAGGGCAGTACCTTTCAAAATTTTTAAAAATAGCCAGTAATTTTATTTAATCAATCCTATTCCAAGTTGAAAGCTTAATTTAAGTAATCTAGTTCACTAGTCTAATCTAAAACCGATTGTTTGCTCGATACGTAGAGTTAGTTCGTATTCAGTAGCAGTAAAGTTAACCTAAAGTCAACAACATATTACCGTCCTTTTCTAAAACACGACACCAGTGAGGGATAGACGGCATTTCACAGTTCAAGCGAAATCCGATGAAGATTACAGAATTGTGGAGGAAGCTTGTTAACTATCTTCGTAGAGTTCACGAAGCGTTTTCCTGATTGATTTGAGCGCCGCGCCTCGTAGACAACATACTTCAGGAATGTAATCACAATTTATGTGCTTTGGAACAAACGTAGTTTTATTGAAGTAAAATAAAACGAGTAGAATTTATATATTGTTTGCGATTTTAACCCAAGAAGGAAATTGAATTTAAAATACACATTCTAAAAACATTACTTATTTCAGTATTTCATTTGTTAGATATGAAGACATACATGAAGGTTTATACCGCTATATATCACACTAACCTGTACTACCATGATTTTATTAAATAGTAATAACCTCACAGTTATGTAATTAAGTATATTAATCATAAAAGTATATTTTCACAATAAGTTGTATCTTGGTTTTTTGAGGTTTAACCGTGATATTAAATACTATGTGACCATAGTTCACAAAATGGCGATTGTGTTTTTAGGAGTTCATTTCAAAGCACAAAGATCACGTAAAAAATCGTATAAGGTATAGGTACTACTTTGTATATGTTCCAATATATGTATATACCTACTAATTATACACATGTTCAAGGGCTATCACTGCTTACGAATACCTAAATTTGCCTTTAACAAATAATTAATGAGTATACGGTTTTTTTTCGCAACTGAATACTAAACTAATAGCATACTCTTATTTTCATTTTAACATATATCTATATAAACCGCTCATTGAACATTTGCTAAAACCAATTAATTGGATGTTGCAATTGTTTGCAATTGCAAATAGTTACAATAAAGCTGCAAAAATGTGTATATCAATTAATAAAAAAGGCGAGAATGCAATATTTTAGATCAGATCGGATGGCTTTTTATAAAAAAGTTCTCTCAATATAAGAACGAAGAAAGAAAGACGAAAAAATTACTTTCAATATATTCTACGTACATAAAAGCTCGTAAAGTCAAGAATTTAGTTTTACGTTTCCACGTTAAGAGTAAGGCAAACCCGCAGTATCTTCAAGCAGTAGAATCGAATGGGGCACGTCTCAACAACTCATAAAAAGTAACGAACAACATGATTTGCTTTTCCGACATCGCACTGACAGTACGCATTATTGAACGGTAGGTCATAAAAACGCGGAGTCACACGAATCGCCCTTATAAATGCTCCGAATTGTACCAAATAAAGAGATAAACATATAAGAAACTACAATTACACCAGTATTTTAGACTCATCTTAAAAAAAAAACAACGCCAATGATTATAAAAAGATTTTTGAACATAAATTACTTTTCTCGTTAACGTTAACAAAAAATTAATTTAAACGGAGACATGTCTTAAATCAAACAGATATTTATTTATTTAAGCGCCCTTAACAAAAAAACCGCCTTTAAAGCCCTGAACATAAAAAATAATTTAAAAAGTCATTCGAATAATCGATTCTAGCTGTATTTTAATTCACTACAACTAGTTAGTAACGCATTTATTAAAACTAACCAAGTTATGAATTAATTCAAAGACCTTATTAAATTTGTACTGGACTTTACACCAATTTTGTGAATGACAATATCCTTATAATATAACTAGCTATAAATAGTTTTCCTTAGAAACATAATACATTGTACAGAAATGTTTTTGTGTAACAGAATAAATGCTTGTTATATAAAACCCCGAACTTTGTGCAGTTATTATGCAGTCCACACGAGCAGAAATATAAGTTTAAAATAATAGCAAGCAAGGGATGTTTTTGTGTTTTTTTTTAATAAGCCTGATATAACTTTTGGACCTCACATGAACAGATTAAATATATGTTTCATACTTCCTAGGTTTTAGCGTCTGACCACAATCTTATCCCATGTTAAAAAACGATGCGGTCTAAGACGATAAACACGCTAAACCCAGAAGGGGACTAGCTCTCAAATACAGCTGTCGCGGAACACACCAACAGTTTCTTGGCGACAGATTTTCCCTAGACATTTAATTAGGAAATAGTCAAGTCTGAGTATATATTTAACATGGTTGTTGAACAGAATTATCGCTATCAATATAGAGCTATTAAAAATCTTTTTAGAGAAATAGTTACTTGAGTGACTGAAAGTTAATAATAAAAATCTAAAATATATTTTTGTACCGACTTCAACAACCGATATTATTATTGACGCATTCCCAAAGAAATATTCTATGTAACAAAAGCAAATTTATGTATAATTTATTGATAGATGTTTGCTTACAATCTCTATACATGGACATTAGTTTCATAATAGAAGTTCTTACAATAATCAACCTTTTTATTATTTCACTATCGACAAAAAAGCATAATTTAATACAAGTAATACATACAATTTGATAATTCAAAAAAATCTCGTAAGACTAAAGTCACATAATTATATATGCCCATATTTTGTATATTTTACTAACTTTAAATATGACATAAATTTAAATTTATTTTTAACATTAACGAGTAAGTCTTATTGGACAACAACTACACTTATAACCCGGCTATCTCAGACAGATAGCAATTACATAAATAATTGCGATATGAATTAATGTTGACCGCTTAAAATGCAAGAAAAAGTTATGAACGCGTTTATACTACTATTACCAATTATCAAAGAGCAATTAAAAGGCTGTACGGGAAGCACAAGCCGTGCCGCAACGCATACCCGCCGCAGCACCGTGCCACTACTTTCATGCCTGATTTTATTCCTTTTAAATTATTGTCTTGATACAATCTTCACATTTGCATAAACATTTATTAAGAGCAAATACATTTAAAATCTCGATACTAATTTCTGAAAGCGTCTCATCATTAGAGGTGAGAAAATAAATCGTTTCCTAATCACTAATTATGGAGGATTTCCACTTTAGATGTCATAATAAATAGATACATCGGGAAATATAGTATATTTTTACATAAACGAGGTATTGAAATATTATGTGTTGATGAGTCATGATGTACGTAATGTGTTTACATCGAAGTTCAGGCGAGAAGGCGCTTCGTTGAGGTTGCGCAATCGGTGAGAACTTGCTCGCATTCATGCAAACTTGAACTGGCTAGCGGTCAAGCGCAATGCTTTATGTCTTACGATATAAACGTATGATGAATATGAACACATACATAAAACGGAGCAACAGATTGGGCTATTTGTTATTTCAGTCATAACCGAATTTGGTATCGACCGTAAGTAGATAAGCAAGTAGGTATAAATTACATATAACATAACATATAGAACAACAACATGTAGAAAAACCCTTCTTATACTTTATGGCGAATATTAAACTATAAGACATTGGAGTATGTTTTAAATGTAAAAAAAACATTTAATGTTGAAGGAAGTCCAATACAACTGAGCGATTGAATCCTAACCTATATCTATACATACAATAAGAATATAAAACTAACGTGTGTGTACTTTTTCCATTTACTTGAAAAAAAAATTAAGTGTTTAAGAATAAGTTTATTACATTACAATTCATTTTCAGAAATGTCTGTCTGCTTGTATGAACACGCATCACTGCTAAAGTACTGGGTTTACAATAAAACCGCATATAAGAAAATTATAAAGCGAGGATATCCTCGGGAGTAACTTAGTCTTTGTTTCATTAAAATTAGTCCACTCTATCAGACGTTATTATAATTTTAATGGTGCCGCGACTTAAGTATGAGAGAAAAGTAGATAAGCAAATGGACTAAATACGTTCAGATGACTTTATTAGTCATTGATTTGTACATTAGGTTCCACGTGGACGAAGTCGCGGGCACAGCTAGTTTTAAATAAATTTCGAAACTCATAAGTTTTGTTATTCACCTAACATAAAATTTAAATATATGCACTTATCACTACATATTATGAAACAAACTCCTCCGCCGCGTCTGTCTGTCTGTTCGCAATGAACTCAAAAAGTACTAAGCGGATTTTCATGCAGTTTTCATTACTATATAGAGTGATTCACAAGAAGGTTTAGGTATATACTTTGTTAAGTTTTTTTTATAATTTGGTAGAAATATAACGATAATTGTTGGAAATGTCGGATGTCGGAAAAGTCACGCCGCCTAGGAGCTTTTGTCGAAAACGCTGCCTAATCGCTTTGAGATATAACAAAACAATAGAGATACTCACGCGATGTCCCGGGAATCAGCTAGTAGGTTATATGTAGAAGCGTAAGTAGACGTACGTACGTAAACTATATGAAGATACTAGCGGGCCCGGCAGACGTTGTCCCGCTCTGATTATAAAAAAATCCGGGATAAATTATATACCAAAACGTTCCTTTATCCACTGGTGAAAACCGCATAAAGATCCGTTCAGTAGTTTTTGAGTTTATCGCGAACAGACAGATATACAGACGCGGTAGGGGACTTTGTTTTATACTATGTAATGATTACTGTTATGAATGTAACGAATGACAATTAAGCGTAAATTGATTGAGGATATCCTCAAAGCGAGTGTCTTTACAGAGTAATAAATCCTAACAGTAGCTATAACTAGTTATCATAACGCTTTAAAAGTTATATGTACAAGTATTCAGGCCAGGAGGCGCATAGTTGAGCAGCGGATGGTTTAATTCGTACGAATTACTATTACATAATCACATATGTTATAGTATTCTCGAATTAATCAGTTGGTTTAAGTAACGGTGGAAATATTAAGAAAATTCAAATTGCATTATTCAATATATTAGGAGACAAACAAATGTATTGTAATATTACCTCTTTAAATTATTATTATGTTAAGTTTTATCAGTATTTCATGATGGAAGAATATATAAAATTACTTATAAAAGATGCTTATGGTCTAATTGAATATAACAAGTTGAATAATAAACTAATTCACAGAAAGGAGCTTTTGGTTTACTTTCCCTTTGTCTTAACTTTTTACTTGTGAAGACTTGAATCTCTTTATTTAAATAGATAACGTGCCATAAAATGTTACGCAAACCAAAGCTTACGCCTGATCATTAAAATACCTCGTCAGTGAAAACCCAGTTTGTAATCTATAAATATAATGTAGAGAAAAACTTTCGTTATCTAATCCGTACAATGAGCCGGTAGCTTTCGGAATGTAAACTGATTGTTCGAAAGGCTAAGACAAAAAGTTAATTAAAGCCGTTAGCAGTGACAGTGCGAAGAGCAGGTGGCTATGGGAAGCGCGGCCGTGCGCATCGAGCCACCAGCGCGACCAATCGAGGCTAATTGTGGCGACGGACCAACGAACAACGACACGGTGCCGCACGGCGCGGTGCGGCTCAGCGCGGTTGTACACCTTAAAAGAAACCAGTGAACATTCAACGTAAATGTAGTTCAATAATTTTCGTAATAATAACTAACTTCCCGCTAAGAATAGCCGAAGTTTTGTGTAGATAATATACACTAAATTCAATTTAGTATCATCGTTACGTTCTTGTTTCTATTCTTTTTAACACACGATAATGTAACATTCTTGCCAATAATTTAATTTAGATAATTGAGCATGCACACCAAATAAGAACAAAAGCGGAACTTTAAAAACAAATTTTTCAAAAATATACCCATCAAAAACATAAATGTGAAATGAGAACCAAGGTCAATATTATGGATATATGCCTTGGTTGTTGATTTCAACGACAAAAAAAGTGAGATCTAAATGGGTGCCAATTCAATGGTCAGTCCTGAAATTTATTTATAGCAACATAATATATGTTATAACAACTTAAAATATAATTTCTTCTTAAAACTTAGGATAATATATTGAAGCTCAAGGTCAGACTTGGCCACTTCGAATATACGAATTATATTATAGCCTTCGCAAGTTTTAAAATTGTAAATTCCTACTACGTCCTACCTATCCGGATGCCAAATTAGAACTTTCTAGGTCATATGGAACTGGGTTAGAATTTTGAGGTATAGGTCAGACACGTATACATATACACTAAAAGTTTTATTGTTATTAAATTTCATATCGTAATTAACGCGTAGTCGCGAGCTGTTGTTAGTTAAAAATAAAAGGAAAACTATTAATTACAGACACTGACAGGTAGATTGCAGTTAAACCACAGATTTTAAGTTGTTATAGTGCGGCGGGAATACAAGACTGATACATCAATACGGCCTTCTTTAATTTTACTATTTTGTATAAGAATAATACGCAGGTTTCATATGACGTCCACACATCTTACAAATTCTCTTCAAAGTCAATAATTAATTAGTAATAATATGAGAAATGTGAAATGGAATGTATTAATTTACTATACATGGATATATACATTATACTAATTTATAATTTACAGGAATAATAATTTACTCATAATTTGTGAACAATCCTCCTTCAATTGTCTAAGAGTTTGATGTAAAGATATCACAAAGTTTCTTATGTATCCGATCTGCATATTAATACAAAAGCAGCAGCGTGAATACAATAATAAACTGCAATATTCTGACTAGGGAATTACATAAGTGTATCTTGGTTTTAGGATATGCCAGAAATTTACGTACACACGAATATACAGAAGAATATTATCAGAATGGAGACCTATACAATCGCTGTAACGAAAATTAGTAACGATTTTAAAATTAATTTTAAATTAATCAATTCCATAAAGAAATGCATATTAGTTATTCCAAGAATTGATCGTATAAGCTCTTACAAGGGTGTATATACTTACTGCCACGCTAATAAGTAGTGGAAACGTGTGTTAGTAGTAATTTGCCTGAGGTAGTAGTAGTCAAAGACATTGAAAAACATGTAGGAAACTATCAAGCTCAATTAAATATAAAAAGGACTACTTTTTTAACTTTCATATAACATTTCGTTCTTATTATTAACGTAACATTTATGAACAATTCTTTGTTAATGAAAGCATTAACTGTCCGAAAAAAAAATTAAACAAAATTATTTAAACAATGTAGTGGAAATAATTTAAAATGGTGCATTAAAAAAACGCATCACTCACAAAAATAAATTATACATATAAAATAAGCTCCAACAATGGTCACTTATATAATTTTTCCCGGATATCAAATTTACGATGTAAATGAATCATATATATCAATTTTGAGATTCGGAAGAATATATCCTAAAGAGGTACGTTCCGTTATCTGTCTGATTAGTTTTACATCAAACGTACCAAAACTATAAAATTTGGCAAATCATCCATTTTTTACTTCACCACTCGGTGGGAGGTTACTTCTGAGACTAGCAAGAGTACGAACGATGCACAAATAATTATAGCTAAACAAAGTTTATTTCGAATTGAATAAGGTCAAAAAATTTACCTCGCGTTTGTTTAATCATAAACCTAATACATAGAAAGGATTATAAACTAGAATTCACTTACAATAACAAAAATACAGGGACTATGTTCAATTATACAGAGTACAGTAAGTCTATATAAATAAAAATCAATTGATGAATATAAAAGTAATCTATACTAATACATAAAGCTGAAGTGTTTGTTTGTTTGTTTGTATGGTTGAATGCGTTATCCTCAGGAATTTCAGGTCCGATTTGATAAATTATTTTGGTGTTAGATAGCTCATTTATCGAGGAAGGCTATAGGCTATATATCATCACGCTAAGACCAATAGGAGCGGAACGCCAGTGAAGAATGTTTCAAAATCGGGCTGGTTTTTCCTTTTAGCTACGTGTTAGCGGTAATGTTATTATATACGTTGCCATGGTAACGTGGTAACTTTCAAACATTTTTTAAAGTTTATTTTGTGTTTGTATTCAAAATATTTATTCTAAGTTTGTTCTGTTTCCAATTTTTTATTTGTAATCTATTACGTATTATAAAAATAAAGTGTGTGTATGTAAAATTAAAATAACAACTTTTTGGTGAATGGATATGGCTACAAATAACAAAAAACTATTTTTTTTTTAATATTGTTGGTATTTTATATTATTATATCAGCAAGCCCGACAGACGTTGTTCCGCCCTGATTACAAAATATCCCTGATAAATTATATACCAAAACGTTCCTCGTGAATCACTTTATCCACTGGTGAAAACCGCATGAAGATCCGTTCAGTAGTTTTTGAGTTTGTCGCGAACAGACAGACAGACAGACGCGGTAGGGGACTTTGTTTTATACTATGTAATGATTTTGTTTACTTGTTCCGGGTTATGTCCGAAACGGCTGGACCTATTTTAACGGGAATTTTACTGGCAGATACCCAAAATTATAGCGGGTGACATATTCTATTTTACTTGTTGAACTGTTACCGGTCCATTCGTCCGTGTGAAATTTATCAAAAATATGGTGTTTATTGTATACAAGCGCGTAAGACGTGCGTTTTACTGGATTTCATGAATAAAAATACGTAATTTAAATTCATATATTTGCATGTAATTTAAATTATTTTACCTTTTTCATCAATTTGGCAACCATTTTGTTTTATTTACCGCGCTTGCGTCTACATAACTCAGTGATTATAGCAGCGTATAAGAATAACTTAATTATATTGACAATATGGGCATATTATATCTATATAATAAAAGATTTAACACATATTGTTCGATAATGTATAGTTTAAAATTTTAATTACTTTCTTATATAGTCTAAGTGAGCACTGAGGGTGATATATTGTAGGTTAAAGTTCCAGGTATGTTGCTGACGATAAATCCTATCCCATTCAATATACTATTCGTATTCACATATCTAATGTACACGTTACATATTACAGTAGATGGCATGTGTGTCATACTTACAAATGTTTTTGAAAATGCATTTCAGTAATGTACACACCTACTCATAATTTTACATTTCTTTAATACATTTTAAAAAAGCGCGTGCGGAGCCGCGGGTAACAGCTAGTATATACTAATAAAGCTGGAGGGTTTGTTTGTTTGGTTGAACCAATTTGAAAAACTCTTTCAGTGTTAGATAGCTCATTTATCGAGAAAGGCATAGGCGATATATCATCATGTTAATACTAATAGGAGCGGAGCACCAATGAAGATTGAATATTTTACAATCTTTTTTTCCTTTTGAGAGCTTTTGTTGCGTGTTAGCGTTAGCCCAAAGTAACTATTCCACGTGGCCGAAGTCGAGGGAACAACTATTATAATATAAATAAAAGTAGGTATAGATAAGAAAAAAGAAGTAACGTCATCACTTTAAAACGTCTTCAGCTATTTGATTATTTGATTAATTCTTTTTTTACTGTGTTTGGAATTATCAGAACGAGGTTTATATGAAAGAAAATGTTTGAAGAATTGCACGTAAAAGTGAAAAATTATGAGTAAACAAATCCCATACAAAAAGGTAAGTAAGTGAAGTGTGACAGATTAACGTTCAGTTGTGCAATCGCCATGTTATTTAATTACATTGGTCGTATTGTAAAGGAAATATTTGGACTCACTTTCTTTGTTAGATTCCATGTGAAGTCGAGGTGAGCAGCTAGTTTTCTATAAAAATACATATTTAAATTTTTAATCGTAGATGTTGTGGACTCTCATTACGTGTCCGGAGCGAGTGCACACACATCTTTCGACGCGGCCATTAACGCGCTCGAGATCAATTGGGTCTCGGCCCGTGGGCGGATCGTTTCATTAACTATTATAATATTAAAGCAGTCCAAGCTGATTAGTTCCTTGAACGTCTTACGCTTTTTAACCTATAATCGATATTTATATAAGAATATTTTAGGGGCGTATTATGAACATTCTTCGTTATGGATATTAAGAGTGTATGAACTAAAACAAAATAAAAATATATTTCATATCGAACAAAGGAATTCCGAGGCACACAAAACACACACGATCTAAATAAAGTAGAGTTTAGGTGCACCCATAAATTGATATCTCGCGGCCGCGTAGTGACTAATGCACAGACTATGCACGAAAAATTGTATAATAGTAGGGGACACACGAATTGCCCAGTAGCGGGTGTTTATCTGATAATAAATATTACAGTCCATTCTTTTAGACGAATCGGTCATTAATCGAGCGGTCGATAGCGCCCGTATCTGCTTACGGCTCGTATTGTTGGCTCTACAGTTGTTCTTATTTATCAAGATGCCAGTAATATTGTTGTGGCACTCACAAAGGCTTGAACGATAACTCGCGACGCCACAATAAACGCAAACACTTTGTCTCTTGACAAAAGACATCATTACTAAAGTATTAATGTAATATGTGTAGTGACCTATGTAAAACTTTCCTAAATGTTATAACAATATACGCATATTTATGTTGGCGGGTGTATGATGAATAATTATGTTACCTATAAATCTGTCTTCCTCTATATAAATAAAATGATAGAGGTCTAATATAATGCGCGAATCATGCAAAAATGACTGGATTGATTTAAACAAAAACATTCTTATATACTTGACCCTTATTTAAAAAATTAAACTATCACGATATCTTCGTTATTAAACTTTTAAGAAACTGTAATTTTCATAAATAAACACTTATAAGTATGTTTTTTACCGTAGAGAGAAAACTGATAACATTCTTTGCATACATTTTGTGAGCAAAGTATATTTTTGATTTCAATTTTTTTATGTTTTGCCTCTTTATATAAATTATATTGTTAAGATAATATACAACATAGACATAGTCACGGCTAGTTTAGAAATATGTTACTAAAGATACAGGAAAAAAATGAAAGGTACCGAACCTTTTTCACAGCCAAAACATATGTTTAAAATACTATATTGATTTAAACACTAATTAACGCTACCTACATACATTATCAGCATGTAATAATATAAATATAAAAAAACAAAGCTTAGACAATAACAATAATAGTGTATTAAAATAGCTAGTATGGACATAAATATACCGCAATAGTACATCTCTACACAACATATTTATATTTCAGCTAATCACGAAAAACCATTAAAAACTAATTAGCACCACCAACAGTCGACTAAATAATAAAACATCGACCAATTAAATTGACTTTTACTGATTAATTCACACCAATTTATCGAAGTACCGTTAGTATACAAATCTATAAGCTCTGCGACTTTGCTTTAAGTCGTCGTATTATAGTCACGGAATCGTCAAAGTTAAAAAACATTTGCATATAAATTACTTTCGTTGATGACTAAATCCACGTGTTGCTCGGCCGAGAATAGAGATTAACGTGATAGGTGTCTGAGGGTGACATACAAGTTAAGCTGACATCCGTCAACGCGAGCCGTAATCATCGAATCGAAGATCCATGCTAAGTCCAGCTTATTGAACTCTTCCCCGTTTCGGAATCGGTTCAACACGTTCCGAGTGCACGTTTAGTTGCAGCCCACACTATCGAGCCGATTATCTCTTCTAAATCTGACAGGTTTCGGGTCATTGGACACTCGTGTATGTAACTGTATGCAACTACCGCTTCTATAATATGTTAACATATATGCATTATATTAATATGTATTTGTTGTTACTTTTCAAATGGAGCTAAATCCAATTTTAATAGTTCATATACCAAGTTTAGTTTTTTTAAGATTTCTAGGTTTTTTCCAGGTTCAAATTGTGTCGTTCATAAGGTTTGTAGTTTTTTTTTTATGAACCTCATATTTTACCTGTACAAAATTGGAAGATCTTGAAAAATAGCGTAAAATATTAGGAACGCCTAAACTTGGATGTAGCTGATTTTGAAATGTAACGACTGATATCATATATTAAGTTTTTTTTAAATATAATTTACAATGTAAACACTTGGCATACTGTACATTTTACAGCGTTATTGACAGTTGTCGTTCATTGGAGAGAAGCGAAATAAAAATTATTTTTCTATCATAATACGAATTTACTTGCAAGGTATTTATAACAGAAAAGGATGAATGAATACCTTAGATTCTCTTATACCTGCGATGTGGACAGTCGATGTAAATACATACTAGACAATAAAGCAACAAAATAACAAACAAAATAATGTATACATCTGTAATTCATATTAATTTCGGCAACTTACAAAGTACTGTGTGTTACTTAATAATGTCGTATTGTTGTTGTTATTTAGAGTGGGTGTGATGCTAGATAGAGTATATCGATGTATGAACAACAAAGTAAAGCAACCAAAGTCAAATAATCTGGACGATTTTGGGAGTTTGTCGTTATATGGTGTTTACACCGTATATTATAACACATACATAAATTAAAATATCATCTATCCTTCTGTCAACCAAGATCAATTAAATACCTATATTGATATGTTATACTTAGTCTGGCCATAAATACTGTTACAATTAAAAATAAACAATATATTACATTTGAATTTGGAATCTGTCATTTTTATATGATTATTTATTGAGTTTTCTCATTTTGGCGCCAATACATTGTACAATATTTTGCGATATTAAAATGGAGTGGGGTGATAAAGAGAACCGAATCGCTGTGATTGCATTACACAAAGTAGGTATGGAGCCAAATGCAATATTGAAAACTCTCCATACGCTTGGTATTAGTAAAATGTTTGTGTACCGGGCTATTAATAGGTACACTGAGACCTCCTCTGTTTGTGACAGAAAAAGATCTGGCCGTCCACTTAGTGTTCGTACGAAAAAGGTGGTCAAAGCAGTAAGGGAAAGAATTAGAAGAAATCCTGTCCGAAAGCAAAAGATTTTATCTCGGGAGATGAAGATAGCACCTAGAACCATGTCGCGTATTTTAAAAGATGATTGAGGACTTGCAGCCTATAAGAAACGTACTGGTCATTTTTTAACTGATAATTTGAAAAAGAATAAGGTGATAAAATCGAAACAACTACTGAAGCGGTACGAAAAAGGGAGGTCACAAAAAAAATTGTTTACAGATGAGAATTTTTTTACAATTGAACAACATTTTAACAAAAAAAATGACTTTATTTATCCTCAAAGCTCTAAGGAAGGTTCCCAATTAGTCGACAGAGTGCAACGTGGGCACTATCCGACTTCAGCGATGGTTTGGTGGGGTATTAGCTATGAAGGAGTGACTGAGCCATACTTTTGTGACAAGGTATCAAAACATCGGCACAAGTGTATCAAGATACCATTCTTGAGAAGGTAGTGAAGCCCCTTAACGACGCCATGTATAATAACCAAGAATGGTCCTTCCAGCAAGACTCGGCGCCGGGTCATAAAGCTCGGTCTACGCAGTCTTGGTTGGAAACGATCGTTTCGGACTTCATCAGAGCTGAAGACTGGCCGTCGTCTAGTTCCGATCTTAATCCGCTGGATTAATGATTTATGGTCAGTTTTAGAGAGTACGGCTTGCTCTAAACATCATGATAATTTGGAGTCCCTAAAACAATCCGTACGATTGGCAGTGAAGAATTTTCCCATGGAAAGAGTGCGTGCTTCTATTGATAACTGGTCTCCACGTTTAAATGACTGTATTGCAGCCAATGGAGACCACTTCGAATAAGCTTTTCATGTTTTAAATTCTTTTATATTTATGTATTAAACTAACACACTGTAAAAGTAATAAATGTTATTTGCAATAGAAATTTTTTTTTTCTTTGTTTCAGTATTTATGGCAAGACTAGGTATATTAATAAACCCATTAATATCATAAACGAAAAAGAATGTACGCACGGATGGATGTTTGTTATTATTTAATGCAAAAAACAAATTTTGATGAAATTTCACAGTAATCCTTATTAATATCATAGATACGAATGTGCATTTGTTTGTTTCTTGTCTAAGGGTCGTCCATTAATTACATGAGGCGTTTACGAGGATGTTTTGACCACCCCTTCCTATCCGGTAAGATGTCGTGAGATTTGTCTCGAGAGCCTTCCCACGCCCTAACCTCACGTAAGATCTTTCAAATTTTTTAGTTTGAGTTTAATTGAATTAAAAAAAACACAATCTGCTTAATTATTTTTACTTTAATTATTATTACATTTAATTACAATTATTATTTCATTATAGTTCAATATATCAATTTTAAATAACTTTACATCTATTCGTGAATTTTAATATGTAGAAGAATTGTTTCAAATTTGGGTACATTGTAATCTAAAAATATGTTTTAGTTTAAATTAATCTGATTTATACAATTTTTTACCCGAAAAAAATTACGTCATATTTACCGAAAACCCCTCTCTCTCCCACCTGAGATTCAAATAGTTTCGGCTTGATCCACCCATCTTCATAAAGAAACAGGGTAACACTTTTATCTAGAAAAAATGTACTTCAAACTTGTATCAAATCCACAATAAAGCAAGCGAAGCCGTGAGCAAAAGCTAGTTAATAGTAATAATACATAAATAGAATACAGTAAATAATAATAACAAAACTATCAAAGACGTGCAAAACCGTTACCAAAATATATTATACACTAGCTGTGCCCGCGACTTCGTCAGCGTGTAACCTTATGTATAAAAACAGCGATAAATAAAGTCATCTGAATGTATTAAGTCCTTTATCTACAAAATATCTATTATTGTACTTATCTACTTTTCTCTCGTACTTAAGTCGCGTCGTCATTAAAAGTACAATAACTTTTGATAGACCGAACCGATTGTAATGCAACAAAGACTAAACGTTACTCGAAGATATGTTTTATGATTTTCTTGAGGTTTTATCTGGAACGCAGTATTTTAGCAGTGATACGTGTTTATAGAAACAGGCAGACAGACATTTCTAAAATTGATTGAAATGTATTTTATTACTTATTCCTAGACACCTGCAACATTTTTTTTACAAAAATCTAACAAATACAGATACGTTACATTTACATTCTTATTATATGTATAGATATATATGTATACATTGAGACAAGTTGTGAAATTTTACGACAGTAACCAGTACGTAACAATGATTATTTCTAGAAGCTGTCTCCAATTATCGTAAAGACAAGCCTCGTAAACGAGCGGTCGTCTCCTGTGGACGTCGTGCCGCCGGCTAACCACTTTGTCAAGTATTTTTCACGGGCGGTGTTTAAGCGCGAATTACTTCACCAACGAGACTATTATAATTAGTGATGAAGCAGGAAGGAATATGATTTATATTTCTTCTTGTCACAAAACTAGCAGCGAGAATAAATGTAGTCACCTAGGCACATATTTATTATAAGAACCCTGAATATTATGCTAATAGTGTCAGTATCCTGACAAATATATATATAAACTAGCGGACCGGGCGGACGTTGTCCTGCCTTGAAAACAAAAAAATCCTAAAAGTCGACCGCAGCGCCACCTACCGGGTCCAATTGTGAATCTAAACCATTCTCGGATCCACTCGAACACGCACACAAAATTTCATCAAAATCGGTCCAGTCGTTTAGGAGTTCAGTCACATACACACGCACACAAGAAATATATATATTAAGATTATCCTTTGTTAGTTGGTTGGCTTCACTATCGCTTCACTTTTGCCACACCCAACGGTCATTGACACTGTGCTTTAACATAGACAGGTACAGGGAGGATTGACTATATTTTTTGTATTTTCTAGATAATTAGGTCAAATATTAGGCACCTACTTTTTTATTGATCTAGGACAAGTATCAAGTACTGAGTATCGTGTAAAAATATTGCTAACGAATAACCAGTCATCCAGTATATATCATGAATAATTATTATAATTTTGTGAGATAAAATACTATGTTTATTCCCCATAAAATATTTTAGAAAATTACAAAATAATATGTATACATTTAAAACATTGAAGTCATCGACGGTGAAAAATGCTAATTGTCTGTAAAAGCACGTTAGCCAATTTAACGTTTTGTATATCAACATGATCTATAACCCCTTCATTTTATTGCCTAGTTGATGTTTTATAATCATAATGATAAAAATGATAAAAAATTACTTAAAATTACAAAGAATTAGTTCAAAAGCTCTTAGTTAGCTTTAAAAATCTTGGATGTAATATGAGCATAAAAGTACACTATCTGGATAATCCTATTGTCCTGAAGACAACCATCCGAGAAAATGTAAAAAGAGGAGCTTCTTACCTGTAAAATATCGAGTAATTAAATGTATTTAAATGTTTTGAATTAAATGTTCTTTTGTTTTTTAATAAATATATTAAATTCTTTTTAATTTATTTACCCTTGCGAAATCTCGAAAACTACACGTAGCATTAAAAAAGTAAGTATCAATTTTTTATTAGAGTACCGAACGTATTTGAAATCAGTTTTACTTTTAGCGGCACCAAAATCATTGTAGGCCTGTGTAATCATCGCGTGAATTATTAAAAAGAAGACAATATTTCAAAGAATAACGTAAATTGTAAATCATAGATTTATTATTTAGCTTTTCAGTTCATACATAACTCAAAAATCAACCCTTTTGAATACTGATTAGTAAGCAAAATACATTTACATTAGTTTAGATCAGAACTTTCTTACATATTCATGTCTTTATATGCGTCATCCTTAAAACTTTTAATGACGTAGAAAAGTTTTATTGTTAATAGGTTGTTGATTTAAACGTTCACGTTGTTTTAAAAAACCATAACTATATTAAATAAGAGTACGATTTCAGTAACAAAGTTGTTGTTTTAGAGCAGTGTAGTAAAAGGGCCGTGGTATAATATAGTATCGGTTTTCGTCCCACGCAAACGCTTATAAGTACAACGGTTATCTATTGTAATTATACCTTTTGTCTTTGTTGCCGAAAATGAGATGCGCGTTGTAGTTACTCGACTACTGACACGAGTTCTATTATGACGGTTCATACGATGTTCCACCAACGTACGGTATAATACGATACGGGTCAAAAGATCTTAAGTTGTAATTATGGCAATACATTATGAGTTCTATATATACTAATGGTCTATTTATATTGGAACTTTTAGTTTTCTATTTATAAAGTAGTAATATATATCGTTTAGCGTTCGCAATAAAAAATTGGATTTTTAAAGATAAATCATAATGAATGAAATAAACTTTACTGAGATTAGGATATGATTACAGTGAACGAACCAAACGATAGTGAGATAGGTCTTTGATAAAAAATCATAAAATATATGCATTACGTATTTAAATAGCACGCATATTGCATAGATTACATCCGAAAGACTATTAAGGATATCATTATAAACCTGAAACCCTACTGCAAGTCATTACTTATGATTATAAAACGATCCCAAGTTTAGATTACCGGTGCTGAATTGGAACGCAAAAAAGACCACTTCGGAGTAAAGGGCCAAGTGAAACTCGGCGTTGTATTTATCTTAAACTTATCGAAATACAGCGGCCTGTTCGTTTTTCTCTCCCGTTCCATATATACTTTTAGATGAGGTTTTGTTTTGTTCTCCTTTCAGAAACCGTGACTATCGGCATTGCCTGTATGCCGCCGCGTAGTGGGAGTGAGACGATATGATCGTTTGCACTGAACGAGACGAAACCATCAATTTACGTGAAGTTTCGTCAGAGCTAAACACGTCGATCTAAGTTGCAAAAGCCGAAACTTACGTCATTCTAGACCTTAGTACTTTAAATATTCGCAAGTTGTAATGCGGCCGCGATGTAAACTCATGTAACAATTCGCAGAACAGACCCCTGCGAGTTAATAATAAAATAATAAGCGCTTATCACCTATAATTAACATCAGTTTTTACGTTTACCATACCATACCAGGGAAAGACAGGCACTCAAAA
Organism: Antheraea yamamai; assembly: GCA_036509395.1. NCBI lineage: Eukaryota > Metazoa > Arthropoda > Insecta > Lepidoptera > Saturniidae > Antheraea > Antheraea yamamai. The sequence continues at coordinate 9,014,565 of AP028446.1, forward strand.
ACTGTAATCAAATTGATTAAAAATCAGTTCTACTCTAAATTATAATAATTTAAACCTGTAGTGTAAATTGATCGAAATAAATTATGTAGTTTTTTTTTACTTTTTTTTTTAAACACCTTTGTAAATATAAATAAGAACAAATTAAAGGATTTGCAAGAAATACTAAATCAAAAAGTATGTTATTGTACTTATTGGAAAAACTTGTCTTTGAAGACGCGATGATTCGCGTCAGGTGTGGCATACATACATTACAGTATACGTTTATAAGAGACAGCGCAGAGGCGCGACTCTCCCAGCAGGCGACTAACATAACTCCTCGCGTGTGCCGCCAGACGCGCTCGCGTTTTTGTTACAAAACTGATCGAGACAGTCAAAAATACCGCGTATTTTATATAAATTTACTATTTTTACAAATAGACCCTTCATCGGATAAAAATATATGACACGGTACTGCAGTGTGACAATCGATCCAACGAAGCGTAAATTGTTTTTTGAGCACAAAGAAAGAGTTACGTACAAATGCTACTACTAAAGACGACATAGATTTTATAGGTCGGTTTTATGGTTTTACTCAACCATATCATTATATGGTATGTACATATTATGCAGGTACATTATTATTGTCAATATCCGATAAATAGAACATATGACACCTGTTTTGTTTAAATATCGTACTGCATATGCGATATAAGTAATACAATATAAATAGCAATGATACAAAAAAGGAATCGTGGAACGCCTGGCAAGCCAAAAACATGCAAATTTATTGTTATTACAAGACATTTTAATTAACAATTTAATGAAAAAAAAATCAGGTTTTTTAAATATCAAGAATGTCACATCTATACTTCTATAGTAATATTATAAAGCTGAAGAGTTTGTTTGTTTGGTTGAACGCACTAATTACTGGTTCGATTTGAAAAATTCTATTAATGTCTCAACGTTAGACAGCTTATTTATCGAGGAAGGCTATGTCATCACGCTAAGACCAATAGAAATGTTTCAAAATCGTTTTTTCTTTCTTTTGAGATCTTCCGCTGCGTGTTAGTTAGCCCAAAGTAACTATTCCACGCGATCGAAGTCACGGGCAGAAGCTAGTGAATGCTAATCGTCTATTTTTAACTAAAAACCAAGTTAGATAATAGGCTGGCTAATAGGTTTTACAAATTAGTGACATACAAATGTTGTACGTCCAAATGCTCCTCAGAAATTAAAAAATATAACATAAATTTTCGAAAAATGTAAATGAGCAATTAGATTGGACTAAAAACATATTTGCTCATAAATAAAAAAATATTGGCACATTTACAGCTAACAATAGAGTCCGAGGAATAATCACGCAATGTAGAACCTCGGTAAGATGAACCTCGATAATTCGAAAACATTTACAACTCGAGAAAATCTCATACAGCCTTCCCTTCAAACACCACTACTATTACCAATACTTTGTTACTCAAGATATCTATCGAATTTAGTATATTTTAATATACAACGGAGCGGTTATACTTTACGAGATATTAGTTTTGATAATAATTCATACAAACGCAGCCTATGTATTGTACAGAAACATATACGTCTTAAAACATTCAATTGAAATACAATCCCTTATAAATATGGCCCGATAAACTGTAATTCATATAACAATTTATAACAGTCGTTGTAAGCAGGACACTAAGGTCTAATACATAATAGCACCAACATGTGTAAGGTGAATGAAATCGCTTAAAAGTTTATTAAGTATTAGCTGATACCCGTGACTTCGTTTGCGTTTCTTATTTTTATTTTTTTATTGTAGTACAGCAAAGTGACTACACTGTGCCTGATGGTGAGCACAATACAATACAACAATGGCGACTACCGAGAGATGAATTATCCCTCGCCGGTCGCTGCTGTCATGCCGGCCTGCGTAAATGTCTCTTCACGTTACGGACCCCATGTTATAGGAAGTAGGGAACATACTATTATAACAACATATCTTATGTACAGAAAAAGAATCAAAATAAAAATATACTTTGCTAACAAAGTTTTCTTTGTAAACAATATTATTCGTTTACTTCTCCTACGTTCATACGTACTACACAGCTTGTCCCACTTCTTCATGGTACGAAAACACACATTGCCAAACTGTGCTTATAAAAATAGTACTTTCTTAAACCTTTAATAACTTTGTGTTCTTTAAAAGAGTAAAACTAAAAAAAAATTGAAGTTTATCCAGAAGTTTATACGTGATACGCATACAATAATGTACCTTTATTATTTTATGTATATATAAGATTCCATTCAATCTACGTACCAAATTTCGACCGCATTATAAAGATACATTCCGCAGATAATAACCTTCAAAAAAACTTCACGTCTAATTATTAATCTTAATTACTTATTATATGCCACCGTTTTAAAATATAACTTACGAATTACTTTATTGAACGTTATCGGCGGGGAATGATTTGCGTGAATTCAGTCGCGTGCAAAAACCGGTGCAACCTACGCTCTCAGCCTCATCGATCTTTCGACGCTGAACTGATAACGATCTACATCAATTATTTTTTCAAGCCTTCAAAGTTATTGGCTTCTTTATTACACGTTTGTTACGATTTGCTACTAAATCATCAGTCGTTAACAATTTAATATTATTTGATATACATAATGATGGTGCAAATCTAATATATCAAAGCTCATTTCATTCATTTAAGCAATATTTCCATATTTTCTGTTTTTATATAGAAAATTAAGTAAACCTGAGACAATAACTGAATCATACACATAACTTTCATTAATATTACAACAAATTATCAACGCAACATTGTAACAATCATGACTACTCTTCGAGATACGGATACATGCCAATTTAAGAACCGTTGGTTCCCCTCGTTAATAAGCTTAATCTGTAATCTGTTCTTTAACATCACAGCCCTAGCAACAAAAAGTGCTGTGGAATTGCATTAAAGATTATGCTTTCGCTTATAATATTGTTAGCGTGCAATGAACCTTCGGGGAAACAACTGTACTAAACAACTGTACACTGGACTATCAAACATGGTTTAGTACATCTCTCGTACTCTTAATTTCCAGACGAATATAATCAACAATAATATAACTGTGCGTTCGAATAAATGAGAATATAATGGTATTCTTTAATATTCTTATAACAGACTACGGAAAAGAAGAGCTAGAAGAAATGTTGCATTCTTTTACCAATGATAAATATGATTAATCAATTCATTGTTACATTTGATACTACTATATGTACCTGAAATGTAGTTTAGATATAATCATGATAATATATTTAATTATGCAAATATAACATTTACTAATTCATAATAATAAATCTGCATGCTTTTTTTGCATTCATAAAATTTTAGTGTACATTTATCGTATATACAATACATCTGTTACAGCTAATCGAACATTAACCAAAGTAGTCAAAATAAATAATGGTTAGCATAACCGATACAGAAATTGTGGTCAAAAATTTTAACTATTTATTATTAAACCATAGTGAACGAAGTACATCAAATATGGATTGAATCAGGGAACCAAATTAGTCACGGCCATGGCGCAAGTGACGCAACTTTAAACAACCAAGCCCGGTGTTACTTTAAATGTTTCGCGTGACCACGACCGACTGGAAATATTCCTCTCCGTTGCAACGGATTAATTAACCGTCGATTCTCTAACTGTAGATTATAGTTACTATTTAAAGAAGTAGAACAACTGTAGTTACCTTTGCCTCCTACAAGAACTTTCGTGGTAATTTGCACAACAAATCCTCAAAACACACGATCTGCATATTTTAATAGCTGCATTAAATGATTACCTGAAACAAAGAAAATATAACAATTTGTAATGTCAAGATTACATTTCAAGTGAATATATAGAATGAGTACGACATTTTGTGCTATGCAATAACAATCCACCACAAAACGTTTTACTATATTAATAACAATCACAAAGTTACTTAACAGCGCGATTTAAGCAAGAAATTAAGCACGCACGAAGTAACCCGTCAGTAATGAAAGCCCGGGCCGCCGAGTAAATTATCATCTGGTCAACTTCACCAGGTGACGTAAGACAAAAGCAAATAGTTGGCCCTGTAAGCAAATAGATATACCAAGCCGTAATAGTAGCTGATCATAAGCCAGATAGTGTACTGAGTATGGCAGTTATATATGTACGTAGGCCGAAACAAGCACGACCGGCGTCGAAAGTGAATTGTCGTGCGGCAACATGTCATCCAACATTTGCTCGTATCCGCGTGACTAGACTTTCGCGCAATCGTACATTAACAATACAATCATAAAATGACCTTAGAGTTTCGAAATCAAAGGCTGCGACATTAAGTGCATTCTCGTCGCGTTCTTTTCCTAAATAATTTTCAGGTCCAATAAACTAACATTCTTATTCGAAAATGATTTTGTAATAGAAAAGTTATTTACTAAAAGTATATTATATAGAATGTACTGAGTATAAATGAAAAGTAATATTTACACTATCAGTAGTATGTCATCGGCGCATTCGAAGCAATATTTTCTCTCGATCCGTGTTACCTTTCTATACCGTCGACTCATAAACAAAGCGACCTCTGAACTTAATAACAATATAAGGTCGGCGTGCGAAATAAGTGATGCACACAGATATTTATAATAACATTTTTATTCTCCAAACCCTTTCGAGTTGGCGACATGACGCACCATCATTTAAAAGTTCTGCAAACTGATAAAAACTCCGTACGCGGCGATTCTTCGGTGAGATAACGGCCCTATATAGAAACTTTAATGTCATAAACTGACCCAAATCTGATCATCGCGCTTACATAGAACAAGCATATTGTGGGAATTGTTTTTATCATTTCTCTCTTAATCTCAAAATATATAGTAAATTAGAGTTTACTAGCGGACCCGGCGGACGTTGTCCCGCCCTGATAATAAAAAAAACGTTTACAAATTATATACCAAAACCTTCCTCAGGAATCATTTAACCTACTGGTGAAAACCTCACGAAAGTCCGTTCAGTTATTTTTGAGTTTATTGTGAACAGACAGACAGATGTGGCAGAGTTCGTTTTATAACATATAACGATAATAAAACTGATGAAATTAAATCATCCGCCCTTGAATTCATATTCTGCAATAACATAACAATAGAATATACAGCATATTGGCTTCAAAATGGTCAAATTAAAGATTATGCACTAACCATGATGGAAACTATAGATATAGTCATTGATATACAAAAATCCAAGATGCACACTTAACGTCCCACAGCCGGCACACAGAAATGAGTGCATCATTTTGGATTATGAACTCATTTCAAAAAGTCTCGCGTCAATTGCGTCCTTGTAAAAACAACTTTAAATAATTCAAGTAAGGTTGAATTTGCAAAATCACAAGTTTATCGCATAACTATAACCACGTATTTATATTGGGGAGTTTTTGCGGCCCGTTTTGAGCGCTACTTTTATTCCAGACTGTGTCTCTTTGGTTTTTATATGTCAATGGATATAGTACATTCTTTTGTATAGACTGACTCGTAAGAAAAGTTCGGTATAACGTATTAGAGGCAACATTATCATTGCTTTACTAAGACTTTCTGATTGGTATTTGCCATTTCTGTTATTGCGAAAAACAGTGCTTTTATTTATTGGATATAGTTAGTATATTTCATTATTTAAATACCAAGGTAGAGTTTCATTCGTTACAATTTTACATACGAAAAGCGAGTTTTGAATAGCACTATATTAGATGTTCTGACTATTATCAATAACAATGGTTTAAAATACCATTATAAAGTATGGCGCAAAATTTACAATAATATACACTTATTCGAGTAAAAAGCAAAAAAAGGCGTAATCGCTTTTAACATATAAAGCTTCTATGTTCCTTGACTGATTACAAATGTTCTTCAACATTGAATCTACACATATTATGGGAAAGGAAAGTTAAGAAAAAGAAATAAAAATACCAAAACATATAGCAAGACATAGAGCCTACGATTTAAGAGAAGAAAGGCTGAAATAACGAAAGAAATAGACTTGGTGTGGAGACAGAAAGCTAAAACTAAAGATTATCAACGATGTTGGAAGGATCTCTGTGTCACAAAATACGTTGAAAGCTTAACCTGTTTTACTATGATAGTAAATCGGTGAAACTCTACGATTTTCTAATAATGGAATAAAAACTTGGCAATACAGACTACTACAATAATAAAATATTCCTATAATAATACTGAAACCAGGTCAAAAAGCATTAAGCAACACCGGTTCGACATGATCTCCACTAAACGGCTAGATTTGTGAACTCGAACACGATTTACACGTTTGGTATTTATTATTGGAACATACCATTAAATTTTATAATTAATGTCGATATTTTGCTTTCCGAAATATCAATTATTTCATGCGTTTCTTAGTGTGGTCAAAACAATATTAAAATATAGTTAAATCCTGCCTATCGTACCGATCATTTTTGTGATTATAGAAATGATTTCTTAAGACATACTGAAAACAAAAATTAGAACATTAAATTTTGTAGTGATGATTAATTTTTTATATTATTTAGTAAATTAATATTTTGCTGACTACTTATTTTATGTTTTCATAGCGCATTCGAAATATACATATACCGGGAAACAAAGTAAAAAATTAAATCTTAGTAGAACGTGTGGCAATTGCTGGTAACACCGTTACAATTAAAAGATACATAGCAACGCAAAATGTAAAAAATGGGAAAGCAGTGGTAGACTACTTATTTGCAAAATAATATCAAGGACTAATATTGAACAAAATGAAAAGTACGTTCGTTTAGGCCCTCTATTCATATTTTATCGAGCGTAATATCGAGCGAAAATAATCGTGAGTTTGTAGTTCATTGTTAATTAAAAAAAATTAAAAATCAGTTGTACCTATTAAGAATAAAGTTAAATTTCTTTTTCACAATGCTCTATTATTTATATTCAACAATAATAGCAGCATGATTGTTTTCTCACACTTTCTCACAATAGATAGTATAAAATATAAACGCTATAAAACAAGACAACTTAAAATTAAATAAACAGGCATAAGTGCACTCCGACGGGGTTGGTATAATTCGATAATTTACAATAAGTTGTACGACGCGACGTGGACCCCGTGGGCTGGTAAATAAGATTCTCATGAAAATCAACTGCACCCGGCGATCGTATCTCCGGCACGCTATCCATCACAGTATTACACGCAACGGCCAGCATCACTAATTATTCTTGCATAAGGCTCAATTTGTCATTGATTAGAGAACACGTCAAATGGACATTGTCCCCACTACGTCCATCTGATAGGGCAACTGTAAGACGAATTCTTACCACACTGACAGAGTATATGAATAATAATACAATATAATTCATAAGAAATGATCCTAACAGGTGCATAATCTTAGTTCCCTTGGTACTTTGTTATCGAAACTGACAAGCGGTCACAGCAACATTAACCATCATCGCTCTTAAAATGAATATATTAAGATAAAGGGAAAGTAACGATACTCAACTTCAATTATATCATCACACACAATGATTAGACGTTTTACTAACAGCTTCGGGTCCAACTGAGTGGTCGTAGAGAGTTATTAAGTGCTAGCTTTGTTATACATAAATTCAACGCGACGCGGATTAATGGAATAAAATGAGCCTTTTTATATTTGATCTCGTTCATTTCTTGTCAACATTCTAATTCATGGATTAAACGCCGTCCTTTATCTAAACCATTTGCGTTCTACGAAGTTGCTCTTTTATGGGTTATTCTATAGCGACCTCTTATTAAGGCTACTCAACTCAATTTTTGTAGATTATCTGAGGGCTCCTGAGTTGACGTAATGGTTAACTTGAATAGGTGGAAAAATGTACTTCACTAGAAATTGTTTTTTGAAACAAAGATTCTAAAACGTTAGTTAGTCAGTATTGTAGTATCAAACAGAATAAATCTAAACCATTTGAAATTGCCAAGTCGTGGTTTTAGATCAACAAACAAAAATAACAAGTAGTTAGTTATCTGGAACAGAAAGGCGACCTTCACCTCGCCTGACCTGAATACAAAGTAGTATAATAATAAGTGACACTTGGAGGTGAACGCTAGATGCTTTCGTATGCAAAAAGCGTTAAGTGTTAGCCGGCGCGGTTGTACGGGCCGAACATTAAACAAACGCTTGCGGGATAAAATAGAAATGGGTTGCTCGGGCGAGGTTTTTTCGCGAAAGCAATTTGTATTCGAACGTAATACATGGAATTTTTAACAAAATCAACAGCAAAACTATTATTTACTTCATGTGTATAATCACATAAAAATATATCAAACGTTAAATGCACAAATCACTTATATGAACTGCTAGCACAATAACTACAGAACACGTTATTAATCCGAGAGTCGGCTATTAAATAAGACAAAAATAAAATTTCGAAACTGTATAATATCAATGGATATCAACAGGAGTCAGTTTCTACTCTAGGGTTTCATATCAGAAAACAATCGTGAAAACAATGGAGCTCAAGCAATATTAACCATTAATGATTTTCTTAATTCTACTACTACTACTACTAGTCAGACTAAAAGTCAGACTACTACTAAAACAAGAGATAACATACCATAGACTCGCCCCTTGTATATAGTTCGATATGCAGTCCTAATCGTAGCTGATAATATTGCTCATTAATAGATTCATATATTCCTGAACTATACGTATACTATTCCTCCAATTATTGTTACGACTATTTATTATTATTTTTAAGGTTACTATTCAAATTTAAAAACAAGCCGAGTTCTTTGAGATGTGACCTTTTATTCTAGCGGTTTCTTATAGTTTACAGACCTAAGGTGGTCTATGTTTATTCTTCAATCTTTTTATTATATGTTGTGGATCTCCAAATCCGTTGGTGGTAACCGCCGCAAATTATGAGACCGTACCGAACGCCCCGTATTACAAAAGACGTCCGCGAAATATTTTTACCGATCCTCCCGATGATATAACGGCAGCGAACGATCAGTACCAGCCTGTACAGCCTGTGCCTGACACGAAATACATATAAGAGCTACTGAGGCATATATGCTTGGTACACATATATATCTCACTGACTTATATACGTATGAATATGTAGCTTAGCTTAGGTTAACTCAGTTAGGTCGCGAATTGCATAAACTAGGCAACAGCCCAAGCCGAGGTGTGCCGTGCACCCTTGAGCTAGTTGTCAAAATTAAATCGGCTGAGTGCCTTAAGCGCTCGCCTTAGTAGTCCGGTGAAGCTGTTAAGGTCTTACTAGGCCAAAAGCGTAGATAGCTCGAAAAAAAAATTGTGGACATTGGGGGTGCTTGTGGGGAGACCACATCAGGGCTGCCCCTCCAGCGATAGCCTCTTCTACAGTATGGAAGAGTATATGTAGGATATTTAGGACACACGCTTGTGTGTACCACAAGAGCAAACTTTGGACCCTCGTCATCGCGGATAAGAGGTTGTCCACGCCCTTACTGCATGCGATTTCCGCGATAGCATTCATTGCTTCTCGGACCTTCGTCTCCTTCCTTTCCTTGTCCTTGTCCTGAGTCTACCGCTGTGTAGCCACCGACTACGTGGGCGGGTTGGCGGCTCCTGTTTGCGAGGACTGCTGTCGTCTAGGCTTTTGGTTTTGTCAAAAAATCATAAGACACCTTCTTGTAGGGCATTCAATTTCCTATAAGAATGTAAGTTGTTTTTTTTTTCGGAATGATAACCCGAGGTAGAGTTAAAAAGTTTCAAATTTTTTAAAAACTATTTCCTATGTTAATATATGCGAAATGAAAAAATGCAACTCGAGAACTCTAAACATCAATTTTAAGCGCTCCGATTTCGATAGAGTCTTTGTTTTATGACTCTCTGACAAAATTTCACGATCATTTGAAGAAAAATAAAAAGTTGATTTTTTTGGTACAATCCAATAGAGTAAACAAACAAATACAATACGTCTACTTTTTGACAGTCAGTATATGAATATTTACACTTTTTTTTTAATCTCAAAGGATAAAAGGGATTTACAAAGGTGTAATTTGAATTTTATCATGTTTCCAAATATAACCAACATTTAATTTTTTCCTCGTGTCTGTCTGTATACTTAGATATACAGTATGGGTCCGGAGAAGGCCGCACATTTACTATTCAATAGAAAAAGTCACGGTCGGTATTGGCGAAGCGGACTCCGTAACGGACAAGGGTCAATGCAAACATGCGCTCATTATGCGACCGACGTACGCCTTCGACTCCCCGCCTCACTTCCTTCTGTGCCTTAGGCAGACGCGATCGAAATTCCGTCTCAGCTAAGCTTTCAAATACTTTACCAATTTATACACATTTCCCACCAAAACATATAATAAAAGTTTGTTTATTTTTTTATATATTTTTTTGTTGCTGTCTGAAGTAATAGTCAGCACAGACGATTTGACTGTAGGACACTACTACTAAATCTTAAAATTGTACCTTCGCATTTCGTATTCTTTTAAGCAAGTGAAATTTATATTTGTTCAAGAATATTATAATGACGATTCCTTCTGTCTTTTCTTATGTCAGACCTCATTTCGCTTTTCATCTCAACCTGTCAATTAATACACATGATATGTAGATGATAATCATATTTATAATTGCAATATTTGACAAATAATGTTGTTTTTTTTTAGTATAATCGTACAGAAAAAACATTTCCATGGCACTATAAATCAAAATGTTCGTGCAAAAGTACCACTTTCTCTGATTAATTTATTTATCGATAACAATTCACGGACGAATTACGACACGTGGAATTAGTTATACATACAATAAAATTATAATTTTCAGTGTTTGTACATTTAGTGCAGGAAAAAACTATTTGAAAGCCAAAGAGTGGGCATTAAAATAATTTTTATATCAGTTACTTGTTAGAGGAGCATCGCTTGAAAACTGCTCATGCCATTTAAATATACATAATAGTTAATTAGATTAATATAGGCCTTAAAATGCTGCAAAAACTTAGCAACAAATCATTAACCTTTTCTATATCAGTTGAACAATAATGGCAAATATACATATAATAAAAATATAATCAAGCTAAGCATTCATTGACATTCATTCATAAACTAATATGAACTCTAGATATTATTTTAAATAATCATTTCAGAGATATTCCTAAGGATTCATCAAATTAAGGGAACAATTTATATAAGCGTTGCTGTATATCTAACTAACATAGTATAAAACAAAGTCTCCTACCGCGTCTGTCTGTCTGTCTGTTCGCGATAAACTCAAAAACTACCGAACGGATTTTCATGCGGTTTTCACCGGTGGATTGAGTGATTGACGAGGAACGTTTTAATATATAATTTGTCAAGGATTTTTTCATAATCAGGGCGGAACAAAGTCTACCGGGCCCGCTAGTATCTAACTAAAATCTAAGGACTAAAATAAGTCCACGTTTAAAATAAGACTACTAGAATATTTGTCTGACTAAATACTTTAACCAGGAAACTACTTTGTAATACAAGATGAGACAAATAAACCTCTTTGATACGATTTGGCACGACAACTTTGAGTATATGAAACATTTAATATATGTGAAATATATCATTCCCGAGGAAAAACAAAGGCAATTTCACATTAATGACGTCACGACCAACATCAGATTTTAATATATTCTAATTATTTTCGAATAAAAAGATCCCAACTGAATGGGGTTCAGCTCGACGACGGAGCCACCCTTGTCAAAAGTTCACATTGTAATAGACTTTTCTGTCTCGACCTTTGCGCGGCTATAAAATTTAACTTGCTCTTTTCAAAGAAAAGTAATGAGATATTTAACTGAGCGGAAACCGGTGGCTCGTCATTTCTTAAGCCACTATGAAGAAAAATATTATTTTCCACATTAACCGTGCGCTGCGATTTCTCGTTACTTCTATCTTCACAAAGGGCTCCAACGTCCGCATAGCGCTTATTTCGCTCTTTATTGTAAGGTTAATGTGCAACAGCAACGTCGTTAATGCAATTTTAAACCTATCTACAAGTAAGCGAAGAACCACAATGCTTCAGGCAATTATGGGTTACTTTATTAACTAGCATAAAACAAAAATGTTAAATTAATATACATAATTATGTACTTAAAGTATACTGTGATAACTGAAGTCCTCCAATTCTTTGTCTTAGTATAAATTGAATTGTTTAATCCTATAATAGTGCACGCTTGTAAATATCCAACTTACATTATACCTATATATACAATTTGTATTTTTACAACCTATACATAAGAATGCATAATTGAATTGATTGCATAATAACAATGAAGAATTTTCTACAATCATCAGGAATAGACTCATACCTTATGTGATAGTAACACATTGAAACCTTTTTGCTCTGAGTCAATCATATCAGAGTAAATAAAATTGTAATTGCATTCTAGATATGTCTACCTCTCCTTTTTATCATTTATATAAGCGATCTACGGCGCGACCGTTGACAGTCAGTCCTATACTACATACACATCCAAGCGAATACAAAAAGCAACAGAAAAAATCTACAATAGTAGATAGTAATGAACACAGAGTAGTATTAGTGTTAGCACAGAGTACTGTAGTGATAATTTTTCGTGTTTGTGTCTACGAATAAATTTATTATACTGAAAACGGTATTTGATTATTCACGGACGTAATTATATAATACTAACCGTTTACTTGATGCGATTTCTCATCCACACATCTGAAGAACACCATTTTTTTCTTTTTGCCTTAGAGGATGAATATTCAGAAATCCTTTATAGGTAGTACAGGTACAGTAGAAGGAACTCTTGGAAAAAATTATATATTTATACCGACTGGTTTAATTTTGTGTGTCAATGAATCTTAAGAAATTCATTAAGTATCTCAGCCATTTTTCCAATTTTTTAATAATAAATAAGCAGCTATTCAAAATAATAAACTTATTAAACAGTTTAAACTATCAAAGAGCGAAGTATAATTGTGTTTTACGTTCTAAAATAAATGGGGATGCATCCACATATAGAGCGCTGTGACCGCAGTGATTGGATTATCATGGATTTCTTTCTGTCAATCAAGTTGCAAGATTTGAATAACGATGCATACATTTGTCGGACTGCCAAGTCATACAAGGGACTTTACAAGTTCCACAATGAGAAGAATATGTGCATATATTGAGAACATCGGTTGCATTAATATGATATGATAACAAGATAACAAGCGTGCATCGTCGGACTGAGACGGATAAAACAAGACTCAGACCTCGTTTACTTAAACGAAATTCACATTAAGTGCCACTTGTGTAAATTCAGTGCTACTCTGATTTACTTTCTTCGTATGATAAACAAAAAAATTAATAAAATATACTGTCGCTGCAGTTAATACGTTCACTTTAACGTTAAATAATTAATTACCGTTGTACTTCATCAACTGTAATTACAATTGTTCCACTTTGTCTTAACATTAAACTTCGTTCATAATTACTCTCCTAAAATCATCATCACAAAATTCGTATAATTTGAATCGTATAAGTAGAATTTATTTGACTAAATACACCGCGGTAAGCTGAAAGTAAATTCACACCGAAATAATGGATCATTTACGTGCTACTCAAGTCCAAAAAGATAATCTCACTTTATCAGTTTAAGAGGATCGTTCCCAACCCGCGGTCGGTCGTGTCTTTGATGACAAAGATTTACACTATTTTTGGTACAAAGTTAAAACTTTAAGCTTTAAATTAAATTTTGTAGAAAATTAATGGTAATAGCCAATTTATTTACTTCTCAATTTTCAAATATACCAAATTTATTTAAAATCCAGTCAGTAAGGCAACTGTAGCTTTTACACAAGAATCAAACAAACGTACTTTGACATTTTTATTAGATTACACCAGTAGTCGCCCGCGACTTCATTCGCGTTATATCACGATATAAAACAACAACAAATGATAAAATATAACACAGTGTCACTGAGTGGCCACTAAGTTATAGCGAAATTAATAGCATATAAACCTCCTGCATAACAATATAACAAAAGTTTCAAGGTGACAGTCAAACGGGTTTCGAACTTATCGATTTCAGATATACTAAGATCCACATATTATAGATCAATCTTCTAACTGAGTATAAATTAGACATTATAATGATCGATGCAGCCTATTAAATTAAAATAATTTTGTAATATCCGCTACCTCTTATGTTATTTAACTATTATTTTATACAGCCTCTGTAAAATTCTGTCGACCCACTCCCGTGACAATCTAGTGCGCGCATGAGAATTTACACGCAACACACACTAAACACTCGTACGACTCAAACCGGTGTGAATTATAACTGTGTCGTTGGAAAACGTTATCAAAGTACAAAAATTTACTCCAAATACGTTCCTCACTCACGGATTATAATAGGAGGAAACAAAGCTTTTATCGCCGTGAAACGTGTTACGCGTATAATATACACCGGAATCCATTAAGACTACGAATAAAACGTACTTTAACAACCGTCTACATGATTATTAATTCAATTCTGATGATACGTTCACACACCTGTGAAAGTAAACACTAAATCTCACGAATATTGTTAACACAACGAAAAGTGCCGAACGAACGCTCGTCAAACATTAACAAGTCATGACATAATAGAAACAGAAGAGTGCTGTAATCAAATCTAATAAGAAGGTGAGACGGTGAACCATATTTATTACTTTAATGGAATAGCAGCAATTAGGGCGCCGCAGATAGAATCAGGAACGCTGACAAGGTGCAAAGCAGAGTAAACCGGCCGGATACACACGCTCGTTATAACTACTACTTGTTTTTAAGTAAGGATAATAATAACTAAGGACTGAAATCGCTGGTAAGTTTATTAGATCGTTACACTTAGCTATGTGTAGTATTACATGAAAATAAAAACAATGCCGTCTATAAATTACCATAGAGAATAAGCGGAACGAGCGGATTAAGTGAAACACAATCAAACAAGGAGGCGTGCGTGTCGAGAATTAAAAATAGATAACGAGGAACTTTTGATGAGGTGACGAAGTGTGGAGCGTAAATCTGTTTATCTCTATTTTTTATTCATCACCATTAAATATTTAAATATTTTTAATATAATCCATTTTGTTCTTTATAGTCTTGATTACAATAAAAATTACCAGATTGGCTCTTGAACGAATTTCATTTTGTATATATTTTATATTTATATATTTTATCATTTTGAATATATACTGGGCCTTCAAATAGTGTGTAGAGATGAATATACATTATTCAAAATATCGATATAATCTGTTTGATATTTTAAATCGATAAGCGGTCAATTAAAATAATTTACAATTATTTAAGGAGTATATCTATTATAAAATGAAATATTATATACACATACGGTCAAAAATGTAATTCTTCTTCTTTCCCTTATGCCACGTACGTAAGGTCGGCACAACATATTTTTCTTCTCCACTCTCCCCTGTCAGATGTCATCTCAGTATTTACACCTTTTATACAGATCACTTTTCACGTTATCATGTAATATTAGAAAATAGAGAATATTAATAACACTACATTAAAAGAATCAGCATGGAAAACCTCTTACTAATAAGAGTCAACCTCAAAGGATCAGGGAACATTCTACGTAAAATGCCAGCACCAATCATCTACGCTACCTCAGTAACATTGCATGTGGCCATTGCTAAGACTAATACTATAAATTAAAACTATCTTCACACTACTCAAAAGTATGAATTATATGACGTTTGTTGTACTGAAATTAAAAAGTTGACCTAGGTAGCGATAACATATACAAGTAAGTTGAAATACAACTCGCAATGGTTGTAAGTCCATGGTAGATTTAGACATTGGGTCATCCACCATAAAATTATATATACCAATGTCGAACAAACCAGACATATTAAGTGTAGATTTTATATGTATATTTCGATCACACTCCACTAAAATGTGGCTTCACATCGTCGATGAGCTAATTTTTACAGTGAAAAATAACGAAATTTGGAGGTTTGTGGTGCAGACATCCAGACACTAATCCCTTTCCAGGTATTGCAACACAACTGTTGGATTCCTAAATGCAACTGAATATGATTCTAAAGTAATTCTGCTTGTTCACTATTCAAAATATATTATTATAATTTCTGCATCTAATTACGTACTTATGTTTGTATAATGTAATTATGATAATTATCTACCATTGAATAAATTAAGAAAACTGATTCAAAATTGACAGCTACACTAGCTACACTAAGACTAAATTGGCATTATCAGTTTTAAAAGAAAAAAAAACGCATATTATACGTCTGTAATTTGTGGAATTTATTATACTTTTTAAATAGCTTACTTTCATTACCCTATAAATATCCCACTGTTGCAAAATGGTCTTAAAATAGTAATGTTTAATATCTAGACAGCTCCTTTTAGATCTCAAAATATTTTACTCGTGAGATGTGCGTAATTATAGTGACAATATCTAGTTTTAATATTTTATTAACAATAGTTTATTTATACTGTTAGTAGTTATAGTCATTACTAAAAATATTTAGGATTTCTAATATTGAAGTACGTCAATCAATTTATTCTATTATGGCGTATAAAAAATGAAAGAGAGCGAACATTTACCGTAATATAAATAAATACAACGTTCCCGTACGGAGATTATAATAATCATTTAGAGGCGTATCATAAAGAATCTCATGACAGCCTTCATGACCGGAAAGCGTCCGCGCGAAGATTTGGTCGACAACCACCCGAATATGCCTCCTCATTGTGCTGTCATCATATTAACTGACAGTACACAAAATAATCCGCTATTTAATATTCATACATACAATTACTCGCGAAACGCTGCCGGTACGACAATACCGTCTTTCAAATCTGACATTGTACACAATTAATTTAATTCATACTACAAGATCTCGGATTGCGTTAGATCTGCGTTATAATGGTTATTTTCATTTAATTCAATTACATACATTTCACACATGACGTGGAAGGAATGCGTGGCTATAAGATGGGGAATGCATCAAATATTCTCGGGATATTTTCCGCTTCATTAAAACAAAATTGTAAACGAATTCCCGGCATAATAACGAGCTGCTTAGCGAACGCGTAGTTTTAAAATGTGGTACGTCAATTCGAATGCTAGTTAATTGGTAGTTACTGCATCTGCGGACAAATCAGATGTCGGACGGGCGCGGGACGACGGGAGATATTCGAACCATTCAATTTGCTTTAACTCACCTCCGAGGCCGCAATTAAAAACCAGTCGGACACGAGGCTTCAGGATACAATTTGCATTAATAACTCAGCGATTCTACTATTAATTTATTTTCGAAATTATATTTGAAGAGTGAATATACGTCAACTGTTAACAACTGTATCATTATGGGGATGATATTATATCACACCTGATTTACATATAAAATTATGTCATTTTAATACAATATATCCAAAAAGTTGAAAGATGAATGTTCTTGTTATAAAGATATTATTAACATGAATACATTACAATATTTTATAACTAAATATGTAAATAAATAAATAGTATGTATTAAAATCTACACTGTCTTGAATAATTACATTAAACTATTAATTATTTAAAAAAATATTATGTAAGTATCTTATTTTCTTGTATACTAGCTGAAGTCCGCGGCTCCGCACGCGTTTGTTCAGATTTTATTAAAGGAATGTAAAGTTGTCATAAGATTTACAATTACAGAAACGCTCTATCAAAAATATTTGTAAATACCATACGCACGTATTTACATAATCGGTTCAAAAGGTTTGGAGATTGCACTGCGAGCGAAGTCGCGTATAACAGCTAGTCTTAAATAAAATAGCCTAAGGAACTTCTTATAATTTTAGTTATCCGCCAGTAACCATGAAAACCAGTCCAGCTGTTTCGGCGATTACCAGGAACGAACAAACAGACAATTTTTTTTTGTGTTATAAGTACCGTATACACTTTCATATCTAGTCAGTAAAAATGTGTTATTTCGATATTACATTACAAACACTTCATTTTTAATATAAGTACAGGTATTGTATTTATATAAGCAATACATAATGTAAGATTAAATTACATCTCAAATGTTTTTTATTTTAATCGAACAATCAGATAAAGTGTACGTTCGTTTCATTAGCACACAGAAAATTTAACGACAAGAAGATAATCTAAGTAAACAATACAAATGACAAATACGATTAAAGGAGTTACTTGGAACGAGGTACATTAATACCACGACTTGATAACTCAAGACAATAGACCTATTCGAAGTCTTGAGACAATCGGGAGCACTGCAGCATCAAATGAGATGTTCCCCCGAGAGCCAATCTGCCGGTTCAATTTGCTCTAAATCAGAGGCAAGCTCTCCCCTTCTGTACCGAAAGCACACAGTAAATAAGACAAACAGTACTGTAAATTAAACATATTATAAGATATCAAAGATATACTCGTATTTTATATGAATCTTGCATTCAGCAAGAAGAAAAACGAAATCTTATGGGCGCTGAAACAAAGACTTTTGTTATAAAATTAACGTTTAATTTTATAATATTTTAACTTTGCGTTACTGTACACTACTTATATTGCACAGAAATGTACAATTAAATAACTCGTAGAACAGAATGGATAATTATCCACGTTGTACGATGCACATTTATAACTGGAGGTTAATTAATTACTTTTCAAATTTGTGATCCATTTGTTAGATTACCTTTTGCAAAAAGAAATTCTTTTACGATTACAACTCTACTATTGAAAACTTACTTAAATTCAAACTTAAATTTAGATCTTATTAACAGAGTTATGTTTTTGTGCTTGTTTTTAAATTGTTTTGGAATCATTTTAAAAATCTATATATAAATTAGAGGCCCTGGCAGACGTTGTCTTGCCTAAAAAAATCCTCGAATCAGATGGCAACGCAACCTACCGGTTCCAATAATGAATCTAAACCATCTAGGGACCTATACGCATACAAGAGACCATGGTCGTGAATCGGGTAATTCCAAATGTAAGCATTTTCATAAGATTTTAGAATAATTCAGAACCATATGGTGATGGGACTAATAAAAAATAGTGCAAAGGGGATATATTCTAAATTTAGGTCCATTTCCATTTAATTATATTTTATGAAAGTGAAAGGCAATGCAACGTCTATATTTGTCTGTATTTGATATTATTTTTAAATATTGCACAACTAAATTGCCGTTTACCATTAACTATGTAATGTAGTGGAGGAGTATAGGATAATATAAATGCAACCAAAAATTAAATAAAACAAAAATAATGTAAGGAGAATCACATTTCTTGGGGGAATAAATATTTCATTATTCCATGGCGGAAACGCGAGGCGGGGTCGTTTTGACCCAACCCGCAAACAAAATGGCCGTCAACGCTACAATTACATAACTTTGTTTAAGTAAGAAAATTATAACATAGTATTAAACCGTATATGTTGACGCAACAAAAATTTCGTAAATTTAAGCCAAATAGATATATATTGTACTCTTAAATGCAAAGTTCGGTATACAAAAATCTTGACTTTCAGGAGTAATTATTAATAAAATAACTTTATAAAAAATTAATAATAATAATCCTTTTAATTTTTATTTGATACCTACGAGATCGATAGGTTACAATTTTTAATATAAATCACTAAATCATGTATACATTGCTTCTTGAACAACTTTTTAAAAAAACCCTTTTTTAGGAAAACAATAGACCACCTTTTTTTTAATAATAAATTTAAAATGTACAATTGGATGAAATATTATACGTACTTTAAATTTTCGACATATATATTATAACCAAATTATAGCAATATCAAAAGCTTTTCATATTTTTTTAATATTATACTTTAAAGACAGTATAATAAGTTAACAAAGATGATAATTACGTTACAAGCTTATACCTAACTTATTGTAAGAGGACGTGACAAAAATCGTAAAGTTTACATAAAGGATTTTTTAAATATGTCTCCTGATCATGCAAAACTATTTTATCATGTTAATATTTCTTTAATAAAAGAAATGACATACACACTTGCATGATAGTAACGTCATCTAGTTTGTATACAAAAAATATTTATGTAATTAAAGAATTGAGAAGAGTTTTACTTATATCTTAAATAACTAAAATATTAATAAAGAATATGTATTCTCATTGAATCTTAACGTCAAGTAAACACTCGGAGCGTGTAAAACGACCGTCACAATCCGATTAACAAATGACATATGCTTAAAAACCCTCGTCGTAAAAGCGTGACGAGATCTTATTGCTTGATCCTAAGTTGCCATGGATAATCGCAAGCCGGTGTAACTGCCACTGACATAACTTACCGTTTAAACAACGCCTACAATATCTAAATTTATAACTAGACAGACGGTTTTATTATCAACCATGTCTATCTACCATTCGCTACTGTAAATTGTTAATAACACGTAAAAAATATTAAAATACTTATATACATATATTATAATAGTCAGTTTTAAATTGTTAATATTTTAGTGTGAAAAATAATAATTTTGAGGTACAGTTATATCCGAGTAGAGATGTTATGCGGCAGTGTTGATTATTGGTGGAAGCTCTACGTTTTAAAAGCTTCTAGGGAACACTAACCAAATAGAAGAAACAACTTTAGTCAATCTAGAGGTAATCGAACCCGCGGTATCAAAGTTTCAGAAAGTCCTCTTTATAAAATTAACTTCAATATTTGTTTACTGCATAATGATATTGCAAACAGAAAACATTATTTATAAAACAGCTTATGTATTTGCCCATTATTTTAAAACTTTATAGGACCACAAACTTACCTGATGTTAAATGGTGATGTGGTCCAAGACGGTATAGACGCTAAATCCAGAGGGACTGGCTCTCAAGTGCAGTTGCCGGTGCACTCCCATAGATGCTAGGATTTTTTTTATATCATAGGAGGCAAAGGAACAGGTGGTTCACCTGGTGTTAAGTGAGCACCACCGTCCATAGACACTTGCAACACCAGCAACGTCGCAGGTGCGTTGCCTCCCTGTGTTGGGGGGGGGGGGGGGGGGGTTATCCGGCGCTCTTTATAGGCTACAGAATTTCAACTTGAGGGTGGTATAACCTAGCTAGACAGGCTTAGAAAAAGACTTACGACTATGCAACTCATAGTCTTGTTAAGAAAAACCACAACTGAATATCATGTAACCGGACCTTATTGATACACGCATCAACAAGTTATGTAACACTTCACAAGAGTATGCGTGATAATAGATAAAACAAAGTTGTATGAGAACGTCTTAGGTTCCAACCAGTTAACATCACGCTAACGCACAATAATTTATAACAAAAATCTTTATATTTGTTGATTAATCGTGGAAACGGTTTCTTCGTTAAATAGTTACTTAAATTTCTTATTATCGGTCACATCGTTCATTATATTTATTTATTGGTGAACTTTAATTCATATTCTCAGTGTCAGAGGGCATATACAAAAATACACTTAAGTTACAATAGCTGAACTTAAATTTACTTATATGAATTTTCGATACGCAATTAGCAACTTATTCATAGTTTAAATAATTTAGAATTATTGCCCAATTCATTGTTTTTGAAACATACAATTTCGTTTTTTGATTTTTGATCTCAATGTCACCTGGTATTAAATAAGAATGTTGCCTAAAATGATAATAAAGTAAACATAGAGGAGGACAACTTCTCAAATGTAGATGCCAGAATACACCAAGGATGACTGGTTAAAGACTTTCAACTTGATAGAGGGAGGGCTAACCTAGCGGGTATTAGATAAAGTCCTTCAATCATACTACGATTTCATTACGATATTTTCTTTTACTGAAAGCTCTAACCCACGGTAGGATTGTAACTTCCGTCGTTCAATATGGTGAACTATTATATAATATTTATCTAATTTTTGTACTAATAATAACCGTTAGTGTCATTTACAATAATAAATCATCATGTAACCGTCCTATCTCGTTGATGTCTTTTGTATAGCAAACAGAAACTTTAGTATTGCAAAAAACTAATTGTATATTTTTTTTCCTTTCAGGTCGTTCACACTCACTGAACACAACACTGAAGCCTTCATTTGTGTGTACTGCAAAATAAACAACTCAGCACTTAAAGATAAAAGGTTTCGTATCAATCTTAATTAATACAGACTCACAAGACAAAGGACGAATAAATTGCTGGTATTAAAGGGTGCATGAGATATTTAATTATGCCGGATTTCGATCGACACTGCGTGCGTTTGCGTGACATGGACGAAAAGGACAATCTTAAAAGAAGATGATTCGCAGGACAACTACAGCGAAAAGTGTTTTAATATTTCTCTGATTAATTATTATAAAGACTGATACCGTTTTTGGTTAATTATCTATCCACATTACATTAAAATAGTAGGCTTGTTTATTAAGCAGCTAAATTGTAAATTTCGTGGTTTAGTAAAAAAAGTTCATATAAATGAAAACATATTTTAAAAATATATTTTATATACAAACTAGCGAGCCCGGCAGACGTTGTCCCGCCCTGATTATGAAAAAATCCTTGACAAATTATATACTAAAACGTTCCTTATCAATCACTCTATCCGCCGGTGAAAACCGCATGACAATCCGTTCGGTAGTTTTTGAATTTATCGTGAACAGAAGACAGACAGACGCGGTAGGGGACTTTGTTTTATACTATGTAATGATTATGATTTTACAATACATAATTTGTTATTTTTCTATGTTTTGTGCTAGATCACGTATTTTTATAAGCTTATGATACCCATAGTATATTGGCTTATGCCTCATGGGGTCTACATTCGTTTGTATGGAGCTTAAATCATTATGGTATTGGATAGTCCAGGAGTTAAACAAAAAAAAAACTCCTTAATATTATTACTAATATATATATTTATAACACATCCACAAATTATAATAAGTGATTTAAGCGATATATCATTACATAGTATAAAACGAAGTCCCCTATCGGGTCTGTCTGTTCGCGATAAACTCAAAAACTACTGAACGAATTTTCAAGCGGTTTTCACCAACGGATAAAGTGATTCATGAGGAACGTTTTGGTATATAATTTGTCAAGGATTTTTTTTATAATCAGGGCGGGACAACGTCTGCCGGGCCGGCTAGTAATATAATAAATAAATGATTTCATTATAATACTATGATTGTCGAAAATATTCGATTTTTTAGTTAATATTTTGTATAAATCTAAAAACTATTTATTTATCAGTACATTTTTCTAAGCAAGAGTACAACAATCTCGCATAACCATTTTGTGCGGACGCCTCCCGCGGCTCGATTAAATGCTCGGTCCGGTCTTGTAATGAACCGAGATAAATCAACGGCGCGGCGTCACACGCACCCGCTCCTGTAACTCATGATGACCTTACTCGTGCAGTTTGTCATCTCGTTCGTACGCATTTAAATTGAATGAAATAATTTGTGCGCGAGTGTATAAAACGATAAACAGAGTAGCTCATTTGATAGTTATTTAAAAATATAAACTTACAAATAATTTAAAAGGACGCCCTTACGTTAACACAATTATAGCTCATTTATACGTACAATAATTAATGATAGTAAATCTGAAATCTATAAACTACATCACCGTTTCACCGGTCATTATAGAAGTTATCACAATTAAATATTTCTTTATAAAGGTTTTTATATATTTTATTGCTATTAAGTTTCATAATCGTATTGTAATTGAACGTGAGCGAAATCACATAAGATCGCTAATTACCTAGTTAGCCAGATTATACCAGTGATGATTTAAAAATGACATTTTAATTATATAAAGGTAAGTTTTATAGTCACTCTTCTACTAATATCAGCCTATACACTTAGTTATATCAATGTCTTTGTTTAGAAGGGTGAACTCCCTGGGACAATACTCTGAGAACCACAATACGGCGGCCATCTCGAGCGGCACAAATTTACATGCATCAACTAAGTTTGATGTGACAGCCCGTAAGTAAACTGAAGCACAAACTATCCGTTGGTCCCATAAGATACGTATTTACTTTGAAATCCACTCATAAAAGGATTTATTACAGCAGCCTGTTCATCTGTTTTACAAATAGCTTCGTCGGAAATTCATATTAGATCACGAAATCGCTTGGATATTAAAATATGGTTGAAATTTTCAGAGTTTATTTTCATTCTTGATATTAAAAATTTAAATATCTATCTACTATCACATTCTGGGGCTTATTTGAGGCATATTTTACGATTTCTAACATTATTAAATATAACTTTTATGGGCTACCCAATCAATTTTGGATTTACATACTTCGCGTGTACAAAATGACTAAAAATTTTATTACGAACAAATTCGTTTTAAGAATACTATAGGAAGGCTTGTTGACTATCACTTGCGTTCGTTTGAAGCATGACGGTTGAGATGGTTTTTTTTAATATAATTCTTTTAGGATTCTATTAATTTCACAACGATTTATACTTCCTGTGTTAAACATTTCATCAAAATCGTTTCTATTAAAAAGCTTTTGAGAATTAATACATTTTTTTTTAGGTTTCTACAAGAATTTTTGATAATTCTAGTGCCTTATGAATTGAGGAACGATATAAGTCTTCCGTGGTCAAAGTCTTTGACAGAAATTTATCAAACTATTTTTGTGTTAAATTGAGACCTACAGACTAAAAAAAATACTTCATCTTAATAAACGAAAATAAAATTTACAGCGAGAATTACAGGTTTATTTATCACAAATAAAATATACTAAAGTACATCAAAATATTAGCATTCTGATTAATTAAAATATTGCCGTTTGATGATTTCAAGTGCTTAAGCAGTCAGAAAATTTTAAATTGCAATTTTAGATTAAATATCTGCCCCTCCAACGTTTTAAGTAGAAACAATAAATTCATCGACACTAATTGGTGGTTTTCTTCCATTTATCAGCTCATTACATCACAGTAGCGCGAATAAAATAAAATATATGTGTGGAGCGCCCAGTACGCCGTAGGCAGATCATTCGCATGCGATAAGCGTCGGTCAGGCACATCGTAAATTCAAAGAGCAGACTCTTCCAAACTATAGACCTGATTGGATCCCTAATGTGTGCACTCGCAATCAGCTCAGAATGTCACGAGAACAAATATATTTACTGTAATATCGTTATAAATTAAAGATGTTCAATTAGTATACAGCAACATGGTTTCAAGTTCAAACAATAATAACTTAAATTTATTTAATGGATCCATCCTTTAAAGTGAGTAAACACTAATATTCGACAATTTAATCCTATTTGTTTCGTGAAAATTTAAATACGCAAATAATGACTTTAGTTTGAAATTGTGTACCAAATACAAGCCTTGGAAAACGGATCGTTTTGCAACTCCACTAAAAACAGAATTTAACCGAGCCGATGCGCTGTGTAGAATCCTACATACCGCATTGAATGCATGTAGGTGAGCGAATAACATTCAATCGTTTAAGGAATACCACATTACTCTATCTGATTAAATGTTTATTTTTTCATTTATACAAAATGAAAACTACAACTGAAACGACTAACAATGTTGTTGTCGAAAAATTTATGCCCGGAATCTCTTTTTGTCAGTCCGTACTTTTGTTTTGTATATTAGTATATTTTAATTGGCAATACAACTGAAAGCAAACTTTGACCTTTTTATTTATAATTAACAATATATGTAAGCAATAATAATCTATGTTAATAATGAAGTTTTAATTATTTTAAACAATACCGTTATCTTCATATTAGGTACTACACCTTCACACTTTCTATGTACGTTCTACATATAGTGTAGGAATTATTTATATAAATCAATATAAACTTTAATGAGGAAAAATTTAATGATTTTTTTTTCAAATATTTCTCAAAAGCTTTTTAATCTGACCTCACTTACATTTACATACATTATAAAAGACACACACACTCATATTTAGACATCGTAAATGAGTCTATTCTCCGAGAGTAATGTGGCACTACAGCATTCAGTTATTGTTCACACTCTGACTGCGTATATCCTACCATCGGGAGACGACGCGGCGTCGCGTGGTACTTACTAAAAACAATAGTTAGCCGGGCCTTAAACAACTCCTATTTAAGTCCGGTGAAGCTGTAAAGACCTTGCCAGGTAAATAGCATAGTCAGTTCGAAAAAAAAAACTATTTTATTAGATCGATATGCGAAACTGTAAATTCAACCTGAGAATGATCTCATTCGATAGCGAGTCTCAATTTATCGTCTTGTTCGGCTTTCAATAAATTAACTAATTTAATGCCAGAAATACTCGTGCATTTACTACCAGGCGTTGATACCTCAACCAAGCAGCCAAGTAATACTACTATAAGGTAAAAGTTTAACAAAAACCTATTCGCAATACAGTTCATTGAAAGAATAACAAAGTAAAAAACTTTTAAATATAAACCGATATTTTTCAAAAACTTAAGAATAAGGGTGTAGTTGTACAGCGAATCAAAAACACATTGAGAGCAGTCATGCTTATTACAATCAAATATTGTATATAAATTGCTATTTTTAATTAACAGCAAAAAAGTTCAAATGAATTATATTACAATTCGATTCAGTCCCAGAATGGTATATAATACATACATCTGTCTATATATACAGATCTCTCTTTTTATACATCTGTAGAAATAACCTACACATGTGACAATAATATATCCTATGTGTAATAACAACAGTCTATAAATTACTACCATAATCAAATTTGACAAAATTGTAATGCGTACGAAAAATGTGTTATGCGCATATAAATGAACTGACAAACAAACAAAAATCATGGAAATATGTTCTACCACCAATTCTAAACCCCTCAAATATTCCTAATGTACTGATTTCACCTCTTTAGTGTTTTACACTAAAGCAAATAAATATTTTATATAATGTAAATATAATGATTGTTTATTATTTAGCCATATTGATAGTACAGTAATTGAACGTAACACAGAAGCATATAATACAATAAAGATGATAACAATAGAAGCAGTATATAAATGTAAATAAATAACTGTTTCGTACCAAAATGAGTAAACCAACGCGTATAAAAAATACATCGTTAATACATGCTGAGAAGCGAACTATCCATGATATTTCATTGGTCAAATCTATTTTTTTAATAATATAAAATAAGTTTGAATCCTTTAGTACACAACGAAATCATTGCTTATTTATACAACTTGTAAATCATTAACGACGTCATGTCTTAATGTTCGAAATATTATTGAGCTCTGCTCTAAAACTGTTACATAAATCTTTCGATACACATATTTATGGCGTCATAATATAATACCTACATTAATACGTTCAACGTCAAACTGTCCATAAACCATATACTTGTAAATAATATTAGTAAAGAAGATAAATTTTGAAAACCATTCATGTAACATAACAGATTCAATTAGCGCACAGACGACTGAATGCTTAACAATTTATCTTGAACAATATCATTATAACACCAAGATATATGTCTGAAAAGGAATTCCTTCACAATGATTCGACGCACGTCGAACAGAAGTAATTGTATCAACAACTTTCTTTACAAACAAATGGATTCCTAAATAAAACTGCAAACTGTAGATATATATTGTGATACTAAAATTCTAACCCTGGTTTAGCACGATAATATTCTACAGCAGCATAAATAAAACCGCGACAAAGATTGATAGAAAATTAAGTTGTCACACGAACATCAATCTAGTCAACATGGTATATCTAAATTTATGAACTAAAAATGTATTGATTGTAAATTTTACCAGCGGTCTTGTGTACGCCAAAAAACTGCGTGAACATTTTTTGACAGTCACTATTCGAAGCGATGACGAGGATATTTAATACGATCACTGACAGTGAAAAATTACACCTCTCCTATCTATGCTTGCTGTGTGATCGTTCGATAGTTTCTAATGTATTACTATCAATCGTATATATTATGGCATGCAAAATAATTTCACGCTATCTTAGGCCTCACGAAATCTACGCTATCCTCTATACATATAATAAGAATGTAAATTTAACGTGTCTGTACTTTTTCGATTTTTGTGAAAAAAAAACTGTTGCTGATGTCTTGGAGTAAGTAATAGAATACATTTCAATAGTTTACAGAAATGTCTGTCTGCCTGTCTGTTTGTTTGAACACGCATCACTGCAAAAGTACTACGTTCACGATAAAACAAGAAGATCATATAGCATATCCTCGAGTAGCATTTAGTCTTAGTTTCATTAAAATCGGTTCACTTTATCAAAAGTTATTGTAATTTTAATGACGATGCGTCTTAAGTACGAGAGAAAAGTAGATAAGTAAAAGGACTTAATATATTCAAGTGATTTTATAAGTCACTGTTTTTTTACATTACGTTCCACGCAGATGGAGTCGCGTGCACAGCTAGTTGTAATAAAAGTTTAATCACCACAGTTAACAAAAATGTTATTCTGACAAGAAGAATACTTTTGCAAACAATCATAACGCTAGATATAACGGTATTTCTATAAAATACCCTTACGATCGAAAAGTCTATGGTTCGGTTTAGGAAATTGGCATAAAATCACTGAATAGGCACATAAAGCTGTCAATTTGTAAACTCAGTCTATTCAGCTTACAAACAAATCAAGTCACGATTCGACCTAAATTACTACTCGTCTATTCGAAGTAATAAGTGACACGGTAGAATCCACTAATGTTCGAATTATGTTCGTAAGACAACGACACCGCTGTAATTATACGGCGATTCATGCCAAAAGTGAAGTGTTGAGGAAAAAACAAATCTATTATAAACAGATTTGGGGAACACAAATTTATAAAATAGGAATTTAAGCAAATGTAAAAAACAAAAGAGGCAATTACGCGAAATCAAGCTCCGTACATTAAAATGAAACTCAGTGAATAGTTTCCTTCTGTGATAGTGAATCAATCATTGACACATGGTTCACTTTATAGCAATTATTTGACGATATATTATGTTTACATATTTTACTACGCAAAAGGTGCCTTAAACTCCAAAAATTATTCATTTATTCATCAAAAAGTACAATTCCTTAAATCTAGAACGATGATTTAATTACAGTGTCGAATTAGGAGATATGTGTCTTCCCTGTTCGAAGTAGTGATTAGAGAAACGGTCTCATAACATATATGACTGTTACCACCAAGCTTCAAAAATTATACGTTTCTTTTCCAATTTATTACCAAATTAAAATGGTATAATTTGCTACTACAACGATTTTGTACGGTTTACAAATTGATGGGTATAAATATATGTTAATTACAAATGCTATAGTCTGTTTTAGGCAGACAAAATACAAGCATCTCATGCCAGGATTTTCAAGAATAAATAACCAAAA
Source organism: Antheraea yamamai (assembly GCA_036509395.1). Classification (NCBI taxonomy): domain Eukaryota; kingdom Metazoa; phylum Arthropoda; class Insecta; order Lepidoptera; family Saturniidae; genus Antheraea; species Antheraea yamamai. Next base: position 9,043,902 of record AP028446.1, read on the forward strand.
CTAAAGTATTGTAAAATCATTAACATAAAGACAAAACCATTGTATAAATCTAAATGGTTCGATTATAAAATCAACAATTTCGCAAAAAACAATTGAATACTAGTCCATACGTCGTACAACTTTACAACAGCATCCCTCTCAGCCAAATGCCAATGTTATGAAACAGACACGGAGTTTATTTGAATTAACCAGATGTAAAGATCCGAGCCAGATCTGCCGAACAACGTATTTATGGTACGTTTTAACTAACGAATGGCAGACCTAGTTATAGTGGTTAGTGTACCTACTAAGTTTTATTATATTACTGACATTACCTCTCCGATAGTGGTCTATGTGTCAGAGCGTGCTCTAGTTTTGCGAACTGCCGGTATAGCCGTGACAAGTTATTGGCGACAGTAATTTTGTTACGGAACTACTTCCTATAGCAGTTATATATAGATATAAGAGTTATTTAGTGTAATGTGTATACTAAAATCTATAAGTATGTATAATAATATATACAGTATTACCTATATCATAAACGGCGTTTCATACTTGCAAAAAATTGTACCGCTTTCTATTTTTAAGCACATATCCTTTTTTTTCAGCAGGATCATTGATAAATTTAACCATTAATTAAAAGCCATAAACATTTTCGTATATATTCAAAGCTGATCCATGGTGAACATTTATAGTATCCACCCATTTAGTGCGTATTCATTTTCTCGTATGAACTACTAAAAGTAAAACCGAAGCTGTTAAAGTCTACTCCATTTTATTAAGTTATTTCGTATCGAATGGTTGAAGAAGTCATAAAAAATAACAGTATTATTAAAGGCATTTTACTTAGTTACTATTACTGTTTCTCAACACTTCAAAACAATTTATGTAATTTATTCTAGGTAGTAGGTACATTAAAATGTAAGTGGTCAACGAGCACTTTAGATTACTCCAGATATATTCAATCACCGTTGATTTTGTCATAGTCGGTGTGCGGTGTGCACAAATCAATTTACTCGCGATATCCATACCGGGAGATAACTGATCTCCGACCAGTTACCGACTCTTTCACTTGTTAGCTAATTATGTTTAATATATCCTCTATTAGTCACAACGGGAACATGTAAACGACTTTATCTTAAGCTTTAGTTACACCATATTTTTATATCATCTTGGTAACATGACTGCAAAGAAACCGATAGTAACCGTTATTATTTTGCATAAGCAGAGATTTGTTAAAAAAGAATAACAATCCGGTAAAACTGTGAAGGCCCGTCAATCCAATAGCGCAATCAGTATAAGGAACTAAGAATTTAACATTAAAATCAAATCGGTTAAAGTTTTTGATGTGTTTTTTTTATTATGAAAATAAATGAGAAAAAGTTAGAGAAATTATTATTACGTAAAAATATATTATGATATAGTAATGAAGCAATAAAATGTAGAAACACACAAAGTTTTTCCGGTTTGATGGTTTGCTTAACAAACTATGACCGACATAATTTAACTCAGTTCATACTTAAAAGTATCTTACATCATATTTATTTACACAGTTCCTTCTTATTACTACACTTTCAAAACCCATCTAAAATGTAATTGTTGTAAGCCTATTAAATATATAACATAAGTATCAGAAACAATATATAACAATAAACTATTTATACTCCAAGTTCTTTTTGCCCAATTCTGCCACTTCTTTCTATTTTCTAAGCCTATTGGAATGAATCACAATATACAATAGACTAAATCGATTATCGGTTTCGATTGTAGCATTGACAATAAAAAAATCACTTTTCGTAAAATTTATAAAAAGTGTTAATAAATATGTTTTGTTATCCTTTGGCGAATATTCTGGTATTGATTATATAGCCCTGTTTCGGTTCATTGTTGATATATGAAAGAATCTGTAAAATAGCCCATAAGTTTATTGCGCCAGCGGCGCGTGCGCAAATCAATTTGCTTACTACACCAATTGCGTGAGATAACCAATCTCTCACTGGTTACTAACAGGCAGACTTACTCACTTATTACTTTATATCAAAGGCAATGGGCTATGTTGTTACATGTAATGGTAAATTGTATTAATTTACTTACAAATGTTCATCGACAAATCTAAAGGACAAAGAAGTGGAATTTTTCATAAGAAAAATTTTTTTGTTATCTTTTTGACATCGCACTACAAATAAATTATTATATGTATCTATGAATTTATTTACATTTTTATATATACTAGTGATCGTTTAATGGTCGCAATTCGACCCTAATTAATATTAGTTAGTTACAATATTAATGAGATGTTTTAAGCAGAGTGTCATTTTTTTTAATTAGTCGAAACTATGTTGCGTTTTGCACAGATATGATAGATTATAGATGTAATGAACTTATAGATGTGATGACTCAACTGATTTTAAGTGATGATGTAGTCCAATACGGTAAATACTAGTGGGTTGCTTCTCAAGTGCAGCTGCCACAACAAACGCATAGGTGCTTGGCCATAGATTTTCCACTTGAGGGCGGTAGCTAGCCAGGCGAGCTTAGAAGAAGCCCTATCACATAGTATTAAAAATCGTCTATTGGTACAAAACGAAAAAAAAGAAAATCGGCGAGAAAAAAAGGTTGACGAAAAAGCTACTGAACTATTTTATCCTTGCCTATTTGTATAGAAATTACTTAAATTCATTAATAAGAGTACTGAATCAAAACACCTCAATTTAAATAATCCTAAAATAATCATAATTCTACGGCTTCATCATTCTTCAAATAAGTATTTACTAAAAGGAGATTCACTCTTTGCATTATAACAGTAGTAGTTGCATATAGCTTTATGAGAAAATTACCACAATTTTTTTCCATATCATAAATTAATTATATACAAACCAAATTATCATTAATATGGATTAAAGGACTTGATTTTACATAAATACGATTATATTACAGAAGTTTTCATCACGAGAATTAAAAATTTTTTGAACATAAATATGCATTATAATATATCGGTTACAGCTGCCATTTACTTTCGATTCTCGCGTGAACGAACACAGTTTGTGTCGCGTTTTAATGCTTATATAAATTGAACAGATATTGTTCTAATTTATAGATAATGCGACTACTGCAAATATTACGACTCTATAGCCATCTGTATATTATCTACGCCCAAAATCGAATGTTGTAATAGTCCTCGTTTGAATACTATTTAATTAAATACTTTATTTCTTAACATCCTACAGACTATAGAATATGAATTAAGTTAAGTAGTTTGGTAAGATTTAGGAACAAAATAAAAGATATCATGCCAATTTAAAAAATACAAAATAACAAGCGATTATTTTTAGAATCAATTAACAAAGAAATAAACGTAAATAGAGAACGTATGAAATGGACTGGATAGGCTAGACTCCATAATGTCAGTAGTAGATATATTTAACCCATAACCATGAAAATTGAGGTATCCTATGTGTTTTTCCATTTACTTCTAAGTCACCAACAGATGGCGATAGTATATCGCTATTATTTTGTTGTTAATTTGGCGGATGTAGACGCACGCAATTACTAGAAAAGTATAAGAACCGTTATTACTTTTAAAAATTACTACATACGCAAATTGAAATGGTTAATTTTGAATTTGAAGTGGCGCAGGAGCAACCCAATGGTTACTGGGAAGACATTTATCGCCAATATAATCTATATACTAATATATAAAGCTGAAGAGTTTGTTTGTTTGGTTGAATGCGCTAATCTCAGGAACTACCAGTCCGATTTGAGAAAATCTTTCGGTTTTAGATAGCTCATTTATCGACGAAGGCTTTAGGCTACATATCATCACGATACGACCAATAAGAGCGGAGCACCAAGGAAGAATGTTTCAAAATCACACATTTTGTTCCTTTTGAGAGATTTCATTAGCGTTAGTGTTATAAACGTTGCCAGGGTAACGTGGTAAGTTTCTATCGCACATTGTCAAAGTTTATTTTGTTTTCCTATTCAAAAAGTTAATTCTACTTTAGTTTTAATTCCAATATTTTATTTGTAATCTATTACGTATTATCTATTACGTATTATAAAAATAAAGTTTGTGTATGTACAATTAAAATAACAACTTTTTGATGAATTCCGTCTAAATTTTTTATATTATTATATTTTGTCTGTTTGTTCCGGGTAATCTCCAAAACGGCTGGACCTATTGAGTCGATTTAAACGATTACACTTTTCATAAGTAATCTGTTTACGAAGGAAATATATGCAAAATTATCTTCCAAACATGTGAAGTTTAGTAGAAAGCAATCAATCATTGCGACGGAAGGAGATAGGGAAGCCGCAACGCCTAAACCGACAAAGGCACTCTTGTGTAAGCGACGAATACTACAGCAAGAATCGATCATACATTTTACGACGATCCATCATTTGAATTTTCAATAAAAAAGCCCGATTTATTATAACATGTTGAAATTGAGGGACTCTTATGTGTAAGATCAAAGAAAACATAGCTGGATACCAAATATAACATTTATTTTTAATAGACATTAGCCAAGCATGTAGCTGTTCATACGAATGCTCTTATTCATTGCTACTGTGTAACCTCAACAAATGATTCAGCTATACCAATAGACTATCAATTGTATAAAATATTTAAAATATGGCTTGCAGTTAAATTGACATAAACTTTAATTTCAAAATAAAACATCTCACTTTTCCGAATTCTGCCAGTTCCTTTATGTATATCAGAATTTTCAATATCTTTGGAAATCGATAACTAGTAGAAAAAACAAGAGCAAATTTGACACTTATTAATTTATAATGGCATAATTAATGTTGATATGCGTGGAAAAAAAATATAATAATGATTATATTATAAAGACGACATGAGATAATACCGAAAGCGTGATTTGTTTATATTTCTTAAATTGAATCTGTAACAAGGTTTCACAGTACTCGTAATACACTTTTGCATTATTAATTACAACATATGAAGTATATTTGTAGTTAGGTTTTTAATACACGTATGAATAGATATTGTTTTCATTCACATCATCACATCACCCTGCAAGAAACCCAGTGCAGAGCCTTAGGCGGCTTCCAGAAGGTATGGGCACAATCGCTATGCCTAACTACAACATATTGGCGATTTCAAACTTCAAGAATTCCAGTTCTATATTTTCCCACCTACGGCGGTACTGCAAGAACATTTCCCAGGTTCAGGTTTTCTCATGAATTTTTCCTTCACCGTCAGCTTATAATGTTACAAACTTTAAATGGCAAATGTATGCGAATTCCAAAAAATTCTTTGGTGCATACCGAAGTCAAACCTGCGGATATCGAATCGATATTCAACCGGCGATGCTACTCGACCACCAAGACTTATAATGTTTTTATTCGTCTTTATAAGTACAACTTCTCTATCAGACATTTACGTGAATCTATGAATAATAGTAAATGTTGTTTACACCTGCTGGTTATTGCGAAATCATAAATATGGCAGAATAATTTTCTACTAGTAAACGTTGTAGCCGATTTCACATAATATTAAACCGCGAGCCCTTAACTCGTCAAGCGTTCCTAATCGTTGTAAACAATCGTACTTTCTCAAAGAGAAAATCCTGTTATAAGATCATTTTGGCTTCTAAGTATTAAGTATACCAACACAACAACTTTACTGCAATAACCTTATCTCGTACCTACAGACTACTGACTATTAAATAAAATCTAGAAAATATTAGTTAATGATTCACAAAGAAGGATTTCTTATAGCAAGCAGCTGTTACAGAACTCCGCTCTCAAAATAAAAGTATTATCAAGATTAACTTTTGAAATAAGAATTTTTGAGTCTTATATAGTATCTACTATACTTTTACAAAAATAAGAATTAATATTGCACGTAAATCACACGGTTATGGTCATTTAACAACGCTAGTTTTTAGACGTTTTTTAAATTAAAATATTAAGTTGATACGCTGAATTAATGATGATTTTTTTTCAATTGGAAGTGTATTAATACTTTTAAAATAATTTTTAAATAGTCATTAGACTACAGTAGCTATCTTCTCAAATGTAACTCGGTGGACTAATTTATCTTCTCTTTACTTGAAGGTAATCGTGAGATCCCTATCTCGTACAGCGAATGAATGTACTTTAACTTAGTACTACAACCTGCTTGTAGTACATACCTATGTGAATTAATAATAAAATAAATTAGTTTATTATTTTCATCATTGTGCATAAAAAGCATTATATTTATCTTACTATCTTATACAAAAACTGACCCTACGTACATGATGAGCAACTGTAGGTACGTATTTACATAGTATTTTAAAATGTCAATTATGTACGGCATCTTAGAACGAAGCACTTTATCACGTCACGTTATAAATCCTCTCAGAAACGCATATGATACGAACCACTTAACTCACGATTTACTGAGAGAATTCCATTTCAATTATCCAATACGTCGCCAGGTGTAAGCGGTTATTTTACGCGCCCGTAATCACCTATTAACTTCCACTTGCTCCACAGATTAGCTCAACAGCTCTTTTTAAACCTATAACTCTTTTTATAACTATAATTATGTAAAATTATTGTATATTTATTTACGCTACATATTTATACATTACTAGTAACCGCCAACCGACTTTGTCCGCATTAAATTACAATACAAAACTTAATAACAATACCTAGCGCCACCTATTGGCTAAAACCTACTCCATGAAAGAACATTTAGGTGTTGGAATCTACATCCATGTTTTATATATATAAATGCTAACAAATAACAGTCCGCTTTAATAAACTTTTAAATGAAAAGAAAAGCAAAAGATCAATGGACTTCAAAAACTAAATAACCTAGAACCATCTACGGAAAATCTTGTATGGTATGGTTGGTCCTATGGCGATAAGTTCAGTAATTTTGACATCACTGAGCCTCAAATGAACTTTATTTTCCTTACATATAAACCATAGCTTTTAGATATATTTATAACGATAATAGCTTTAAAGACACTATAAATTTAAATAATTTCCTAAACTATTCACAGACTTCCTATAATAGGAAACCCCAGATGCAATCGCGTACATCTCGCTTGGGTCGCTGCGGTTCTAACTGCGAGAACATTTAAATTATCGTACAGCTAGATCCACGGGCGCATAATCACACCGTTCATTTGTAACTTAGTCCAGCTAACAGTAATACACGATCCTGCGAAAGTATCGCTATCTGATAATAGGAGACGTTCGAGCTAAATATTATACACATCTAAGAAAAACAGTCGTGCCTCGTTAAATTGTGATAGTGAATACGCGATTGGCCGCGACGAGTTCGCAATTATATATTATTTTTATATGCAAACTCTCAGAGGGATAACGATCGATAAAACATGTTCAGTCTTATAAACCTAATGCGACTAATTATTAAGAGCTATATTCAAATCTATACTAATAGTAGCGGGCCGGGCGGATGTTGTCCTGCCTTGATAATAAAAAAAAATCTAAAATTCAACCGCAGCGCCACCTTCCGTGTCCAATTGTGATTCTAAATCATTCTCGGATCCACTGGAATACGCACACAACATTTCATCAAAATCGGTCCAGCCGTTTAGGAGGAGTTCAGTGATATACACACGTACAGATGAAATTTATATATAAAGAAATTTATAAAGAGGTAAAGTTTGTGAGTTTGGATGTTAAGGGTAGTATCCGGTACTACTGATCTGATATTGAGGATTATTTCACTTTAGAAAATATTATACATGAGTGCTATAGGCTACTTGTTTTTTTATAAAAGTACTAGCGGGCCCGGCGGACGTTGTCCCGCTCTGACAATCTAAAAAACGTAGACAAATTATATACTAAAATTCCTCGTGAATCACTCTATCTACTGGTGAAAACTACATGAAAATCCGTTCAGTAGTTTTTGAGTTTATCATGAACAGACAAACAGACAGGCGTGATAGAGGACTTTGTTTTAATACTATGTAATGATAGAACGCTCAATCATACTTGGCAAATGAGGAAACAGAAAAATTAAGAAAATATAATTATTGAATCAATGCTTTTACATTTTTTAAGTATTTAATAGTATTTTTCGTGTATCAGATTTACTATTATAATATTATTTAATTATTATAACTTATAATTTTGATATTGAAAAATACATACTCCCGATATTAAAAGATGTGTTCTAAAAAACACACAAATTAAAAAATGGTCTCTATCTTCTTAACCAAAATGGAATAAAGTATAAAACCGCAAAGGAATATTTTACATAATGATAGCGGTATCGTCTCGATCTTTTCTTATAAGATTCGAATCTTATAAAAAGACTTAAAGTTAAAAACGACACCAATAACAATTTTCTTGGATGTAAGACAATACTTTGTCTTTGTTTCGATAAATCTATTACAACCAGTATAGAAGCGGCGCATACAAATACGAAATTGATTGCTTCGTGAGGCGAGTGACATTTTAGCATCCGTACGGGTGGTGAGAGGAGGTGCGGGAGGCGGGTTTCACACTGACATTTGAATAGGTCCGTCCCGGCATATACCGGCACCCAACAACGGCCAACGAGAGGCGACAATGTAGCCCGAGCGCTGAACAACATTCCCATTGAAAAGAAAATTTACTTTTATTCAAACGCCGACAGAAAGTAATGCTATATGTATTTTACTATTCCTGTTTTTTTAAATTCTATATATTTAATAATAATATAATGTTATATAAAATAAATGTACAGATATTAATATATAATTATACCTCATGATCATTTTAAAATGACTAGTAAAGTGATTGTATTCTACAGTATATTGTCGTGTTATATACACATGGAAACAATTCATTTCAGATTATATATAGAGTACAATTTTCTTAAGTTATCAACACCATCATCATGTAAGAAACCTACTGCAGGACCATACGCCTCTTTCTGAAGAAATGTATGAGCATAATCACCACAACAGGTAACGATGTATTGGCGATTTCAAACTCCGAGAAATTTCCCACATACTGTGATACTACAAGAACATTTCGCAGGTTCAGGTTTCCTCAGGATGTTTTCCTACCTTGTCAGCCTATAGTGGAATTAGTAAATGTACGCGAATTCCGAAAAATTCGTTGGTACACGAAGGGGTTCGAACCTGCGGACAACACACCGATTAAACCACTCGATCACCACGACTTTAAACGGTTAACAGAATACTGACCCAATGTCACTTACATTTCTCGCATACGTAATTGCATAATATGTTACATGTGTAACCAGAACTAGCTTCAGAATTCTGTAGATAATTAAATTTCAGACCATGTCCAAATCAACTGTCGCTAATGACATGAATCTATTACATAAAATCCCATAAAACATATTACAAATGACAAACGTTTTGTGAGCCACAACGTTTCTACACTAGATTACCCAAATACGATACGTGTTCAGAAATAATGTTATAGCTTACACGTCGTCCCTGGGGAACATTCCGATAAAACTACTGAAATAATGTGACCCCGGCTCAACAACCTCAGACGGAAATTTTGGGAAACGATACTGTATGTAAAGACGACGCTCTCTCTATTAAGGGAACTTCAATTAATATTTAAAAAAACATACCTACGTATATTCATATCTCATGTTTCATAATATTTGTGATTTGACGATAACTAACACCACTTTACTCATTAGATACTTCTAATTGTTAACGAATACAGTACAGAGTACAAAGAAGTATACTAAAAAATATATTATACTAGTAGATAATCGCGACCTCGTCCACGTCGTTTGTTGTCTATAGAATATATTTTATCTACAGAAGACAAAACATACGAACCACACCCACTTGCTCCACTCATCGCTGAATACGTAGTACTTGTAACAATCATAACCTCTTCAAACTTTAATTACTTTATTTAAATTAAGCATCGTGACAATTTTTAGAAAATATCTAAGAAGCAAAATAAAAATAAGATATTCAAATTTATCTTGTAATTTTTGAGTGGTATGCGCAGAACAGCAAACCTCTTCTATTTTCTTTGTGTACATCGATAAAGTACCGACACCTGTCAGCTGATACAAATTAAAACGAGAGCATGTCCCAGTCAACGACGTTTGCCACATGGCTAACAGCACGCGTCTCAACAACAAAAAAAGAGAAAACTTATTAAAATATGCACGTGTACAATATGTTGTAACTAATACGACACAGACCCTGGAATATTAAATATGCTTCCGTCAAAATGCAGAAAACAGTTACTCTACAAATTGTCTAAGTAATGTGCAGATTAATAGCTCTATAGATATAGTGGTATTATACACAAAAGTTGGCGCTGGAATTACTAATTTGATCATATGAAATTATTACTTTTAATAGGTATTACATTTTTTCTACATTATTTAGGTTTCATTATGTTTTATAGGTATGTTACCAGCATAAAATGTTTCAATTACCAAGGTATTGGGGGCGTTAAAAAGCAGGTATCGCATTCACCTAATGCGCTGTAAATTGTATAGCTCCTAATGTCGCGACAACTATCTATCTAGAAATTTACAATGAACGCGTATACCACCACTATGATTAGTACAATACTGTTAAATTGAATAGCGTCAGACTTCATACTCATACAGTCATATTTACATACCGCACATAAGGAATGTTATGACTCAAGTTTATAGTAGTCCGGTGAAGCTGTTAAGAACTTGCAAGGTAAATAGTGTAGTCAGTTCGAAAAAAAAGACAAGTTTAATCGCCACACATTCTTCTAGTTCGGTCTAATTGAGATTTTAATCAAATTTACGATTATTATGACTTTAAATTCGGATTACTCATTAAGTACGCAATTAAATACTTCGAAGCCTAATAACATTATTAGAAAAAAAGTTTAAAAAAACAAATACATTCGAAATGATAACACTGTATTTGGGATTGTGTATGTAATATGTTTACAAGTTCAAATATCTTCTAACTCCCTTTATATGAGGTAGTTTGTAATGAAGATAACATCATCACAGCATGTTCAACACTATTACAAACAAATCTCTTAGAAATAATCGAGGCTCATATAAAGGCGTATTGCCAGACTATTGTGCGTTAACCAATAGATAACAGGCCCTCTGAATACATTGTACTGAATCAATGGGACGGCGCCGCGTGACCTAACGCCAAAAGGCAAATTGCCATTGTTCATAAACAAGTCGCGAATACATTTTACAAAACAATACACTAGGAAGTTACAATGTGTCTGTACAAACACATATTCGCAATATTTAATACCATTTATTAATATATAAAAGCTCTCATAAATACGACAGCTAAATTTTTAATTGAAATAAATTATAATATGTATTTTACTTCGATAAAGAATCTGAATTATATAAGGCATGTTAATTTATGAGACAAATATAGATAAAAGAAATAGTTGAGGCAGTCATAAGAACTGCCGTCAGAAGTGAACACACAAAACAATGGAATAACTGTGTTCTCTTTTGATTTTATCAATTAATTATTTAAATTTCATATTTAATTCGAATATTGGAGTTATTAACATTTGTCTGGTTTTCACAACTATCGGCACACGGAGCAATAATTATATACATTCTTATAAAGCTTATTAAACAAACAAACCCATGATGAGCTGCAAAATATTAATATTTTTACATGTAGACGGGCCGGTATACTACGCGTCGCCAGTCTGACGCAAGCCACGCAAGCACAATACCGTCGGTCACTTTTTTTTTTTTTTTTTTTTTTTTCGAACTGACTATGCTATTGACCTGGAACAGGTCTTTACAGCTTCACCGGACTACTAAGGCGAGCGCTTAAGGCACTCAGCCGATTTGGTTTTTAGGTAACATACACAAGGGTGCTCGGCACACCTCGGCTTGGGCTGTTACCTGACAAAATTCGCGTCTGACCTAGCTAAACTATTCTAACTATTCATACATATATTCATTTGTGAATCATACAATCGAGATTGCATGATTCACAAATGCGTACGTGTATATCTGAATGAAACGAGCTAAACTATTCGATTCAGCTCGAAAAAGGGAAAAAAAAACAAACCCGTCAACCATGTGTATATATGTGCACGTGTGTTGAGAGTTGATCTCATGTGTGAGTGCAAGTGATGTAGGTGAGTCACTGTATCGCGAAAGTGCTATCTCGGGGGCTCCATCCGGGGACGACCTCGGCTCGAGATATCACTGAGAACCGCGATGTGTGCGGGAACTAACTAACGAGGAATCCTTCTCTCACGGCGGCGTCAGAGAGGGTTACGCGTGCGTGGGCGCAAACACGCATATTAAAAGATCGAATTTCAAGTTTACTGAACGGCGTCGGCGCCGGAATCTAAAAATAGAAATAGCAAAAAAAATTATTATTATTACTTGATCGTTTTAGGGGAAGCGAGACGTAAATACACGGATTTACTCTGACTTATATGAGTTATTTATTTATTATATGAGTTATTTATTTGTTAACGGCAGCGCGCACGAGCCGTTGTAGGGTAGCCGAAATGGCTGGAAACCTATGTATGGCTGTCAGGGGACCTAGAGACGGATTTCGGACCGTCTCTTCGTATGCCGAGATCTCCGCGATCTCGTGAAAAATGAGCAATTGACCTACGTAGTCAATGCTCGATAGGGAAAAGGAGTATGCGGGGTCGGCCTGTGAAGGCTTAGCCGCCTGGGATTTCGGGATCGGCTGAGACGCGGGCTTGGGAGCCCACGGGGCCTGAGGGGCCCGGTAGGGGCGGGGGGGGGGCGCGCTAGTCGCGGGTGCGGACGCTGCCGGTGCGCGTGACGCGCTCGGCAGGCTCGGGAAGGCCTCTCGGGACATGAGAGGCGGGGGTCGGGGGCGGGCGGGGGCGGCGGCCGCCCTAGACGGCGACGCCGCCCGCCTGGGATAGCGAGGGAGTTTTGTGCGCGGTGCGCGGGGACATCCGCGATAATTCGCGGTATGACCCACGCCTCGGCACAGAACACAGCTCGGAGGGTCGGAAGCGTCTTTCTGGCGGGGACACTCCCTAGTGGAGTGGTCGCCGAGGCACTTAACGCACCTGGGTTTCAGGCGACAGTTTCGTGCGGAGTGTCCGTACACCTGGCAGTTATGACACTGCGAGGGTACAGACGTTTTTCGCGGCGGCTCGACTATGACGCCGGAGAGGCCGCAGAGGGTCGCGATGTTGAAGATCGCTTTCCCTTCATGGGTGCGATCTAGGACTACTAGTACCATATCATATGGCAGTCTGGTGCGCGGAGAGCGCATGCGATGTACCTCGCGAACAGGGATCTTCTGCTCTTTGAGGTCGTCTAGAATATCGATGGTCGGGAGTTCTGACGGGACCCTACGGATTACTACCCGTAGTTTACGCTCCTCCTCGAGGGAGTGCGTGAAATAACCCCACTGGTTGTCCCGAAGGAACCGAGTGAGTTTGCGATGTTGAGTAGAGGTCGCGACCTTCACCTGAATACCTACAGCGGTATTCGTGGCGGAGGTGTAATGAATGTCTGCCGTTTCCAGCAGACTTGAAATCTCAACCCAAGACGCTTTGTCTTGGATCGTAACGGGGGGCGGTGGGCGGGGCTTCTTGCCCGAAACTGCGGAACCCGCAGCTTCCGGCGAAACGGGTCTAGAGGGCGCGGGCGTCGTCTTTGGCACTTTCGCGCCATCGACGTTGAGCGCCTTTTTTGAAGGCAAAGTGCCTTCACTATCTGAGGTGGGTTTCTGGCGCTTATTGCGCTGCTTACGGTGCGTGACGGTGGTGAAGCCACCGCCCGCAGGAGGGTCTTGCTCCATATCGGAGCCTGAATCGGAGTCATCGCGATCGGAGGGGATCTCGAAGTTATTCGAGGCCTCGATTCTGGCATAGATCGAGGGAGCGGGCAGTGAGGAATTGGGAAACTCGGCGCGACGCTTTTCAGCGTACGCGTCGTAGTCGTCTACGAGACGAGGACAGATTTCGGATATGAATCCGCGGAGTCGAAGAAGCTCGCCTTCTAAGAGGCGAACCTCGCTGTCGGAGGCCATACCGGGGCCTGAGGAGGGGAGAGGGGCGGGGGAAGACATACAAAACCTCCCTGCCAGAGGGGCAGGGGGGCGCGCCTTAATGAATTTAACGGACTATCCCGAGTCCGGATCAAAGGGAGCTGTGGGCGATGTGCAATGCCTCACAGGGGACCTACAGTGCCTAGGGGGAAGCCCTAACACTTCTTTCTTCGCTTCTACGCGACGCGACGACACGCAGCGCGAACCACGGAGGACGACGACACGTAGAGCACGAAGAGCACGGCGAACGCACTGAAAAGTGCGGTTTACGCGTACTGATAAGTACGGTTTCCCGCGTTCTGAAAAGAACGCGGCGATTGACTACGTTCTGAAAAGAACGTACGATCGACAACGATTGACACGATTGACAAGAAACGAGTAATCGCGAAAACCCGAGATTCTCGAAACGAGACGAACACGTAATAAAACACTATTCGCGTACTGGTACGGATGACGTCACTATCACGAGTATAACAACGTATCGAGAATCACTAAGCGCACGCGTCCGGTCAGCACGACGGCCCGATCGGAACTCTCGCCCTTTCCCATTTCCCGTCGGTCACGCTTACTATAACTTTATACTTTATAGCATGTCATGACGCGAAATTATAAACGTATCTCATGCCAAAAAATACCGGTCAACAAGCCTAAAGAAATGTTCACTTCAAAAAAACAATATATAGGTATGAAAAAAATAATTTCTAATCACTTTTTAAATATAAACTGAAATCTAGATAAAAATGCGCAACAAAGAATTTTTCTTTCTTCACCATAATTGATCCTGTCTTATTGAGGATTTTTATCCGTGATTGGCATTTGTTTTCTGTTTAATGTAACTAGTAGTCATTAAGTGTTCAAAATTTTGACATAATTCATTATTTTTTTTAAATAAATACAATCGAGATTATTGAAGTATGAATAGAGACAAAAAAGGCGACTTGTCTATGGTAAAAAAAAGAAACACTTTCCAAATTCTTCTACTGATGACACTTAAAAGCTTGGCAATAGCTGCCAAACCAAAAAAAGAAAATCGGTTGACAAGCAGAGGAAAAAGGTACTAAACTCTTTTATCTTGGCCTATTTAAGTTTCTAGAAATATAAAATCTATACTTCATACATAAAAACAATTTAAATCTGAAACTACGCAATTACCACTGTACTGAACCCCTCTTGGTACGTTAATCATATAATATATTTTTTTTAATTTTTTAAGTAATGAATATATATGACAAAATTAAAATAGTCATGAAAACCCCATTATAGGATCGATGGAACGATGTTACTTCCGTCAAGACGCGTGTAAGGATAACTCGTGCATCCTGGTCACGGTTTTGACTTGTGACCACAATGTAACACATAATCATATTTCAAGACTGTCAACAAAACAATTCTATTCCCTATTGCAACGGACAGTACAGAATGTGATATCCTTACGTAGTCCGTCTCGTTGCAAAATTGTATTCGTAAATGATCGTTAACCCCTGTGACGTAGTGGTAGTAAACCCTACCACTGGGCCGAGAGGTCGCGAGTTCGATCCCCGCATATGACTGACTTTTGTATAATAATCACAATTACCGGTATAGCACCGGTGATTACCGGTACATTTAGATGTTAAATCTTAATATGTAAGGTATATCAGCTATTTACTTATCACAATACGAACTATGTTTTTTTTTTTCGTACTGACTACGCTATTGACCAAGCAAGGTCTTAACAGCTTCACCGGACTACTAAGGCGAACGCTTAAGGCACTCAGCCGAATTTATTTTGACAACTAACTCAAGGGTGCGCGGCACACCTCGGCTTTGGCTGTTGCCTGACACATGCAATTCGCGACCTATCTTAGCTAACCTAAGCTAAGCTAACTATTATATATATATATATATATATATATATATATGAGTTGTTGAAACATATATGTGTACCAAGCATACATACCTCAACAACCCTTATATATATTTCGTATCGGATAATATTCTAAACTGTTTCAGTTTGATAAGGAAAAAAAATAAATAAAACCCTTCCACTTGCATGTGTAAGCGTGTATGCGTGCACGTGTGTGGAGGTGATATGTGTAATGTTGTTGCAGTGATGTAAATTTGTGTCACTGTATCGCGCGAGCAGCGCACTCAAGGGCTCCACGCCGAGGGAACGGACCTAGGCTTGAGCTGCTGCCGAGGGGGGCCTAGTCTGGTGTGCGGGAGCGAAATTTACCCCCAGACCACGGCGGCGTGATCTGTGGTTACGCGGGCGTGGGCGTGAGCACGCTCTGTTTAGAGAGACAGGCTGGTACTGATCGTTCACTGCCGTTATTTCATCGGGAGGGTCGGTAAAAATATGTCGCGGACGTCTTTTACAACGCGCAGCGTTTGGTACGGATTCGTATTTTGCGGCGGATACCACTAACGGACTGGGATGATTCGCGGCTTTTTCAAAATAACTAATCGTAAGTGATTTTACGTACGCCCAGATAGAAGCCATCTCTAGGTCCCTATGTAGATCAACTCTCCGGACGTACCACGGGGCACCGGTCACTTTACGTAAAACGCGGTTTTGAAGAACCTGCAACTTATGAAAATTATCTTTCGACATATGCGCAAAAACGGGACTGCTATATGTCATCACGGGACGGATACACGTCTTACACAAAGTGAGTTTGTGTCTGAGGGACATCTTACTCCTATGACAAAGCAACGGATGGAGGCGGCCCAAGACCATAGCGGCTTTGTTTCGCACTCTATCTATATGTGACTCGAAATTTAAATGTTTATCTAATGTAACACCGAGATATTTGACCTCGTCGGCCCAAGGTATATCGGTTCCGTATAGCCTGATGGGCTCGAGGTTATTACTACGTCGTAAAGGATCGAAGAGTATCGCGGCGCTCTTATCAGGATTAACTTCTATGCGCCATCGACGAAACCATTCACCGAGTGTGCAAACGGCCTTTTCGATGCGCTTCCTAAGAAAGTCCGACCGCAAGCTGGAAGTGTAAATAACGGTATCGTCAGCATAGCAACCTACCTCGACCCGTTTAGACCGAGGTAGGTCACTGATGAACAGATTGAAGAGCGAGGGCGCGAGTATGGAGCCCTGTGGCACACCTGAGCGTATCGGGTGGGGCAGGGATAGTTCCCCATCCACTCTAAAGCGGAAAGTCCTATCAGTGAGATAATCGTGGATAATATGAATTAACTTATCGGGTACGTGATATTTACATAATTTATGGACGAGCCCTCCATGCCAGACCTTATCGAAGGCTTTGGCGACATCGAAAAAGACTGCATTGAAGATGCAGACCAATAGAGCTATGATGTGATCGAGAAGGAGTCTCAGTACTTCGTTCCTGATCCCATCGGGACCTGGGGACTTCCTAAGCTTGAGACGCTGGATGGCGGTCGAAACTTCATCGAAAGTTATTGAGGTTAGGGTATCCACGGGAGGGGACGCTAGTGCATGCTCTGCCGACAATTCGATCGACCCAATATGGATAGGGTCAGTGTTGTCAGTGTTCGGTGAACACTGTTTTATACGAACTATGAAATTAGTATTCCTATATGCATATAAGTCGCAGTATGATTATCGGTGTCAATTTTTTATTTTTGTGAGAGTATCATGTATGCAAATTTCAATTTATTGTGGTATTATTACCCTAAATTATTTTAATACCTGAGTAAATCCGTAATCTAATTCATATATATTTAACTAAACGGTACCTAATGAAGTTACTTATAATAAAGTATAACTGGATTCAACCTTATTAAAAGAGATCTTGGGGTAATTTTAGATTCGTACTCCATTGTATTTATTATTAATTCTCTATGGTTGTGAACAATATTCAGGATATATGAAACACGTATAATGACACCGAAGTTACAGCATAGAGTTCAAAATAGAGAAACTTCACAAAATAAAAATTAAAGCACTATATAATAATTACTAGCGGGCCCGGCAGACGTTGTTCCGTCCTAATTATAAAAAAATCCTTGACAAATTATATACTAAAACCTTCCTCAAGAATCAATTTATCCACTGGTGAAAACCGCATAAAAATCCGTTCAGTAGTTTTTGAGTTTATCGCGAACAGACAGACAGACAGACGCGGTAGAGGACTTTGTTTTATACTATGTAATGATATAAAGTTCCTATAACACGGCAAGGACTCTGTTTATATATTACATACTAGCTGTCCCCGCGAACTTCGTTTCGCCTTAATATGATTTTTTTAGTAGATACATACCAATATATGGAAACATTTTGTTATGCTACCCCATAGAGACTGTTCGCTTTTCCGGAATACAAACTGAGAAAGCGAAATTTTTAAATGAAACTGCAGTAAAATGGTATAATTACATACGTCAACTCAAAAACGAAAAAAAAGCATTACCATTACCAATGCGTTCAAGTTGCTAATAGCAATCTGAAGTTGCATTCACAATTACAGAAAAAAAAACTGATTTTTAGGTTTGTCCGTGCAATTTTTCTCTCCATAAAAACCTTCCTCGGAGTTTAAGGAATAAATCAAATCAAAAATTACTCAAATTGGATCAGCCGTCTTCCAGAACTAGGCTTAGCAACATATTTTATGATTCATTTTTATTTATATAGATGTGTTAACGTGATTTTAAGTATTGTCATTCTGGACTACCATCAAAAACTGTAAACATAAATCATATAGATGTATTCCGATAAACAAACATCAAAAAACTAAACCATAATAATTGTTATTGTTAGCGACCGAAAAAACAAAGACATGTATTAACACCAAAACAAGTCCCTTTCAGGGTATATGTATAATCGTGACCTTTTGAGACAATGTTCAGTAGTCCGGTGAAGCTGTTAAGACCTTGATAGATCAATAGCGTAAAAAAAAGAGAATGTTCGGCATGAGTTTCATTCAGTGCTACTAAAGTACACATTCGTATTTACACTTACTGCTCTAATTAAACTAGTCAGTAAATCTAATATTTCTAACATACACATAGATATATGTCATTGTCTCTCTATATCAATAGTTAATTTAAATGTCAGTAATCGATTTATAACGACTACAATCAGTACTACAATTAATTAATATTCCAAATAGGTACAAAAAGTTCGGCATTACTCTAAAAATGTTTGTTTTTTTGTTACGATTTTTGTTATAAACGTAACCTTAACCGATGCACATAATTTACGATCAACTATGCCGATATTCAAACTATTTAACAAACCTACAATTACAATGACAATTAGCATCATCGAGGTATAATAAATAATAGTACGGCGATAGTTAAGAACGGAGCTTAGTGGCAAACCGACATTGTATGTATCGACGGTACTGAGTTACGATGTATCGAACTGATGCTTTATTATCCGGTCCATCTCTTCCGCCCTTGTACCGATCACTCGTGTCGTCGGTGTAACGGTGCCGGCCGATACGTCCGCGTTATTAATCTTACCTTTGTATTAGCCACGGACATCTCAGAACATGTTCGCATTGATAACAGTAATGGTATTCCGATTCTTTAATACAATCAATAATACCGATTACAGTCTAATGGCGTTTCTTATCCTAATGTAACGTGAGCACTCGTCTGGTAGATAGAATGACCTACTGAATTAATACAAAACTATAAATGAGCATGCAGTTAAAACAAGTCATCGCGAGACGCCATCGGCATCATCCAGACGGTACGCGCTGTTCACCAACCCTCAGTCCAATTATGATAAACATCATTCAACGCGAGCGGAACGAAAGGGGGCAGGTACCGGTTAAAACGTAAAATTACACTTCAATTTTTACTCGACGGCGGGCGCACAATAAAAAACAAATATTCTCATGGTGAGTATCGACGAAACGTGACCGGCCTTCGTCAAAATAGTCGGCCGTTGTCTTTATTGGGCGGCGCTTTACATCCGACCAAGTGCTAAAGTGTAAAACGTTACAGTGAAATTTATAAGCTTTACGTCACGACTTATTGAATAATCGCTTTACAAATTGTTAGCATCAACGCGTTTTAAATTATTTATAAAGATGCATTACGTTCAGTTTTATAAGAGTTACGTCATTGTTTTATGGTATAAAACCAGAAGTTTGTATTTTAATTGTATACACAGTTGCATTCATGACACAAGACACAATCAATAATTCAGAAAATTAAATAATAAACATATGACAACTTTATAAAATATTATCGTCTTATTTATATGCTGGTTCGTTAACTTAGATCGCCGGGGGGAGTGTCTATTTATATCTTGTTGTCGAACCGTGTATTTTTACATGGGCAGCGAATGTTACAACAAATTCAACAAACGATCGGCCGTCATCTATCAAAAACACTAACGAGCTCAGATGCCGCGGCAATTTACAATCACTGCCACTGCGGTCCAACACCAATAATACGCGATGATTCTGATGAAATATACAAACCGAACGAGACACTAATTTACACATGGTAATAGAGTCAAAATATTTGTTGCTTCGTGTCGGACAAATCTATAATAAATAACTTGTTTTATATATGATTATATCACGTATGCAATATAAAGAAAATCATTAGAGTAACAGTCATTAATCATTAAGAGCATATTTAATACTTTATAGCAGCCCATAATAAAAACAATTGAAAAGTAATACACATATAAACTAAAACAGTAGCTGTTCCTTAAGAGTAAAGTTAACGTCTAAAAATAATAAAAGTCTAGCGGTCTTATTACAAAAACAAAAATGAACACGGGTATAACACGAGTTTTACTAAGCAGTGCCTAAAATTTTAAATCTAGTTGAAGTTACGTTTAAAATACTTTATTACAAAAGCGTGTCCAAGCGGTCTCTAGCTAAACATCTGATTTAAGTTTTATATGCAAGCAACTCTGAATAGTTCAATTCGATCTCATCATTCAAAAACGTTCCATTACAT
Source organism: Antheraea yamamai (assembly GCA_036509395.1). NCBI lineage: Eukaryota > Metazoa > Arthropoda > Insecta > Lepidoptera > Saturniidae > Antheraea > Antheraea yamamai. Next base: position 9,064,799 of record AP028446.1, read on the forward strand.
ACAGATATTTTGCAAACAATTTCAATTGATGAATGATATATTTGTTCAGATCTTCATTAAGAAAATTTACTTATTACATGTTAAATTAGTTATCATTATTGGGATATTTTAGTTAAAAGAAAATGATGTATAAAATAAATAAAATAAGCAATTTATAAGACTTATATATTACGTTTTTTTTTTTCGAACTGACTACGCTATTGATCTAGCAAGGTCTTAACAGCTTCACCGGACTACGTTATACCTTATATATTACGACAACGTGCGTAAAGTGGAACAACAGTATAATGATAGACTAAATACACTGTCAGGTGTCAATAGTGTCAAATAGTAGTATGTAGTTATGATTTACTTGTGAATGTCTAAAATTATTTAATTTATTTACTTCTTCCAAATTAATTATACTCACGAAAGAAGTTTCATAGTAAATTATGATTACTATAAAACTTCTTTTATCGGCAAATAAAGATACAGTTAATTACAATATAATAGGAACTGTCAACTTGACAAGTGTTAGAGAATATTTAAATTTAATTAATGTCCATGTGTAAACAAGAGTAAGACACTCTTTCGTGATCAAACTTTTTTTAAAGTAAGAGTTCAATACGTATCTAACTTTTTGTAATAACACGGTAGATGTTTAACTTAATTTGTAGCCATATATGTATTATCCTTATTAGATTTGTTGGTGGTAGAGCCACGTTGAAGCTATTCCTGGTTTCAGCATGAATAGGTCGGCTCGCCCGGGGTAATACCACCCTCTCACAGAAAACCGACGTAAAATAACAGTGCTTGCATTGTTGCGTTTCGTTCGGTCAGTAGGAGGCCCAACACCCCCTTCCTCTTCCTCCTCTCCCTTCCCCCTTCCTTTCCTCCCTCCTCCAACACAGGCTGGCAACGCACTTGGGACTCCCCTGGTGTTGCAAGTGTCTATGGACGGTGGTGATCACTTAACATCAGGTGACCCGCCTGTCCGTTTGCCACATTTGACATTAAAAAAAAATTGGATATTAAATTTTTTTTTGGCTTCCGAACCTTTACTCATCTATACCTATAAGATGATAGATCTCTACGGTTGCTACGTGTCCATCACGCAAAGACTTCTTTGTTTTATTTCTTATACACTGGGTACCTACATATAAAAATATCATGATACCTTCATTTAATACGAAGTATTAAGAAACTATGAATTTTATACTTACTTTACGCATTCAGGGATGTATGAAGTGGGGCAAGCGATGAGGTATACATGTGCAGAAGACGCAAGATAAACAGATAACATTGTTTATAAAGACATTATGTTAGCAAAATATATTTTAGCTTTCAACTTAATTATTATTTTCTTCTGTATATATTACGAACACAATAAACAACGCTGACGAAATCGCCAGTATCAGCTGGTTTATATATAAAGAGGTGAAGTTTGTTAGTTTATAACAGGGAATCTCTAGAATTACTGATCCGATACCGGCAATGCTTTTACTGAATGACAGCTGGAACCTTCTCGAGTATCGTTGGCTATGCTTTTGTTATTAATTTTTATTAATACGAACTATGTCGCGGGTGGGTGCTTATAATAATTCACCTAATTACCATATCAAATAAGGTACTTCAATAGTTAGAGAGTATTTTCGGGTCAATTCCTTTAATTAATTAATTTAGCCGAGCTACGTCAAACGGGATAAAATTATAAAATTACGTAAAATTATTTGCAGTTTCTACGAAGAATTTCTAACAACGATATAAAAGATAATAGGTTGATTTTTATGATATCAGTTTACTATCTATAGACGTAAAATCATGACCACAATCAGTAATAATAACAAATAAATTATAGTAGCTGCTAGGCGTTGTACTCTTAAGTCTACGCAACGGATATTTGCAGGCGACACAACGGTCTGCGGTTACATAATGGGCCAACCTTATGTTGCACTATTTACGATGCCGAAACTACAGATATTTTGTTGCACAAAACACGTATACTATGTCAATTACCTTCGGTGTTCGCTCAAAATATTGATGAAAGTTTACATTGTTTGTTGGCACATAAAGTATATCCCGTTATGTGTAATATATATTATACTAGTGGATCCGGCGGACGTTTTCCTGCCTTTATAATAAAAAAATCCAATTGTGACACTCAAAAAATTTCATCAAAATCTGTCCAGCCGTTTAGGAGGAGTTCAGTCACATACACACGGACAGAAGAATTATATATATAAGATGTTTCCGAAATCCAAAATCCTATGTAAATTACTGTTACGCTTATTGCACCAATAAAAAATGCCATAAATACATGTATCCTACATAAATAAAAATCAACTGTCGAATGTAACGCGTCACTTCAGAACAGCTGCATTGATTTGATTTGAATTTTTTTTGTGTTTGTAATCGTAGTTCGAGGTTTGTATGAAAAAATATATTTTCCAAAACGAACGGAAAATTAAAAATTTTGTTTTAAAAATCCCATATAAAACGTTACCGAATGAGTTAGACAGAAGACAGTACAAAGATTATCAAAAATATTCTTAGAATTGACAGATTGACGACCAGTTGTTCGATTGTCATTTCATTACATAATCATACTGTAAAGGGTAGGTATGGTATATAATAGGTCTTTACCTATGAAATTGCCGTTCTGCAGTACTGAACATTTCAAATAATTTTTGTTTGGCTAAGAATTCTAATTTCAAATTAATTTTATTTTAAAAACATGGAATTCTTTTTTGTCAAAAGTAGTCATTTGTTTATTGATTAGTGTTACATTTTCATCACATTTCAATCTTTTTTGTCATCATGAGTCATGTCAATATGAGTCGTGGCAGCAACGCAGCACAAGCGGCACGCAACATCAACGACGTTTACGGAGCTAACACTACAAACCAACGCACCACCTGTTATTGGTTTGCTCGCTTCTGTTCTGGGAATTTCGACCTGAAAAATGAACCTCGCGGTCGTCCGAAGGCTTTGGTCGACAATGACGAATTAAAGGCGATTGTGGAAGCTGATAATACACAATCTACGGCTGAATTAGCAACAGCTTTCGACGTTAGCGTCAAAACAATATTGGTCCATTTGCGTCAAATTGGCAAGGTAAAAAAGCTTTTTTTAAAACAATTTTGAACCGCATTGTTACCTACGATGAAAAATGGATTCTGTTTGATAACCGCAAGCGCTCAGCAAGTTGATTGGTTCCTGATTCAGCACCTAAACAATGCCCTAAACGAAAACTTACCCCTAGAAAAGTGATGGTCACTGTTTGGTGGTCTAGCGCCGGTGTGATTCATCACAGCTTCTAACCAAACGGGGTGAGCATTACTGCAGATGTGTACTGTGAAGAACTGAACTGATGGAGAAGCTGGCACATCTCCAACCAGCATTGGTCAATCGCTCGTCTCCACTGCTCCTGCACGACAACGCGCGACCTCGTACTGTGCAAAGCAGACGGTCTCCAAGTTGCAAGAACTGGGGTTGGAAGTTCTCCGTCATCCGCCCTACTCACCAGACGTTGCGCCTACAGACTACTACTTTTTCCAGAATTTGGATAACTCCTTGGCGGGAAAAAAATTCAATACCCGAGAGGCAGTACAAAATGCCTTTGAAGAATTTGTTGCCTCCCGTCCAGCTGATTTCTTTAAGAAGGACATCAATAAACCGCCACTGCGTTGGCAAAGATGCATTGATTGCATGGGTGATTAATTCGATTAATATAAATAAAAAATACATGAAAAAAATTCATTTAAATTTTTTCATACAAAACGGCAATTTCATAGGTAAAGACCTAATATAATCTTTGTTGTTAATACGCCCGTCCGAAACCAGAACAAAAGCAGCTAGTCTATATAATATTAACTTTAATGTAACGTCACAGGTGCGTTAACACATCGAAAAACATAATTATGGAACCGTTGCTCTATTGAAAAGAAACCATATGCTCTTCGGTAATTATTTTTCTTTTGAATAGAAATTTCGATAGCAAAATTAAATTATTTGGTTATACAACTATAATAACAACAGTCACGACTTTTTATTAAGTTTTTTTTTAATAACCCCATAAGTTTTTAGTTATTTTATTAAATTAATAGTTTTTACATACATATCCAATTTATGTAACGCTTTTTCGATACCCTCGTGTTTATCTTTAATTGAAACTATTCAACAGTTTTTACTTCAAAAAAAAAAGAAGAAACTGTATTTTGTTTGACTATCGAAATAATAAAAATGTACTTTCAAAACATAATTTAATGTATATACTGCAACGCTAATTATTAAGGCAAGAATTCCTCTTTCCAATTAAAACCTGAATTTTAATTGGAACTCTCATAGATAGATCAACTTACCTTACACCATACTAAAATCACATTAATTACACATTATAATATTGCCGTGATATTTTCTCAATGTCGTATCTCGAGATAACATTCATTAACAAAATCAACCTTAAATATTCAATTGCACCAATTCAATCGTGTTACAATTTAAATAGTTTAATTAAATCATATAAATGGTAAACCACCATAAGGGATATATTCGTATAAAATTATCTGAAAAAAAAAACCTACATTATTTAGAAAAACACATGACATGTAGCACAGGGAACACTGAAAAGTTGTCTATCTCTCAGCTAAAGTCTCTAGAAATGTGTTTCAGCCATTTCGGAGATCAGACTGGATAAACAACAGACACTTTATAATGATAACAAACAAAAATAAATAATGAAAATCAAATGGAATTTTGAATAGACACTCGTATCTACTTAAGCCCATTCAGCCGGTAACAAACGATCTATCTATGGAATCCCTGAAGTTAATTACGCATACGACAAGCGAATAGGAGTATATTCTTTCTCATTACCATCGGCGGCGGTCTCTCATTAGGCAGGGATATGTCAGCAGCCGCGTGCGCACGCCCTGTGACCACTCGTTTGTTCTGTCTGAGTGTGCACCGCACCGTGCATATCTCACTGTGACATTATAACTACGTGTCAAGCCAACCTGATAGCAATAATTACAAACGCCATGGCAAATAATCTCGATTACTGATACAAATACCCCTCCTTGCATTATCACTGCTGGTAAAATTCAGCTAACACAAGTAACCTTTTTTACACATATCTGTTTTAATGTCATAGGTGTATAAAAACTATGCACGTAGGTAAATTATATTATATATCTAAGAAGCAAAGCGAGTTAATATGTTGGTAGGTGGTGGTACTCTCTGATGCATTTCCAAAAATTATCACATCAGTGGAAAGTTCCATTTAGGCTGATGATTAGCGATTATATATTTTATTGTTATTAGTTTTATACTGTAACTAGCGGGCCCGGCAGACGTTGTCCCACCCTGATTATAAAAAAAATCCTGGACAAATTTTATACCAAAGCGTTCCTCGTGAATCACTTTATCCACAGGTGAAAACCGCATAAAGATCCGTTCAGTAGTTTTTAAGTTTATCGCGAACAGACAGACAGACAGACGCGGTGGGGGACTTTGTTTTATACTATGTAACGATAATGATTAGCGTTTACAAAATCACGAGCAGTTGTTAGTTCTAAAAAAGTTCGTATAAAGTTCAATGATGTACTTTTTATATAAAATTCCTATTAATGGTCGCTAGATAGGGTCCTAATTTAATATTATAAATGGGAAAGTGAGTTCATTTCTTTCTTTGTTACGCTTTCACGCCTTAGCTAGTTACTCAACCCATTATCATGCAATTTTTCATGCACGTTCTCATGGGTACAAAAAAGGATATAGGGTACCTTTCATCCAGAAAAAATGTACTGTTCACAAGGGATAGATTAAATTTCCATTAACGTCGGCAACAACGCGAGCAAAAGCTAGCAATAATTATATACGAAATACATATCTGTCGATCACCCAATAGAGAGCACATTACTCTTGCAACTCTCAAGTGTTTAACAAACTCACAAACTCAGAAAGCGTATCAAATTTCAATTTGCATAATAGCATAAAAGCAAATGCGCCGATACAAGCCGAAGCACGCCCCACATTAACGAGATTATGTCAACATTACGTGACGTATCTACAGAACGATGTTTACTGTGTGCTAGGTACTAGGACATGAATGTGATGTGTTACAGTTTATGCTCTAATAAATTATCATGATATATTCAAGGCACATATTAAAATATCCGCATGCTATAATGGTTGTTTTGACGTTTGTCCGCTCATAAAGTTTCATTTTCGCATTTATAATTTTCAAAATTCGAACTATATAAATGATACCCTTATAGGAAACATATAACTATACCTGTATATACCTGTTTAAAGTTTAAAACCCTTCAATCCTTTGGTAGTTCATGGTCACATTTAACATATAAAATAATAATATCAAAACAAATACTAATAAACAACAAAGAGGACCTTAGTTAAAGTTTGTTCTAAAACTTTAAAAAGTATGGGAACGATACTTTTAAACGTAAAAAAATAATGTCTAGGTTCAATGAACAACATTAAAGGGGCGCTTTTCAAGGTTAATCATTACATAGAAGATTATAGTCGGAACGCCGTACGGTCGAACAAAGGGAAGCGGGGCGCGGGCGAGGTGCAGCACGCGGGCGGGACTGTGCGGCAAGGTGTGATTCATTGCTTTCCTTATTATTACACCAGTTCGTTTTTGCGTGAATCACCTGATGTTGAGTGTATATCAGTTTTGTTTTTCTCTAGATAATTAGGTCAAATATTAAGCACCTATTTTTAAATTGATTTAGAACGAGAATCGAGTATTTATTTTCCTGTAAAAATATTGCTGGCGAGTAACCAGTCGCGCTGTGTGATTACATAAATAGGATCACTTACCAGCACAACTATTACCATTGGTAAACTCGCGTCAGTGGTTAATGCAAAACGAAGCAGCATTTTATTATATTTTTGTGGAAAATAAATCGACATTTCACGTCCCTATTGTAGTGTGTCAAAGCGGCCATAATGGCATGCCGCATTATACCTATATCTGTATATAGATATAGAAATTATGCAGGTATCATAATTACGTGTATTCGGTACTGGTTATAACATTATTTCACGTAGTAGGTGTCGTCTCTTTATTATGTGCGATGATGGCTCAATACTTGCGTGATCGGACTCCGCATCTACTGACGTAGATTCGGACCGTACGACAAGCCTGAGCTTTCGGTTAAACGTCATGATTTAACCACATAGAGATTTTAAGATAATTTTCAGTGTCTACCTCAATAGTAATCACACATCTATATAAATAAAAATCATTTGTCAAATGTATGTAAGCACATCACTTCAGAAAGTCTGCATATAACTAATCCTTTGTCTTGTCGTCTTTGCAATTATCAGGACAAAATTTGTACCAAGGAAAATGTTTGAAAAATGAAAAATTTGGGTTAAATAATCTGCATATAAAAAAGAGTGAGTAAGTGAGGCAGATTGTATAGTAGAGGGATCTTCAAAAATGTTGACATAGTTGGCATCTTGGCGTTAGTTGTCATTTTATGCATTGCATAGTCGTGGGTAAATAAAAATTTACCACCAAGCAACTATTGGTCACTTCCCGTCAGCTTCATCGGCATTTTGAGGTTAATGCCCGTAATTTTGTAGTCAAACATGAAATCTGTAATCGATGAGGAAAATACAGTGATAAAAACATGTTTATAAGACAACAACGCTCAACCTGTATAGATTTGTCACTAGTAACAATTTTTTGTACAAGGATTTAGTCATAAAAACTGATTTAGACTTTAACAAAGGTATTTTATCTGTAATCCAAAACCTCTATTTTTTTATAAATACAAGATCGAAAACAACATAAAAACAAGTCGTCACAATATTAGAACACGTTGTTTATAATGAACAAAAAGTTGTATAAATACATTTTTCATCCAACTGTAGCAAGTTAAAAAACGTGTCGGTAAGGCTATTATTATACTGACTCATCGTTCACATTTACCAGTAAAAACTATATCACCAACGCCTTTAATACACAGTTTTCGTCCCATTCCGTTTTTAATAAACAAAGCTCCTGCGGGCATGTTTTATCGATATCTTACGCAAAATAGGCGCGTTATGTACTATCAAACTATGTGTAGCACATTGACAATATGTCTATAAGCAAGGAAACCACGCCGACTGCGGCATTCGTGTCCATTTTACACGTTCGACGACACGCGGGTGGTCCCATAGCAGCGGGTGTCCCACTACGCCGCTGTTTACATCGCCCATAATTCAGTGATTCGCGCGAATACTAAATAGCGAGTTTTATCTGACGCGACATCCAATACCTTACCGGCAACAAGGAAGCTCTGAAACAATCTCACATCTATAATATTTCAAATTTATGAAATCTAACTACCGATACAAGATTTACAAGGTAGAATTTATCGCGACGAGAGCATAGTATCTTCGATTTTATTTATTTCAGTTAACAATTCATTTGTATGTCACATACCATTATTTCGAAATTAACGAGAAGGTTGGAAGATTCAGTAATGTTGAATTAGATGACTTTGTGGTAAGAATAAATTTGAGGCCAAAACGCTTGTTAGTGAGATGTGTAAAACTAAAACCAAATGCGTATTACACCATGTCATATAATATTATAACTAATATAATTTATATTTATATACGTTACTCTATTCCTTTATCAATTCCTTTGTTAATTGTTCCTAACTCGAAATAGGAATAAAGTACTTATAGTCGTTCTTACATTTAAGAATCTAATAGTTGCTTTTACGTTAATTGTGTAAAGTGGGCTTGAAATACGACCACCAACAACGTGGTCTGGGGTTGACATTACATGTTAGCGAGATCGTACACTTACTCCACGTCAACGTCTGTTAAGGCACGCCACTTACTTGTACCTTTGAAAAACATTGAATTCATCAAAACTACTATACGGAAGGGCAGACAAAATTTAAAGAAACGTTCTTATAGTGTTGTGCAATTTCCTCGTCGTTATATAAAGTGACTACTAGCATTTGTCCGCGGCTCCGCACCCGTTTTTAAGCTGTTATTTTCGACTTCTCATTTTACTTCATATCATTAAAGTATACTAATATATTATGTTTTCGAAAATTGAGTGATAATTATTATAGGCTATCAACTTTCTTATAACATATTTTTGATATACTAAATTTCATAAAAATGGTTATTTATAAAATTGTATTGCTATCGTATATTGATTTTTAATAATTATACTATTATAAACTATGATATATTTAGAGAGCATCATTTTTAAATGGCATATATTTCCAGTGTACAGAATTTAATTGTAATAGATAAAAAAAAAACATTAGTATTTTTGACAATTCTAGTACCTCATCAATTAAAGAACCTATTGTTCCGTTTGCAAATTTTATAAAACTCTGTCACGCCATTTTTAAGTTTATCAGGAAATAAAAACATAATAAACAAACAAAAAAAGTTTTATCGTCATATTTGTAACCTTTATATGAGCATTTATCACAATATTTTGGAAAAAAATAAATGCACATACAGAATTACAGTTCTATTAATATAGATGATATAAACAATTTTATAATCATAGTTAAATAATTAAATACACGGATGTGGCGTCTCTACATCCGCCTACATTTAGCAATAAAACATTTTATACCAAACCCAATACGTTGTGTGGTCTTTAAAAAATAGTAAAATAAATGAAACCAACGAATTTGACAATCGGTCACTTTAGGCTGATTATATTACCTAGATACTTATGAAGTTATGAAGCTTATAGTATCACTGTTATCATGTGTTCTTTCATCCTCTTTATGCAATGAAACTACGTTAATGAAAGCGCTGTGGAAACTCGCTAAGTAGTTATAGTCAGAGTGTATTGGAGTACACGGTAGATAATACACTTAGCAACCGTGTTTGTTTAAAGGCAATGCAGTTGTTACGGCTTTTAGCGGCACACTGCCTCCGACCATAACATCGGAATAGGAGGTTTATAAAGTTACGCGTGGAAACTGCGAGCAATAAGAAAGTCAATTTAGTTCGCTAACGAGATTGGATGAAAGGCGGGAGTTTGATTAAGCTATATTAGGAGTGGCTATGTAGTTGTAGCGACATTCCGCAAGAGAACCACAAAGTCACGTTCAACTCAACCCGTCGCTAACATAGCACTTAGAAAAAATATGGTTATACCTAACTGAAATTCTCACAATTATATATTACTACCTTTTGCACGCGGCTCCTTCTAGTTAATATACATTTTGCCTTAAACTATTCCTACTATATGTGTATGCAAATTTTTTTACGTTGAGTAGTTAAGGCGTTAAAACGTAACAAATAAACATATTCGCATTTATAATATTCATTTGTAAATAAAATGTAAGTAAAATAATCTTTCAGATGAAACTATTTAAAAAAGGTGAATGGACTATGTAAATTTGAATATAGGGTAAAAATGCTAGTTTCTAAAGCCAGAAAAGGATATATTTGTTTCACTTTACTCGTAATAAATCTACTTATAAACATTTATTATGTAACCGAAAAAAAAAACCTACAAATTCAACATTTAAGTAGATTAAAAATAATGTCCGTGTTATATTTTTTATAATACTGAACGAAAACAAACGATGTTCGATTGTTAAAACATGATTTCATTGCAGTCTAGTCTAAGTTCATAAACATGGTAAACCTAGAGAATGCCTATCTCTAGTGCAGATATCAGAACACACCTATAGATAGTAGGCGATAGATATTCAATCTCAGGATTGTAGCTAGTCTGGCGAACTTAGAACAAGCCCTACCCATCGTGCCACCAGAACATTCTTCTGAAAAACATAAACTTAAATCACAGACATTCTAGTCTATCATATAATACATAAATAAAAATTTTATATGGTATATCGACCCTATACAATTTGTAAAAGTAAATGTAATTATTATAATTAACCGATCCATATCTCAGAAGAATATTACAATTACTTAACTTATATTCTTTATAGTAGCCCGCATAAATAGATCGCAATCTGTTAGTTCGCACCGCAACGACAAGTTGATGGGGTGATTACGCACAGAAAACAAACTGACACTACCACTATTCATTTTCACTGACACATGTCTGATGAATGAATATTCAGTATCGATAAGATATTTTTTCTGGTTTAAAATCATAGATATTTGAATACTATAATTTTTTACATAGCAACAGTGACTATAATTGTGTACAATTAAAAAATGTAAACCTTCAATACGAAAATCATTCACTACAAAAAAGATTTAACCTATATACAGTTAGCATATTAAATACATACAAATTTGATACCGGTATATCAAATTCTCAGCAAACTTTAATTAAAACAGCAAACTAGATATCCAAGAGTTAATTACAGAAATTGATAGACCCACGGGACCGTGGTCACCGACATAACGATAACCGGTTGCAAAATTCACGATAAACTATTTATTTCTCTTATATTGAAGCCCTATTATAAGTATGTACGCCGTTTTATTCAAAAATGTTACGTAAGTATTCACAATTACTCATCTACTCCATTTTCTTATATTGTTTCGTTAAAGAGATAAGAGAAGCGTAATCGAATGAGAAGAAATAAACAAAAATCACTAATATCCTGTATGTTGCTTGGGTAATAAATATTTAATTTAGAGAAAGAATAAAAAGAATGAAATATTTTTATTATAGTGTTACAACCAATAAAAAAACTCGACTTTGCAAATAAACAATAGATGAGTCATCAAGGCGCGGGAACCACAACACCCAAATGACTCCTAATCGCTCTAACTATTATATTTAGTGTATATATGTTATAGGTGCAAGTTACCACGTTTGACAGATTATCATGAAGTTGGCACACCTGTTTGTTCATGAATAAGATTTTTGTGTTGTTCATTTAGCTATAGTTCAACACTAGGTGATGCTAGGCTGTATTCTCTTATACATTTTATATTATAATTTAACAGAAACGTAATCCCGGGAGTATGAAAATAAGCTAAAAGCTAAAAGCTAGTAAAGTATAATTTAAATATGCTTTAATAAATGTTAGTGAGGGCCCTGGAATCGGAACGAACCTTTCGGAATGAATTTACAGAGACAGTTTCACGTTTGATATTTCACAATGGGAATGGGGTATACGTGTAGGTAATAACGCCTACGCCAGCTTACGGGGCTTGAATTCAAATCCGTCTTTACTCTTTATAATACGATATTCTTGTTTGTGTTACAAGTATAACGAGCGAATTCATGCAATGAATGCGATACGGAACACCGTATTCATGCCTTCAGGTGATATATTATAGTTCATTAAACTTTTACAACATTTAATATTTTCGTTTTCCTGATTAATAATACCGGGATCACTTACAAAGAAATGTAGTGACACATAATTATTAAATACGTAAATAATAGTAGTAAGCTCTATTAAATAAGTAGATAAAATATATTATGACTAATTACAAACAACGTTGAACGTTTTTTTTTTCGAACTGAAACGAAGGCCTTAACAGCTTCACCGGACTACTAAGGCGAGCGCTTAAGGCACTCAGCCGATCTTATTTTGACAACTAGCTCAAGGGTGCACGCCGAACCTCGGCTTGTACTGTTGCCCAGTTCATGCAATTCGCGACCTAACTGAGCTAAGCTAAGTTGCATACGTATATAAGTTACAGAGATATATATGTGTACCAAGCATATTTACGTCAATAACTCTTACATATCTTTCGTGTCGGATAATTTTATCTGAACTCTTTTGAACAGTTCAATAAGGGGAAAAAATAAAGCCCTTCCACTTTCAAGGTTGAAGGTTAAGTAAGGATTTAACTAATTCTAAATGCCCTACACTTAAATAATGATAATAAGTATAATTTAAAACAAATAACATACATAAGCCACATACATATACAACTGCATTTTGGTGTATTTGAGATCAATAAATTCTTAAAAGTGTTTGTCCGAACATCATTAAATTTACAAACATTTAAAGTGTTTTTACATGGGTCATGGAGACGGCTGCAAAACATAACTTGCGTAACAATACATTTTACCACAGCTCACGATTAGTTGGCACATGGATGTATTTTGGTTTTATTAAGTATTATATTGTAACTAGCTTATGCCTGCATCATCGCTCGCATCAATGTAGATTGGACCTATCCCTCGGGAACAAAATACATTTTTTTAAATGTAAAGTACCGTACCTGAAACCTTCCTGAAAAGGCGTACGCGAAATTTCATGACGATCGCTTGCGTAGTTAAGACATGAAAGCGTAAAAAACAAACTCTTGCCATTTATAATAAATATTAGTTAAGATTTAAGGCGGACGAAAGCCAGCAAAGTATAAAAATACATCTATACTAATATTATAAAGGTGAAGCGTTTGTTTGTTTGGTTCAACGCGCTTATCTCAGGAACTACTGGTCTATTTTGAATCCGATATTAGATAGCTCATTTATCGAAAAAGGCTATAGGCTATACATCATCACACTAAGAGCAATAGGAGGGAAGCATCAATGAAGAATGTTTCAAAATCGTTTTCTTTTTTACTTTTGAGTGCTTTCGCTGCGTGTTAGCGTTAACCCAAAGTAACTATTCCACGCGGACAAATTCGCGGGATCAGCTAGTTTTAAATATATTAGCAGTGTCGATTAACCATGGATTCTCGAACTCTCTCATCGTACACCGTTATTTTTGAACGCTATTACTTTTATTATCAGGTACTCTCAATGTGCGACACTAATATAAAAAAATAACAACAAGGACCCAGTACAATATGACAAAAATGTTTCACGGAAAATATGGAATCGCACACTGAGATATATAATTGCACGTGTAACACATGTGTTTAATAACTGACCCTACAAAATCTCGGAAAGTTAAGGTTCATTACGAACATCGGTCGCCTGTCTCAACGGGCAATAAAGTAAATAAAATATTAACAAACCTCCACAATACCGACGTTAAAAAACGGGACGCGTTCATTAATATTTATTTTGATAAAGTTTAGACCCAACAATATGGCTACTTTGTAGAAATTATTTATTGAACAAAACCCTTTTTGCTAGATTAGTCTGACCTGCTTCGTTATACTATTATTAAATAAAAATCAAAAGTGTGTTAAAAGTACTGTACTATGTTACGAGGATAATGTATAATAATAATTTATACTCGCAAATATTATAGCAGAGTTTCGTGTCTGTTTGTGTGTTAACTCTGCTAAACTATGAAACGGATTTCGATAAGGTTTTCACTATCATTTAAAAAATATCTTTCGGAAAATTAATGTATTTAATATATGTATAAAAATGTAGAGATAATTACGACGTCTTTTTTTATGCAGTTGTAATAAGCTTTCGGACGCTTACATTCGTAACACTAAGTAGACCTTAGAAGATACATAGAAATAAAGTTCTATACATCTTAAAAATACCTACAGTTCGCGACGGCTTATTTCTATCCCCTAAAAATAACCCAGAGTAATAATTTTTACCTTTTACATAATATTAAACATAAGATTTTAAAAAATATATCACCGACTTGATACATGTTTTAAAGATGCACCAGAACTTTTTTTACCATAGTCTGGTACCTAGTCTTGGATCGTTATAGACATAAAAATCCAAATCGGATTACACATGAAGAAAAAGAAAAAGGTAACAAACATTTTAAAAGATACAGTCTAATTGAGAAGTTACTTTCCTTTTTGAAGTCGGTTATGAATTGTGAGGCTATTTTGACCACAGAAATACGCATCCCTATCCAATGATAATAATAAAGGAATACATTAATAATAAATTAATTATGATGAGCATTTATAGTAGATAAAAATTTTCTTTCCAAGCATAACATTTCAATAAATATCTTAAATTAAAGCCCAATAAAAAGAAGTTACTTGTGTGAAGATTCTGACGTAGTTTCTAGACTTTGGTGAAGTAATGGTGAAATATCAAAGCGGTAAAAAATAATTTAAATCATTCAGGCACTTATGACACTACATTAGTATATTGCGCTCATGCAAAGCTAGGGTGGGTCGTCGATTAGTTGTAAATATAAAAGAAAAATATTAGGTCGAATCTCTGCTAAATTTACCCAAAGAATTATCAAAAGTAGTCTCGTCAGGCTACCTGACGAGTTGCAAAATTAAAACGACAGTTTTATTCTCTTTCGCATAGGAGAATAAATAACAACTGCACATAGTAATAATCCCGTCATAGTATCTCTCTCATCATTTGTCACGTTTCAAAATTAGTCTATGTATACCGATTTGTTTTCAATTCCACTGCAGTTAACATGACATACAGAAATGGCCCTTTGTTGTGCTTCAATAAAAAAATCTTGGAATTCAAAACACATGCTTTCCAAAAGATAAGGGTTAGAGAAAAGACCCGCTTTATTAATGTACGGGTAAAACTATTGCGAAGCGTATATGCTACAAACTATCCCACGCAACACGCACGTGGGCGAGTACGAATATTAAGCGCCTTTTGCATACCGCCTTATTATGCCAAATATGTTGTATAATGAAATTAACATATGTATAATAAACACATTGTTAATTATTGCGATACCTTTGGAAGCGTTGTATTTATTGGTGTTATTGGATTCATATTAATCTAAAAATGTAAAATTTTAGATGAATTATTGTAAACTTTTTTTAAAATAAAAAACTCGAATAAGTAAAAATTATTTTTCTATTGATAAAAATACTAAGATAGTCTCTACGAGCATACATATACATAGAACGCTACAAATATATTGTGTAACTAAATATTTTTCGTTGTTGTTGAAATTTTTGTATTTTGATTGATTTTTATTATAAGGTAAAAAAGTATTAAAAACACGGCATTTAGAAATCCTTAAATAAATAGTAATAGAGGAACTAATTAATATTAATCTTCTTTATTGAAATTGATTGTAGCATACGCTACGTTAATTTTTAACCAGTATTCCAGTTAACTTGTATCTCAGTAAAAATTGATATTATACCGAAACGGAAAACATTACTATAATCAAATTACATTCAAAGATAAATCTACCGACAAACCTTAAGTCACATATTAAAAAACTATAATTACCGGTTAGTACGATTACAACGATTTGCAATACGAATTACAAACAAATATTGGAAAAATAATACAATTTTTGTATTATTTTACATGTTTCTTAACCGGAATGGACGACGCGACGTAGCTACTTGCCGAGTATGATACATTCGAACGCACAATGAATATAAATAAGAAATCAGCGCAACCACTTTCCCTAAGCAATTTTCTTTCAAAGCCAATATTTTCAGTGGTACCAGAAAAGCCGCTCTCTATAAAATATGTTTCGGTACGGCGCGCTGTTAGATTTTTGTTTAGCTTGCAACTTCGAACCGGAGTAGACGTATATCACCTTTTTTCACAACTGTAACGTAACCAAATGGTGTAATAAATCTAAAAGTCCATTTTCATATAAAAGAAAACCGATTAAGGAGCTTTACCGATAAGGATCGTTCGAACGAAGCTATATATTTTCATGATCGAACGGATCCAAGATCACGGACGTCTGACGGCCGGTGCGTGAGAAAATTGAAAAGGGAAACTTTTATTTTAATAGCACTGTCCTTATTAAAAGCATCACTGATTTGCATTCCCATGTATTAATGTAATTTTATGATATCACCCATAGCTACTTAGGTTCACTGATATCTACTCTTTATAACTTGGCGATTCCATATTTCATGCTCACTAAATTCAGTAACAGTTTTTTAAATAATAGTGTTATGTTTTATAACAAAGTCCTAAAACACGTTACCGATTTGCCGGATAATGAGTTAAAGCACCATATCAAGCGAGTATTAATGTCTCATGTCTCATTCATTATAGGGTGGATCAATATGTGAATAATGGTGACGTCTAAAATGATGGCCTCTCTGTGCATTCACCAAAAAGTAATCTATGTTTGTAAAAATATGTATCATGAATAGATAAAACATATCGAGTTTCTTACCGCTTCTTCTCGATGACTGGGTTGTTTTTCCGAACCGGTGCAGTGATAGTTTTGACGTTCATAAGCGCCCCTGCTCAGGGCCTATCTGATTGTTTTCATATTATCTTCAGACTTCAAATTGTCATTTACACTTCAGGTTATAGTGTATCTACAAGTTGGCTGAGTTTTATTTTACCATAAACTCGCAATTAGCCTTCAGTGCCGGGCTCTTATCTACCTTACACGCGAAGGGTTTGTTTGACCACTGCTAATGGGTAAAGATATTTACGGAGTCAATTAACACAAGCGTTGTGTTCCATTTACTTATCAAATAGATATCACTACGATATACAATTACAGAAGATAATTTTATATAAGGCATTGTTTATCTCTTGGGTAAACTCATGGTACTCGATTTTTGTACACACATGATACATTCTATTAAAACCTCTTATTACCTCCTATTACAGCCTATTTTTTATACGTTTCGATTTCATTATTAAAACACGAGGAGCATATTATTCACTTTTCCCGTACTATATTTACAGTGCAAATTCTTTATAACGAATTTCAAGGGACCGAGCATTTTTTTTTCGTTATAAAGAGCTTTCGTTATAGGTAGGGAAGAGAACAAATAAATGGTTTTGTGGTTAACCAACCCGATTGATCTTATTTCTACGTTATAGAAAGTTTTTAGTTATAACGAGCGATGTTATAAATAGTTTACACTGTATATCATTTCATTCGTTCGCTTCAAAACATAACACGGATTTTGATCGTATTCATGGCATAGTAAAGTTTTTTTTTTAAATATTATTATTACTACTATACTAAAGTACTATTATTTATATTGGGTAGGTGGTAGAGCCACGTTGAAGCTACTACTGGTTTCAGCATGAATGGTAGGCTCGCCTGGGGTACTACCACCCTCTCACAGAAAACCGAAGTGAAGTAACAGTGCTTGCATCGTTGCGTTTCGTTCGGTCAGTGAGAGCGCCGGATACCCAACTCCCTTCCCCCCTCCCCCCTCGCTCACTCCTCCTTCTCCCAAACACAGACTGGCAACGCACTTGCGACTTTTCTGGTGTTGCAAGTGTCTATGGACGGTGGTGATCACTTAACATCAGGAGGCCCACCTGTTCGTTTGTCTCCTATGATATAAAAAAAATATATATTACTACCATTACTTTTTTAAATTTTATCTCCAAAATTATTTCATGTCTATAAAACTACAAAATTTTTAAGCATATTTCCCGCGAACGCAAGAGAACCACAACGCTTTTAAATGTACCATTAACATCCTAAGAGTAACAACATCAGACGATTATATAATAAAGTTATGTTTGTCTCTTACATATTAATAAATTAAACATATATGAAATTAAAAAGTCTATAGCGGACGGAGAGCCGATAAACGAGATTCCCTAAATATTTCACTTCTATAAATACTCAATAAAGCCCTTTTTCCCACACCCGTTTCGCAATTGAGTTCGGGGGCGTCGTCCCAAGTTGTGCCACATTAAATTCTTCACGTTTAATCAATTTCAGATGCCGATAGTAAAAATCAAAGCGATTCCCAGCGTATTTACAGCGTCAAATTTAGGGCTGACGATACAATAATCGTGAATATTTCAAATTACGCCATAACATTCGAGAAATAATACGATCACGCCCTTTATATGTTTATCAGACTTCGCATTTTCCGTTGATAACAAGGAAAATATATTGCAGAATGAATAAAAAGAAATAAACGACGGAGTGCGTGCATCCGTGCGGGATTAAAAAGTGCTCGGTAGATTCGGATCGTTTGCCTGACCTACTTTTCTGCCGAGCGTCCACAGCCATCATTACGATAAAAGCTTGCTTAGTAAATTAATGAGCACCTAAGGTTACTTGGCAATAACTCACAAGAGAGAATAAAGTATTGTAATTACAACAAAAACGCTTGATATGCGATCAGTAATTAAAGTAATAATTTTACACATTACAACAATAAAACTCCCGTTATCTACATACACACAAAAATAGAAAATTGGGGATATGAACAATAAATATTGAAACAATGCGACATTCAGTTCTAATTTCAGCAATTAGTACCTACTTTTTTACATTACGGTTCGATTCGCAATAATACCGACATCAACGAAGCAATATGAATATGGTAAACTTGAAAATTCAATTATAAAAATATACTAAATATAAAAAAAATATGAAATTATATATTTATTAATTATCGTCAACATTAGACGAAATAGCCATGAGACGTCGACCAACTACTTTTACAACTATATTTGACCATTTAAAAATTCTGTAAATATCGATAGTATTCACTTAAAGCGGTTGATACTTTTCGATATTATAATATTATAATAACCTTTAAATAAATATCGATGTATATATCGATATTTTTAAAACTAGCATCCCTAATCACAGCACAGGGTCTTCATAAGAAATTTATTTAGGTAGGCGTCGAAATTGTACAGCTCACAAGATACTGATAGCACTATCCAATGAATCGTGTATGCACTCGTGATGATCTGTAATTATGTTTACTATTTATTACTCGTAATACAATGTACGAGTAACGTGTTCAGAGTAAGTACATTGGAACAGACAAATAAATTAAACACTACAAATTATTTAACTAAATTCATAGTACCATTTGAATGCAAGAATAAGATGTATAAATACGAGGGTTGATGATATTTTATCTGAGGATACATGGAAACGGTCATTATATATTTTATTAAAAATGACTAAATACATTGTTAAGCCTCATGATAGTATATCAATTAAGATGAAATTCCTTTTATATAATTAATAGCTTTATACTGTTACCGAAAAAGCAGTAATTAAAATTTTCAAACAAATTATATTCAATGGTATATTAACCACTTAGCAAGTAATAACTCCTCAATTCATTCTAAAATATCATTAAGAAACACAAAAACTAGTAAAAACAAGACAAAAGCAGGGTGACAATAGTGGAAAATAAGCAGAGAATTGCTTTGGAGCAGACGTTATCTTCGCTCACCCGGCAGTTATTAAATATTAAAATAAACTTGCATTCCTACACGAGTCCTACGCGATACGCAAGATTGTAACCAACACAATGAGGACACGGGCTCTGATCGCTTTCTCCCCTTATCATCTTAAAATACAATTTACGATGTTTACATATTCAGGTCCGAAATATATTTTCTAGAACAAAGATTATTTCGTAAACAAAATTTCTATTCCATGCCGTCGTGACTATCATAAAGTTATTGTTTGTTGTCTATTTTTTGAGCCGTTGGAAGTGGCGCATACTAGCCTTCCCATAGTTTATTTATTAAATTGTATACAAATACGCAAGATGCTACAATGTTCAAAGATATCTTTCGAAATTATTTAAACTGCAAATATGCATAATATTTAAAGTCATCAGGTACATAGCAGATAATAGATAGGTGTATACATCACGAAAACGATTGCTTCGTAGTGTCTTGAAAGTGTATCGGACGTCTCATCACTGAGTTGCCCAAGCAACGCTCCACCCACTTACCTGGAACAATACATCATTACAATATCACTAACTGAAAGGTGACGCGCGTAGATTAAATTATACAACACCTACAGCAGCAATTATGAACTGAAGTACATCAAAGGTTACGCAGAATATCTCGTTCTAAATATAAATCTACTTTACAGTTGCACCAATATCCCTCTCCTTTTCTATACTTATATACTAACTAGCGGGCGCGGCAGACGTTGTCCCGCCCTGATTATAAAAAAATTCTAGACAAATTATATACCAAAACGTTCCTCGTGAATCACTTTATCCATTGGTGAAAACCGCATAAAGATCCGTTCAGTACTTTTTGAGTTTATCGCGAACAGATAGACAGACAGACGCGGTAGGGGACTTTGTTTTATACTATGTAATGATAATGTTATTATTAATATACCAATTATATAAAGAGGTAAAGTTTGTGAGCTTGTAGGGGGTAATATCTGGATCTACTAAACCGATTTTGAAAATTCAATAGAGAGACACGTTATTTGTGAGTCTCATAGGCTATATATTAACCCAAACAATGAAAAGTTTTTTTGTGGTAGTCGGATTTGCAAAGTTGGTCGAACGAAAACGTTTCCTACGAACACTACCTTAACGATGAGAGATATATGATTGAGTTTTAGAAAAAAGTTGTAGAGATTGATAATGCCTACAAAAAAGTCAGCGACAGCATATGTGTAACTTTTATATTTAAGTCCCAAAAAGTAGTTTTTTATATTAAAAATTAAAATATATATATATATTAAAATTAATGTTTATTGGTCATACTATCAATAACAATTATGAATTCTTATCAATATGTAATGATATAATAACTGAGCCACAGCAACGCATGGCCGGGTCAGCCAGTAATTAATAAATTAATAACTTCCTATAATTAATCTTTTATTACGCATTAATTGTTTACAAAGGTTTTACGAATGCTTTTATTATCAAATTGACTAATAATTTTAAAAGAAACTTTTAGATATTATTTAAGTCATTATGTTATAACGACGTTGATTTGTTAAACATATTTTATCTCAATATAGTTTATATAAATTTGAAAAATAATTCAGAAGAGGCCACAAGTCCTATCCTAAGGAAGGATAAAAGACGCGGAACTTCGATACCGTGCGAACTGCTGTGATAAAATTTTACTCAGAGACATTAGCATTAGCGGCCGCTTATCAATAGCCCTCGCTGTATTCGCGAACGTGTACTTGTGAATTTTCTCTCAGGAAAATATTTCACCACAGCACAAGACTATATTTTAGGTTTTATCTTATTAGTTTTATCGCATAAATTTTATACCATTTTTAAATTTTAACCTCGAGATTAATTATGCAGTAATGTACAGTGTATCCGTAAGTAGTAATACTACTAGATCTTCATGAGCGCTAATAAAAATATTGCTTACAAAACAAACATTTACAATTTTACATATGAAAGCAATATTTCTGTAGTATATTTTCTATAAACATGGTAATAAAACCACCTAATTTTTAATAATCAGTCTTATTTATTATGTATCTATACAGTGAATGTTGAATAACCGATATCAATAAACTAGTACTCAGTTTGACAAACCACCATGAAAATTGGCACAACTATATATTTTTACATGGAGAATGTTTTTATGCTATCATTACATAGTATAAAACAAAGTCCCCTACTGCGTCTCTCTGTCTGTTTGTTCGCGATAAAGTCAAAAACTACCGAACGGATTGTCATGCGGTTTTCACCGGTGAATAGAGTGATTGATGAGGAACGTTTTAGTATATAATTTGTCAAGGATTTTTTCATAATCAGGGCGGGACAACGTCTGCCGGGCCCGCTAGTTCATTAATATATAGTTCGCGATTAGATGCCACTGTAGCGTACCGATTTTTATACAGTTCAATCGACGTCGGGGAATACGACAAATAAAAGACGTGCGAAGACGCTGGTACAGCTAGTCTAGATATATTTTAATATCCATTCTGTTACGTTTAATGATGTTAGGAATAAATAATTACGTTAATGGTAAATCAAATTAAGCCACAAATAACATCCAGTGAGTTGTCATACATATTACAATACGCTGTGTAAGCTGTTATATTTATATATTTCTACAAAATAATAAAAACAAAAGACGAAAAAAATATTTAAAATGTAATTATTAGTAACCTCAATTCAAAATTACCACACTTATATCACAAAGAAAAATAAGAATGTTTATATTTTGTTTATAGCCTTCATCAAAATAAATTATTTAATCTTTATAAGCACTGAGTGTGAGTAGATTTTAAATAACGTGACATCCAATTTAGAAATAACTAACTTTGCCAGACGATTCGCATGCGTTTGCTGTTATTTGTTGCAATAAACAGTTGAGGGGATATTAGGAAATATTCTCTATATTTAAATATACGCATACGATCTTCTATGAAGATCAACTAGGCAGTATTAGTTCATGTGTGGTCAATATTGGAGAGGTATGAAAAGATGCCTTATCGATCCATATACGAGTAACACATCCATATTTGTGCGTATAGATTAATCTATGAATACAAAAACCCGTACTGAGACAATACAGCTAACTTACAACATTTTAATCTGAATATATGATTTTACAACAGTATCAATAAAACCACATCTCATTAGTAAAATAACGTTTTATAAAGCCGTTACATAAACTAGGCAACCAAAAGGTCGATCATGTGTTCGAAATGTCTTTGCAATTAGCAACTGAATACGTTTTGTTAACGATGTTGGTTCATGTAGCAATCGGGAGCGGGATCTTCGTCGTGTGGAGGCGGCAGTGTACGGGTTAATGTTATTTAATTAACTCGTAGTCATTATCAGAGGAAACATAGGAGTAGGCGCGTGCGCGTCTACTGCAGGTGCCGTCGCACACGAAAACAGGACCATCGAACCAATTTATACTACAATTTCACTTGAAATTCCATTTCTTGATTTAACAATGTCTGGTAACAATTTTAGTGAGTGCCATTGTAGTCTCCTTTCTGAATGTAATGTATTCGTGTGTTGTGTGGGCGCTATTTATATACTACAAGCTGTGTCACTACACGCATTAGTTATTATATATCGTAGTAATAAATGTTGAATTATAACAAATTGATATAATGTAAAATGTTCAAATACCTACCAAAATAACCAATTTACAATTTTCTAAGATAGCATAAAAGACTCCAAGAAAAAAATAGCACTTTGTTATTGTATTTGATATAGTATCTTACTTGTAAAGACAAGAGAGAGAGAGAAAAGACAAGATTAAGATTTCGTAGGTGGTAGAGCCACGCTGAAGCTATTACTGGTTTCAGCATGAACGGATCCGCTCGCCCGAGGTAGTACCACCCCACCCAGAAACGCCGACGTGAAGTAACAGTGCTTGCATTGTTGCGTTTCGGTCAGTGAGAGTGCCGGAAGCCGACCTCCCCTCCCCCTTCCCAGCTTGACAGACTTCCCCCAAACACAGGCTGGCAACGCACTTGCGACTCCCCTGGTGTTGCATGTGTCTATGAACGGTGGTGATCACTTAACATCAGGTGACCCACCTGTTCGTTTGCCTCCTATGATATAAATATAAATATATATATATATATATATACTAGCGGACCTGGCGGACGTTGTCCTGCCTTGATAATAAAAAAAATCCTAAATGTCAACCGCAGCGCCACCTACCGGTTCCAATTGTGAATCTAAACCATTCTCGGATCCACTCGAACACGCACAAAAAATTTCATCAAAATCGGTCCAGTCGTTTAGGAGGAGTTCAGTCACATACACACGCACACAAGAAATATATATATTAAGATATACAAACCACATACAGTTACAGCTCAGTTGTTATATTTATACCACATTTATTTTGTACTTATTATTTTTATTATTTACCAACTGTCCGCCTCGGCTTCGCTCGGATGCATCAAAAAAGAAAACGAAATAAATCTTCCCTTAACATTATGACAAGTAATACCTCTGGAACAGTAGATTATTTTATGAAAATGTCCCATAAGCCCTATTCTGTACCCCTGCGAACGTACACGCAAAATTGTATGATGATTGGTTGAATAATGAAGGCGTGAAAGCGTAACAAACAAATAACCAAACTCACCTTCACATATACAATATTAGTTACAATATATTCATGTATTAAAAATCCCAAAAATACAAGGATATCATAATGTAAAGATATATAAACTTAATAATACATAATGATGTGAAAAATGTACTAAAACTGCGATATAAAAACTATGTAGATGATATCCTTAAGCATACATAGTACCATTAATCCCAGAGTCAAGTGGGTATTGTGTCGTCGGGTGGTGCACGGAGAAATATTAAGGTTATTAATAATTCGGAGGTTGCACTGACGAGATAACTCGTGCAACGGGTCAGGAAACCGTAATCCTTGCCTTTGTGTATTTACAGGCACACAAAACTAGAAATAATATCTTAATAACAACATTTATAAGTAGGTTTCAGATATTATTGATATGATTATAGACTAACAAAATTATAGAGTAAGTGACAAAGTTTAATTAAATTGGTTTCTAATCTTGTGATTTAATGTTAGATTAATTAAATTCAAAATTATTACAATAATCTTATATTATCACTACATATTATAAAACAAACTTATTTGCCACCTCAGTCTATCTGTTCGCGATAAACTCAAAAACGACTAAACGGATTTTTTGCGGTTTTCATTAATAGGTTATTCATGAGGAAGGTTTAGGTATAATTTGTCAAGATCTTTTTATCATCAGCGCTGGACATCGTCCGCCGGGCTCGCTAGTAATCAATAAAAGCGCGTAATTTTGCCGGCCACATTTACTATTTAATGTAACTGTTGTCAGGAGCCGCACGATAGTTTTCTAAACTACATATACTCAAAAAATGAGAAGTGGCATAGCAGTAAAATAATCATTTAAATACACTACATAAAGTTTGTATATTTGCAGAGGTAATTAATTTCTAGAATTACGAGTTCGATTTTGAATTCTTTTTAAACTGTAGAAAACTGCATCGGGTCGAGGGGATGGAGTACCTAGGCAAGTACCTCCGCTGCCGGCGCCGAGGTGGCAATCTTATGCAAGATTTTCCTTATGATATAAAAAAACAGAGTTCTTCCTGAGTACCATACTTATATATTTTATAATGTAATTTACGCATACGAAATCGTGAGCGATGTATCAGTATTTAATACATTTATTTCTTAATAGCTTTTACTCGTTTCAATCTCGTTAATGTGGATTTGATTTATGTCATTTCAACAGTACTTTTTGTTGGTCTAAAGGTGCGCTATATCTTTTTTTCCACCCGTGACATAGTGCAAGCGAAATTTTACGATGCGCATTTGAGTAGTTAAGGTGTGAAAGAAAGAAAACTTATATTCGCATTTATAATATTAGTAAGCATCATAATACTTATATTACTTTAACTTAGATTTAAAAAAAAACTAATATATTGTATAACAAGGTATAGGTATTGATCACATCACAGAGTACCTTCATCATCATTACATAGTATAAAACAAAGTCCTCTACTGCGTCTGTCTGTCTGTCTGTCCGCGATAAACTCAAAAACTACTGAACGGATCTTTATGCAGTTTTCACCAGTGGATAAAGTGATTCACGAGGAACGTTCTGGTATATAATTTGTCCAGGATTTTTTTTATAATCAGGGCGGGACAACGTCGTCCGGGCCCGCTAGTATCTTAAATAGAAGTCACACTGGTTTTTTCCAATCACCGCCTCTATAATACGGCTTTCGAACTAATATCTATTGATTATAGATGTACATTTATATTTATGTATGTATGCATAAAGCAGTACTGCGTTTATCGTATACAAGCTTTTGATCATTTTTATTTATAACTAGATGTACCAGCAGGTCCGCACGCGTTTTGTTTTAAATTGTATTAAAGAAATATAAAATTGTGAGACCATCAACAATTATAGAAATGCTCTTTAAAGTCAATTGTAAATAGGACATGCACGCCACTTACAGTAAAATGTAAGGTACAGATTAGATATATAAATACTAACAGTGTGGCAAATGAGATTTATCATCAGCAATATATTTGGAACCTTAACCCACCATATCACCTCAGTGCTCACTTACACTGTATAAGGAAGTCATGAAAAAATGACTTAAAGATAGATAATGATATATATTTATAAAGATAAATAATATAATATTATCAATAAGTAATACGTTTATGGTTTAATATCTTATTAGAAAACCCCTTCTATCTTTAAAATTACTATTAATAATTATAATGTTGAATTGTAAACAATGAATGAGCTGACGTCTTGAAATCTTGCATAAATATAAATCAAGATATAAAACTTTATATCCATGTAAAGACTTTTTAATATTTGATAATTTCAATAAAATAAAATAACCAAAAAGACAATATAATACAGAATACATACATACATGTAGATATATGAATTTCATTTATTCTTGGAGTCCATTACAACGCACGTCTTATGCACATGTTTACAGTGAACAACAGTTTTTGCTAAATTTCATGCGGACCAATTCGCGGGTAACTGCTAATCTAAAACAGAATAACCTGAAAATACTTTTTATACGGTCAGCTATTTGCCAGTTAAAGTCCCTTGAAAATCGGTCTAATCGTTTTGGAGATAGCATTACGGGCAAATAGTCGGTAAACAGATAGTGTAAATTAAAACAGACTTAATTACTTTCTATAATATCCGCTATATGCCGGTGAAAGTCCTGTAAACATCGGTCAAACCGTTTTGGAGATAGCACTGCGAGTGAAGACACAGTTAACAGCTAGTCTAAATTAAAATAGACTAAATTACTTTTTACATTGTCCATTATCTGCCGGTGAAAGTCCCGTAAAAATCGGTCGACCGTTTTGGAGATAGCACTGCGGGCAGAGCCAAGGTTAACAGCTAGTCTAAATTAAAATTGACTAAATTACTTTTTAAAATATCCGCTATATGCCAGTGAAAGTCCTGTACACAGCGGTCAAACCATTTTGGAGATAGCAATGCGGAGGAAGCCACGGTTAACAGCTAGTCTAAATTAAAATAAACTAAATTACTTGTTATGATGTCCGCTATCTACCGGTGAAAGTTCCGTGAAAATAGGTCCAACCGTTTTGGAGATAGCATTGCGGTTGAAGCCGCGGTTAACAGCTAGTCTAATTTAAAGTAGCCTAAGTAACCCGCTGTAATGTTTACTATCTGCCAGTGAAATTCCCGTCAAAATCGGTCCAGCCATTTCGGAGATTACCCGGAACAAACAGACAGACAGTCCGAAAAAAATTTTTTTAATTGAATTTTTGTTATCAGTAGTGTGTATACTTTCATACCCAATCAGTACAAAAAAAATATTTTGATATTACATACAGACACTTCATTTTTATTATATGTATAGATAGATAGGTGAATATATTCATCGAAAGGCAAATCAAAATCCAAGCGTATGCAGGTGTCAATGTTCAAAAGTAGATCCGGTTGTAGATAAAATGTTTTGTGGGCGGCAAGAAAATTTAACTGAGCACTTTCACGTAACAGAAACGTGAATGAGTAAATGAAAACAAATAAATAAAAGTGGTCAGTTTGAAATGTCAAAATTAATTGTTGTCCACCATCTTTTGTTATCAAACTCGGCAAAAAAATTACAGAACAGTGACACCTACAGAGCGGATTTATAACCAAAAATAGACGAGCCTTTTCCATACAAATCCGATTATGAGAAGTAAACATAGCGTGGATCACATCACAGAATCTACTTAAATTTATAGTGATTGACACAAACGATATGTAATACTCTTCTGCGCAGTTAATTCGTTAATATTGGAAGCCACAGATTTTACACTTCGCACCAGAACGCCTGTAGCAAATCCTCAAACACCGGCACGCATGCGTGTTTGTTGTCATTATGCAAAACATACACCGGATACTCGGGTGAATTACTAACTACCTGAATAATAAGTCTCATCTTGTTAAACGCCTTGAGCCGTTACCTTCAAACAGACTTTTCTCACAGGGCATTTTAAACTTTTATAATAACTATGTTTTACAGCTACAAAAAATTATATGTTATAGTAAAATCTTCCGAGATGATAATGGAAACGACATAATAGATCATACATTTGATGGACTGGGACTGAAGTATTTGGATATGAAAAAACTCACAAATTCGAACAAATTGATTTATGTTTTGATTTTGACAACACTACTCAAACTAGAATAAATACAATGTAAAGGAAATTCGAGATGTATAACTGTATCCACAAGAACTGCATACTTTTATTATTTGTAAAGACAGAATATCACTAGAGTACTTTTTTATTTAAAACTACCACTGTTTTTTTTTTCAAAAGATATAATTCGTAAAAACACTATTATGGTAATCATAAAGAAAACACCGTTAATATAGATGTATTACATATATGACTATATATAACAGTCTCTGTTTTGGCAATATTAACAGTAAAAATTATCCTTATAAAATAAAATGTATATTGTGCGCTATAGTAACAAAAAGTTACCCTTGTGTCACTTTATCAGCTGGAAAATAAGTACTTATGAAATAAAAAAATATGTTTGCCTAATTTTTATTTGAAATAACATAAGCAATTTTATATCACAAATCAAGTTAAATATAATAGTTCCTTTATTTTGGTTTAATTGGAATACATATCGTTTATTGGCGTAATTTCTTTTAACGAATAAAAAATCTCATATTTTTGGAATATAACCAATCCACAAATTTCTCCTCATAACTCAAGAACACGATTAACGTTCAATTGGATATATAAGTTGATCAATTTAAATCAACTTGCCTTGTTCTATACAAGCGAGTGGTTTAAATCAGTCGTAAATGGCAAATAGGTGGTAATAAAATGGAATGTGGTGACAATAACACGAGCTGACGCGAGTGACTTCGTGCCGACTCCTCGCGTTGTCTCTCCCATACGGTTAGATAAAGATCTTGGTTTGTAATTTTGAAGGAAATTTACAATAGGACCTGCTTAATAATCCTACACATTCCAACGTTTGTCTGTTATCTCTCCGGGCGGTTGTATATTATTTATACATACTTTATATCTAATGTATAATAATAATCTACAGTAATATAAATTTAATGAGGTGTATGTTCTTGTCGAGAGAAATGTTGAGCTGTATTTTTAGCCGGAGATAAAGTTATAATTTCGCGTCATGACATGTTACGTAAGCATGACCGGCCGTATTGCGTTTGCGCGGCTTGCGTCAGACTAGCGACGCGTAGTATAGGGGCCTGTGTACGTGTAATATTGATATTAGGTCATCATACGTTTGATTTATTAATAGACTTTATAAAAATGTATATAATTATTGCTCCGAATGCCAATAGATGTGAAAACCACACTAATGTTAATAATTTCAATAAACAAATTCTTATTAATTTACATATTGTCATTCACACTATAAGTAATATGAACATTCAAAACGGAACACACTTATTTACTTGTTTTGAGTTTTCACTTTTGTCGTCAGTCCTTATGACTGCCTCGACTTTTTAGTTTATACGAATGCGCTAATCTCTGAACTTATCAGTCTGATTTATATTGATTATTGAATTAAGGTTTGTTATATATTACCTAACATCACATTGCACATGCAAGAGCAGAGCAATTAACAATAAAGGCCACGTAAACGAGAATGAAGTAAAAGTTTGGGCAAGCTGTGTGGTACGGCGCAAAGTATAGGGAGCGAGCATTACCGGGACGGCCGAACTATGAGTGCATATGTAAGGAGTTATACCATACCATGCGAGTGGGCGAGAGAACAGCTTTATAAGCAACTTGTTTAAGCTCACTAACTGCGTGGTCAGTAAAGGTTAAACACAAGTGAAACCGCTGGGAACATTTAGTACAGGTATTAATAAAAACAATACAATCTTTAATCAATATTTAATCAAAATATTGAATACATCTAACAAATTTTCTTCGAAATAAGTGAATTAACATTTAGGGTTCAGTTTCCAAAGAAGGTAGATGCAAGCTTAAAACCTTGTTCAAATACATATACTGTGTGGCGGAACGGAATCCTGGATGAGTGAATCCGACTCGTACTTAGCCGATTTTTTTTATCAACTTTGGTTTTTATATGTTGACTTTGTTGATAAATAATTGATTTTTATACCGTAAAATTTACATTCAGTATTACTGTATTCAGTATAAACAGCGAACAACGTTATTGTATAAGGGGGGTTACGTCTTTCATTGTTACATATGGAATCCAAAACTATAAACTATACATTGTAGTGTTTAACATGACTTGTGCAAAAAAAATTAAGTTAGAAGATTTCAATACTCAATAGATATAAATTATTATAGTCCTGAAGACTCGTAAATTGATTTAAATTATTATTGCAAGTTATCATTATATTCATCATTTTTGGCTCATGTAGTATGTAAATGAAATGAATTTATTTCTCGGAGTAAGGACATGCGAAATAGTTATCTTCCAATTGTTCGATCTTCCAATTTATAAATATATTAAGCGTTTTATTCCGCTCGTCTAAAGGGCACAATTACGAGAGCGCACAACAAAGTTTCCTCACTGCTTGCATAACTACAGCGAGCTGGTATGTGCTAAATGTCATGTCTCGACGTTGTGACAATACGACTATCTACATTGATCGAGATATCAAATTAGACCATCTCCTTTATAGCCAATTATACACATCCTCCTTTCTTTCAACATATCTTTTCTAATGGTATACTACATAATTCAATATTTATATTCAACTATCGGGCCCGGCGGACGTTGTCTCGCACTAATAATTAAAAAAGAAACCTTGACAAATTATATACCTAAACCTTCCTCATGAGTTACTTTATCTACTGGTGACCGCATGAAAATCCGTTCAGTAGTTTTTGAGTTTATCGCGAACACACAGACAGACAGACGTGGCAGAGGACTTTGTTTTAACTATGTAGTGGAGTAAAATAAATATATAATTATAAATCTGCATAAATTGTGGATTAACGAATTAATTACATATTAATTATCACAACAAATACATTAGCTACTTGAGCAATAAGAGTTGTTAAGAAATTACTGTTTATATGTAAATAACTGTTGCATATAAAATATAATATATACATCTTATTATCTATAGTATTTAAATATCTTATTAAGAAAGTAGTTACTTATCACTACATATTATAAAACAGAGTCCTCCGCCACGTCTGTCTGTTCGCGATATACTCAAAAACTATTGAACGGATTCTCATACGGTTTTCATTAATAGATTGAGTGAGAGAATTTTTGTAAATTGATTGAAATATAATAATGATATTTGTCGGGAGGGGCGAAAATCCAGCCGCGTGGGAGCTTTCGTCAAAAACGTTGCCTAATCTCTTTGATATATAACAAAACAACTGAGATAATAAATGACGCAGGCGAAGTTGCGAGTATCAACTAGTAAATAAATAACT
The DNA here is from genome assembly GCA_036509395.1 of Antheraea yamamai. Classification (NCBI taxonomy): domain Eukaryota; kingdom Metazoa; phylum Arthropoda; class Insecta; order Lepidoptera; family Saturniidae; genus Antheraea; species Antheraea yamamai. The sequence goes on from AP028446.1 coordinate 9,096,741, forward strand.
CTATCAAAGCATTACGTAAATGTTAGTGATATATTATTTATTCATATTAAAATCAAAAATACTTTATTAAATCTAGCCCCTGTGAAGGCCCTCGTGAACGCCAAAACTACCACCGGTTCGGAAAACAAACCAGTCATCGAGAGGAACCGGCAAGAAACCTGATCTGGTTTATCATTTCATCATACATATTTTCACAAACATTGATAGTTACATTTGTTTTTGACAGATACACAGAGAGAGGTGTCATTTCCTGATATCAACATCGTTCACATATTGATCTACCATATAATAAATAGCCTTTAGACATTAAAACTCGCTTGATATGATGCTTGGAGTTACTATCCAGCAAATCGATAATGTGCTTGAGGACTTTATTGTAAATCCAAACAATATTACCTAAAAAACTATTACTGATCTTACTGAGCCTGAAATATAGGGTGACCAATTAATCACTGTTTCTAGTATTTAAATTATGTCGCTGTCGTAAATCCAGCTTTTCTAAAATTTTGTGGACATACATTACATTATCATGAATGTATATTAAGAGGACAAAGTTAAAATTTGTAGGTAATTTTTAAAATCGATATGTATTGCATGCCGGTCTTTACTGTGGAACTCAAAAAGGTTTTCCCATTTACAACTACGACTTTTGACAGACCATACTACCGACTGATGCTATGACTCCTCTCAAATAGAAGACTTGTTTTGCAATGATAGAAATCGTGATACTTCCAAAAGTTTCTGCACGATATATCGTAGTTGCAGCTTCAGCGTTATTTACATTGTCGAGTGGTTTATATTTATCTACAATCTGGTTTAAACGAAGAAACTGTTATCATTATTTTCAATTAATCGAAAACGTTTATAATAACAATAATATATACTTTAACTTAGCTCAATATCACATGAGTGATAGTGAATAATAAGAATACAAAAAGATTATACCAAGTAATAAGCATATCATGTCTCAGTAGGCATTATAATGTCAAAACGTTAATAATATTCATTGTCTAAGATTGTAATATTCGGACCAGGTAGGCCGCGTAGGCAGACGCCATGTAATAGGGCGCGGTTGGGCACGCATCACAATGACATTTGCATAGCAGGGCGTTTCTAACTGTCAACCAAAACATTCCCATTAACTAATTTGTAATAATGTAATGAATGCGAAATAATTCAATTATATACTTCTACTTGATACCAGAGTAATAAAATCGTCAAATAAATAAAACTTTAAAATATATAATCCTCTCATTTCGTTATATAAATAAAATTAAACTAGAGTTAATAGTTTAGCTTCCATAGATTTATGAATGAATTGAAAACCGTGGCCAAAATTTATTTTTTTGTTCTTCGTACTGACTATCTGACAAGGACTTAACCTGACAAGCATTAACAGCTTCATCGACTTTTTTTGGCGAGTGCTTAAGGAACTCAGCCGAATGACAACTAGCTCAAGGGTGCTAAAGTGGATAAAACTCGACCTAAGTCGTTGCTTTGCATGCAATATCGTAGATAGAACTAAACTAGCCATGCGAGCTAAGCTAACCAAACACATACGTTGGTGACACACATTCCATATCCTCTAGAGACCTTCATGTTTACCGCACGAACGCGTACATGTATTTCGAATCTGACAATTTTGCCTAAGGCTAACTAACAAAATATAAAACTTACATAACCTATGTACCTATTGAAAATTTCAAGTTATCAATATTTATTAATGACCGAAACAACATATTTGTACTCTAACTTCGTGATTATCCATAAAAATCACACTCAATATAAGATATTTTACCGCAGCGCCGCCGTAAGAAAGTCCACGCTAATATTGGGATAGGAAATACACATTTTCTTCTTAAAATTACAAAATTCTCGAGAGCAATTCTTTTTCACAAAATCCGCTCGGGAAAAATTGTGCCGTTCCTCCTAAATAAGGTTAAAAGTAATGTTCATTTCGTCTAGCAAAGCACTTATTCTTTGAATATGTCCGCTAGAGTTTGAAACGTATTGTATATTCGAGAAACGTCGTCGTTCGCCACGAACCACCCACAAACGCCGCGCCGTTGCCGCACCGCCTCACTCTGCAATAATGCGCTTACATCTCTGCGCTTCATGGTTAGCTACCCTCATAATTCCATTCTTTGTGCTCTCAGACTTGTGTCCTAAGTCGAAAGCCGTGTTACCATTAACACGTTTACTAGGTACAATAAGGTAGTGAACGATGTTTCTTATCCGATTTTCAAGGAAAAGTAAGAGCCTCGGAAAATTTGTTGGTTTTATGAAAGAAGATCTTTTATATTTTAATCGAGGTTAAAGAGAGTGAACAAACTTTCGTTTGGCTTGTTTTAGGCAATTTGGGCTCTTTAATATAGTTAAAATGTAGCGCGACTTCGCATTTTTCATATTTGCACAAATATTTTTTTTACTACAATTATATGAAAAATCATCAAACAATACTTCAATCAAATTGAGCACAAAATACTACACACCTTAAATACGCATTACACTTTCCACATGCGTCTTTGGATAATGCTGGATAATGTTGTTTACAATATGTAAAGCTTGTTTTCGGCGAAATGTGTTGCAGATTTCGTAGATTGATGTTGTTTTGTTTACACAGAAGTAGTTATTAAAAATTAGGTACGAACATCAATTGAAATCTTAAATGAGTTTCATATGTTTAGACGATTACCTACAATAACTCTTGAGCACAGATATGTCAGTAATTAAAGGAGAAGCCCGACTACTTGTACCGCTATCTTTTCTTCGACCCAATGAGTGGCGACGCGACAGTCAGCGGAGACAGGGAACGATGCTGCGCACTAAGAGACATTATCTCGTTGATAAACAAGTACAAATGGGTTACACGCTACTTCCAACCCCTGTTATACGTCTCATTTAAAGTCTTAAGTGAGACGATACCAGTTTTATCAGCTAGACAAAAGTTCATTCCAAACTCATTAAGTAAATGTGTTACACTGATATACTCAACAGAAGCACATTACAGTCTTTTTAAATCTAGAAAAAAAGGATTTAATATGTAAGACTATAACGAACAAGCGTTATCACAGGATTTATAAATGTTTTCTGTACTTAATTATCTAAAGGACAAAGACGACAAATTCCCTGATTGTTTATACAGTTTGACAACACAACAGAGTTTTGTTATATAATGAATCGGATACAATACGTGAGATAGAAAGCAACAAACAGTTTCTAACGATTTCGAATATTGCCCGAAACGCTTTTATTGGCACATATTTAGGCAGACGCCCGAAGGCACATTTACAATATAGGAAATAACATTTAACGACACGACGTTCACGTTGAATTCAATAAATGTATAATTTTAACGATGTAATAGTACACGAACAGATAGGCACAATTGATAAAAGTACTGATTAAATAAATGATCGAAATGTATATATAAGCGATTTATGGACGAAGAATCACAAAATATCCATTTTTCAAGTAAATATTTTAGCACACTGTGTGTGTATCTTGCCATCATAAACACATCGAAATTATCATAAAAAGACTCAACAAATAATTAAAAAAGAGTGTTTCATAAAGACACACGATAGAAGTGAAACTTTGATATTACTGGGAAACATTTTACTTAAAAATACTACAAAAAGCCAACGTCTCACTGCGTTCCCAGTCGGTCACCCATCCAAGTATTGACCGCACCCAACGTTGCTGAACTTTTGTGATCGGACGAGAACCGGTATTTTCAACACTGATCGGGTGATCAGAATTTCAAAGTATTCCCATAAGAAAATTTACTTCAAAAATTGAGAAATGCGGTTTAAGTTGTTGGCCTCAAATGAATAACTAACTCGTCTTCGAAATTTAGTTTGCATAAAAAAAAATTATATATATAAGGGATTAATGGTGGACGGTGTATAATTTTAAAGTCCTCATTAGATACTACCTAACCCCTATAATCTTGTTACCGATTTTAAAATACTTTTGTAAACTTTTATGATTATCTACTGCTTGTCCACTATGGGAAAGCGTTATGCCAACGAAGATTAACCAACAAAAACAACAGATACTTTAATTGAATTTATATGTGCATACTATAACAATTAAAGATTCACTATGGATTCATGTGAACATTAGAATACAATTATCCCGAAGATATTCTAACTCCAATAAATTTATTTTCAGACTGTATTGCTTTAGAGCACGTGCCTCGAGACCTCATTATCGTAAGTATTAAAATGCAAAAACCGCTGAGCCCTGGAGTGACTCCGGTGTCCGCGGAAGCCAGCCGCTGCAGTGCAATTCAATAGAGAAGGAAAACCGCATCCGTGCGATGGTGCAAAATGAATAAAGCTCTTAATGAGTTCTCTCATTACGCGTACTTTTATTTTATATTAAAACACATATTATGTTTTAACAATATGATTGTTATAAATTTATTTATTACTAGCTGTGCCCGCGACTCCGTCCGCGTAGAACTTTAAAAAAACAGTGACTAATAAAATCATTTGAATGTATTAAGACCATTTACTTATCTACTTTTCACTCGTACTTAAGTCGCATTGTCATTAAAATTACAATAACTTATATTATTAACACCGTTAAATAGGTACAAAGGATATAATAAAACAGTCATTGAAAAATATTTACCCGACCGCACAGAAGGAGGACAACATTTCTCGAGAGTATATATGTTTATTTAGAGTATGTTGTGCTTGGCAAGCTCTGCCAGCCAAAATCATTTTTCATATAAGGTATCGTTAGATTCTCCCAAATTGCGTTAACGACATCATAACTAAAAATGACGTTTGTGAATAAAAAAGAAGAGGTTGTGAACTCTATTTTCTTTTCGTTATTAACATTATCGATAACTTTCTTTAGGTATAATATAATATTACTTCATTGTTTTTTAAACAAATTTATATAATTATTCTTCATATAATTTAACAACGACAGATTTAATCTCAGAGAACAATAAAGAGTTTTTAAGCATATTGAGACATAATTAACAATCAGCAAATTCTATTCGAGTTTCTGTATAATTTTTCGAAGTAGAAACTCGTTACATTTATTGATTATTAAAGTTATTCATCAATATAATAATAATAATCAATAGTTAAAATTATAGGAAGTATCACAGTAATATCGACAATACCTCGCGATCATGAAACACACCGTAACTCGGAATTTATCACCTTACTTATCAAAACACTTTAACATGAAGATCAGGTTAATAAAACGACCAATTTCCGTGAGATGTGAAAATAATGTGTGATATTATCAACACGGGCGTAATAAACCCGATATTATTCTAAGTAGCGAGCGTTTCATTAACCGCCAATCCGGTTAATGAGCATCGAATTTTTTCGCTCAAATAAACATTAAGAAGAGAATGGACGGCGCGGCGTTCCCGCCGAACCTTTTACCGGAATTACACAGTGGTTAAGTGCTCGCTTTTAGTAGTCTACGACGGCGGAGTGACGCTGCATATGTACATCAAAGCATTTTTATATTTTGATAGATCCTATAAATGGAATCAGGTAATTTGATTTGAGTCTTCCCACTCTTAAACATATACACTGCAAGTTATGCGCAGTGAATTACAAACAGTAGTGTATTTTTTTAATTAAAATTGCGAGTAGAAATAATTATTTCTCCTGTAATAAGTATTAAGTTATGTACTGACAATAGGTATTATAGCCATACTAAGTTATAGAAATAGCATCTACATTTTTAGATTATCTAAGTTTTAATAGGCTGACTCATTAAACTAATAGATTCCTTCCCTCATACTCGTAAATAAAAATTAAAGCAATACGAAAATCGTTCAAATCTATACTAATATTATAAAGCTAGGAGGGTTTGTTTGGTTGGTTGAACGCGCTAATCTCAGGTACTATTTACTGGTCCGATTTGAATTCTCATTCATCGAGGAACGCTATAGGACGCTAAGACCAACAGGAGCAGAGCACCAATGAAGAATGTTTCAAAATCGTTTTTTTTTTCTTCCTTTCGAGAGCTTCCGCTGCGTGTTAGCTTTATATAACCTAGTTTTATAATATTACTAGCTGATTACAAGGAAAGCAAAATATAGCACATCGCTAAACAACGTAGTACTTATACGAATAGTTTCTTAAAACTTTAATCACTATACATTAAATGAAGCTGTCGCAATAGTTTTCTTTTAGATATTATTTTTTGACACTTGGTTGTCTAAAAAATAAAACTAAAAAAAATCTTAACCATCCAGTAGTACTTGAGTAAAGTACGCACAACGGCAGATCTTCTCTCATTTTATTTATACAGATTATGAGCCAACGACACCATTATAAAGTACAGAGAGGCAAGAAAAAATAAAACAACATAAATAAGTAAGTAATAAGCATGATTGCGAGACCCGTTGAAAGTATACCCACAAACAAGGGACGAGATTAAAACTTTGCCACTTGAAAGTGCAGTCGCCGCGCCGCGCGGTGGAAGAGAAATTTACTCCAAGCAAAAGTTAATATAGGTGAGCGAAATTGTCCTGCGGCAAGCGGTTTGTGGGGTGCCCCTAGCAAGTTGAAACTTCACCAACTATACAGCCTTCAACTTGGACACCTGTGTACATTTTCACTTTAATTTACTATTTACCTTGAAATTACTAAGGACAAAAGAGGAGTATTACATGAACTGAAATAAAACCAGTAACATATTTCTGTACCTTCTATCTAATTAGTGTATCAAATAAGCTCCGTTACTTCTTTGCTTTGGCCAAATATGATGTTATCTTAACGCTGTAAGTAGGTATGAAGCAAAAAAAAAGAATTTAATTAAAGTAACTTCACAAGGCGTTTTTAGTTCTGTTATCAGATGTCCGTTCAGACAAGCATCAGTTGTAATTGCATCGAGCAAACCTTTAAAATGTGCCGCCAAACATATGATTCATACGTTTGATACAAACTTCAGTTAGAGCTTGGAAACAAAAAAATTGCTTCCTGTCACAAATTATCTGTTCATTTAACAAAAACAGAACAAAATTAATAACAACAAATATTTATATTTATAAAAGAAAACATTATGCAAGCACTGGAATATAATTTCACACTTTATTTATGTAACAAGGTTTTTAAGAGTATATAATATTGTTCTAGTCTACAAAAATATCGTAACGGGACATTCTGCCTAGTATGAAACAGAACAAAAAATATATTAAGTATTTAAAAGTAAGACATACAGTTTTTTCTAATTTATTTTTTTAAGCCGTAACCCAGATTGCGTTAATTTATATAAACAACAACAAAGTTGCAATGTGTACCGATGAGGTCACAAATAACTAACTACCAGTATTCAGTTTCACGGAAGCCTAAATTAATACAAGAATTTTCATAAAAAACTTGATAAATGGCGTTCCACAGAACGTGACAAAAAGGAACTACGTCCGCGCCGAAGCGCTAACGTATTTCATTTTACGCCAGACGTCGACATCTGGGCCGTTTTCAGTACTGGTAATCCATACTAATATTATAAGGCTCAAGAAATTGATTTTTTTCGTTTATATGAACACGTAAATCTCTGAAACTACCAGTCAGTTTTCAAAAATTCCTTTTAATCGCCTTTTTATTGAGGAAAGATACAGATTATTTGACATTACGCTACAGGCCTAAGGAACAGAACAACTACGATACAAAGTTTACGTCAGAAAATAGGTTAAACAAGACCGAAACAATAGTGCGAACAGACCATGAGGCGCGACCTGGGATATTGCGGATCTCGGACAAGTGAACCGCCCGACGAGAACCGATCATTACCGATATTGGTCGAACTGTAGACGCCCATATTAGCGAGGTAAAATAGCGCGCTGCTGACTCCCGTCGTCATCGTCGTCTTGTATACGGAAATCATTTATATAAAACCTAAACCAAAACATTGACAATATAAACATAAAATCCTCCACAAGAAAATAATGAGGTGTGTCAATTTTCATTTTGATCGATGAAATCTATATAACTACTAATCAGGTTTGAAAATAATTTCACTAACAGGAAGCTACATTATTGCCGAGTGCAATAGAGTAGAATATTTTGTCATTAAGTTTTATATTGTAATTAACGCTTACTAAGTCGCGAGCGTTCCTGATATGTCATAATCCTAATAGTGCAGTCAGTGGTATCTACAGGTCACCTAAAACACGTTTGCACTGTTCTATTTTATTCTATAGACAAACCAAACATTGTTAGAAAATTATTCTTAAATGAGATGAAAACAAATATACACTTTATGTTATTGTACAATTAATGTATAATTCTACTTACTACAAAGACATTAAACCAATAACTTTTAAAGGAAATTTAGGCCGTGTAGGGATATTGAAAATATGTTAACATGAGTCAAAACTGTTCATTTGAAACAGATAAGGGTTATATTCATTGAAGAACAATGCGTAAATGTGGAAATCTTATTTATCACAAATAAATAATATCGTAATTCGCAGAACGTTCAATTTACGGTACAATTAATAAACCATTAATCATTAAAAAAAACATACCACCTACATTTTAGTGTAGCTAGATTACATGGTCATATTTACGCTGCATCGCACCGCGCCATTCCGAACCGACTGGCTATGCATACAAGCGTATAAAGTAAACCAACCCTAAAGAGTGCTCATGTGTACGAAGCCTAATGTTAGGAATTAACTTGGTATATAAACAATACCCAACAATACCCGTTTTCAGCAACAATAAAAATATATCATATAACTAAATACAACTTATTAAATATAAGGAGAGGCGAAAACATAATATATATTTAGATTACTGTTGTTTTTCGTTTGCTAAATTTTAGAGGCCATAAATTGAATCAGACGCATACTATTATTAACCAATACCACGATAACCGCATCATTTACGAGTATGTCAACGTTTAATAATTCAAAACATGATGGAAAGTAATAATTAATTATCTAAAACTGTGAAAGACAATCCAGAACAATCGATATATCTATAATTTTAAATGTTGGCTAACAAACATATATCGTATACCCCAAAATTGGTGGTATTCTTTAAAGTAACATGTAAGGAATCTCATTAGAAATGACCTTAATGTTGATGAAATATTATTTGAACAGGCAACTTTTAAATACTTAGATAATCGATTAAAAGTTACCATAAACTGATAAAAAGTTCCTGATAAAAATTAGACAAACACACTAAAGAAAACTATAGTGCTTTAATTAAATTAATGATTTTGAGAAATGGTTACAGGTTAAGTAATACAAAGGAATTTACCAGCAGCTGTAAATAACTGTTACATTACAATTACAAGTTATGTTCAGTGTAAAAATTACACCCACGTTCGATAAAACTGGGTAAACTGGAATTCATTACGCGCTAACTTTCTGTGCGTATAACCCATACGAAATCACGGTTTCACTTCAAGCTGGTCTGAGCCATGTGCTATGTAATTTATTTACGTTTTGAAAATACAATCACTCTAATTAAATCAGTATACTTCCTAGTCATTACATAGTATCAAAACAAAGTTCCCTACCGCGTCTGTCTGTCTGTCTGTTCACGATAAACTCAAAAACTACTGAACGGATTTTCAAGCAGTTTTCTCCAGTGGATAAAGTGATTCATGAGGAACGTTTTGCTATAATTTGTCAAGGATTTTTTTATAATCAGGGCGGGACAACGTCTGCCGGGCCCGCTAGTTAATACTATAAATACTAATGTGAGTTTGTTTATTTACACGCCTTACTTACTTCAGTTGTGGGTACTGAAAAGGACATAATGTACCTTTCATCTAGAAAAAAAATACTGTTACCTAGGGATATGGTACATCGAAGCCGCAGGTAAAAGCTATTAATAAATAATATGAATTTTTACGTTTACTGGTTTTTGCTACAAGTAATCATATTAGATTATTTCAACATAAACGCCCGATTTAAAGTCAGTGTTGTGAAAAACTCCTATAAACATATATGGAAGAACTAATCTTAAAATGTACACAGTACTATACAAATAAAGTCAAGTAATACATTTGAACACATGTCCCTGAATGACATTACGGAATGTAATACATGAACGAAAATACGTTAATAAAACCACAATACGACCAACTTAGAGGCAACAACGCTCAGGGGATGGAATGTTAAACGCGCAATAAAGCGACATATTATGCACCACCGCATACACACAAAGATATTTCAGTCCAGGACTACTTCCTAAAGTTACATGTTATTAAATACAATATATCACACAAAACAGGGGATCATTGACTGTCCTGTTTAATATCATCCATTCTTACTTTAAACGTCAATTCGACAGACTATTTACATAAAGGATCAGATAAACGTTTAATTTCCCGTGTAGGCAGAACCCACAAAACTATTCGTGTACCGAAAGTTGAGTAATCCACAAACGTTCCCTTTAATTGGTTTACCACAGACCTCTATTAACGAAATAAGATGGGAAATCAGAGTATTAGCATAACAGTGAATTCAATTAGGGTCTACAAAGAGGATTACAACTTTTACAATGAAAGGAAAGTTAAAGCGGAGGACCAATTTAAACTAACGTGAAATAATCAAAATTTGAATAAGTGTGTACAAGTTCAAATTAAATTCCACCGACGTGTTACGGAAAATTAATTTATAATAAATACAGATTCGTAATAAATAGTTTCATAATACCTACACGTATATCTTGCTTTTTACTAACTAAAGCAACTAAAAAAAATACAACTTTCGACTTTTTACAACTTTAAGAGAATATAGGACAACGGATAGCATAAAACAAGAAAATACATATAAGATACTTTGATTCGTGTACAATATATGATAAGATAGGATAAATCAAAAACGTTCTCAAGATCTCCGATAATAGCCAATTGTCGACAGTAAAAACAATACCATGCGCTATGCAAATTACATTACTGGTTCAAGTCACACAGTGTCCAGCTTTGCTACATTCTGACTGAATAGGAATTTAAATTTAAATGAAAATGTATTATTTCCAATTTATTTTTGTTGTTAATATTGTTGGTACATTATACGGAATATATTTATACACATCACTTGCATTTGGAAATAATCCTAGTAGTTAGTTATGTTTAAATGTAAATATTCAGAAAACTCTAACATTCATATTTTTTTATATATCCGTATGTGAAATCACTAGTAAATAATATAAATATAAATAAAACCCGATGTAATAATAGATTTTGGGCCGATCGCCTTTTGTGTCACCCTATGAGAGAAAACGACGAATATATTGTTCTATACTTATTCTGTACATGGGTTGTTACTTCTGTCATTAAAGAACTGAAATACAAACCCAGATGAAACTAAAGTAATGACAATTGAAGACCTATTAAAAGCAATTGAAGACGCAAAATAATCTTACTATATTGAAGAAAGATGAGGTTATAGAGTAACTTAATGTAGACTCACAGTACCATAACTTTTCATAATGTGTGTAAGTCCAATTTAAGTATATACTCCAGCCTAAACGGACAAATATAGGAGGGATATGTGAGACTCGCCAAGGACGAACCCTGAAACAATACTCAATAAAAACCTCTATGGCGCTCCTACAAAACACCTTTCGTTCGACAACCCTGAACAGTTCGCGCAGTATTTCCGCTCCTCGACAAGTGTAGCTCTGAAATCTTTCTGAGCTTCTTCTGTAGTCTTTTGACAAATTGCTTCGAACAAAGTCTGCCAAGTGCATCGCGAATACACAGCACGTAGAGCATGTGCATAAATGCTTCAGCGACAGATATACCGAAGATATTCACCCTACAGATCCTGTTTAGGGCAGCCGGAATTCCTGACAGTTTGGTCAACGAATTTGTCGATCACGAGAGTAAATTTCCGCGATGTGCTCCCTTTTACGCTTCGCCGTCGCCTTCGCGACCATCACGTGCTCACAAAAAGACACAACAAAGTTCCACCAACTCTCACTCTTGGCAATCGTCTAAACAACTACCCGAAGCAAGAAATCGACCCCTACGGTTGCGGTTAGAACGTAGCTTTCCGTGTCCGACACGCGACATATCACTAGCGTGAGTTGAGCGTCGTCAAACGTGCAATCACAATGATGACATCTCGATGCAATCTTCCGGCTTATGCGACACAGGTAATTCCCGAAAGAACCCTATATCATAAGTACCTGTATCAACAGGAAGGTTAAGGTGCCATGCGTCCTACCTAACCATATCGCTAAGTGAGGACTAAAAATTTCGATCATCGGAATACCCGAAATCGGACAAGTCTAATCCCACTCGTCTGTAACAAGGTCCTTGTGAGATTCCGACCTCTACAGCTGGATTTTTCGAAATGCCAGCCGAGCTCCTTCACGCAACGCTTCTCTGCATCCCTCGCATATAAACAATGCCACGAGTATATGCGACTCCTAAGGCGCAGGACTCGAAAGAAATTGCGATACACGCGAGCCGCCCTAATTGCCGTCACTCTCGGTGACCTCCATAATGCAGTGATATTTTTGCAGACAGGTCCGCCGCAGCCTAGATCAAGGCCCCGTAAATGGCCAACCACCGAACACTTGACAGTAACTTTCTAGTATTACTAAGTGCTTAAAAGTAAATAGGAATGGAGTTATATTCTAACATGTTCTGTGTCTTCTTTGTAGCAGACTGTAAGGTTATGTAAACTTGCGCCAGAACTATTATCAATTAGAACCACAGAATACCACCTGTTGTGGCATCGTACGTTATAAATTATCATCTATGGGGTTTTATATGACAAAGTTAATTGATTTAATTTGGATGGACACGTTTGTTATCGTGAGACATTACATACTCCATCGATAAATTTTCCATTACCCTAAATACATATTTATTAACCATTTTTAAGAACAATTCGTTGAGACCGGGCCATAACAACGCGAGTACTGACAGAAATTAGTGTGAGAATGGTTCTACTCATTTGAATCCTATGCAGGTACTACTTACTGGTTTACTTTTCCTAACCACCGAAGTAATTTATTATTAACTAGCTGTACCCGCAGCTCCGCACGCGTTTTTTTTAAATCGTATTAAAGAATTATAAAATTGGGAGAATATGTACAATTATAGAAATGCTCTTTAAAAGCAATTGTAAGTACGACATGGACGCCACTTACAGTAACATGTAACGTGTACATTAGATATATAAATACTAACAGCGTGCCAAATGAGGTTTGTCATCAGCAACATATTTGGAACCTTAACCCACAATATAACTACCTCAGTGCTCACTTACACTGTATAAGGAACTACTGAAACAATAACTTAAAATATTATTATAAAGATTTACATTTACATTACATTTAATATACATTGCCATTATAATTAAGATTCCGTGACTATACAAAAAATAAACGCTTGTCTGTTCCGCAAGAAATCGAATGGAACTCTTTACGTAATACGTTTATAATCTAAGATCTTATTAGGAAGACCTCTATATCATTAAAGTTATTAATAATTATAATGTCGAATTGTAAACAATAAGCTAATAATTATTTCTCTTAAAAATAAAGAATGACTTGAAATCTTACTAAATTTATGCAGACAAAGTCGAGGGTAACAGCTAGTCTAAAATAGAATAACCTCGATTACTTTTTATAAGGCTCGCTATCTACCAGTGAAAGTCTCGTGAAAATAGGTCTAACCATTTTGGTGATAGCACAGCGGGCGAAGCCACAGTTAACAGCTAGTATAAAATAAAATTGCCCAGATTACTTTTTGTAAAGTCAGCTATCTGCCAGTGAAAGTCGCGTCAAAACCGGTCTAACCGTTTTGGAGATAACACTGCAGGCAAAGCCACGATTAACAGCTAGTATAAACTAAAATTGCTTGAATTACTTTTTATAAGGTCAGCTATCTGCCAGTGAAAGTTTCGTGAAGATCGGTCGAACCGTTTTCGAGATAGCACTGCGGGCGAAGCCACGGTTAACAGCTAGTATAAACTAAAATTGCTTAAATTACTTTTTATAAGGTTATATATCTGTCAATGAAAGTTTCGTGAAGATCAGTCTAACCGTTTTACAGATAGTACTGCGGGCGAAGCCACGATTAACAGCTAGTCTAAATTAAAATAAACTACATTTTATAAGGTCAGCTATTTGCCGATGAAAGTCCCGTGAAAATCGGTCCAACCGTTTTGGAGATAACATTGCAGACAAAGCCGCGGTTAATAACTAGTCTAATTTAGAGTAGCCTAAGTAACCCGCTGTAATTTCAAATATCTGCGAGTGAAATTCCTGTCAAAATCGGTCCAGCCGTTCCGGAGATTAGCCGGAACAAACAGACAGACAGACCGACAAAAATTTTAAAAATTGCATTTTTGTTATCACTAGCGTGAATACTTTCGTCCCTATCAGTAAAAAAAAATATTTTGATATTACATACAGACATTTTTATTAAATGTATAGATATAAAAGATATGTCGTTTATTAATAACGACACACTCAGTATGCATTTACAAAATCATTTTAGGCATAATACATTTTTATTCATCATCCAGTATATATTTCTCTGCAGAGAATGATTTCTTTTAAATCAAAGTAAGATTGATGTACAAATATTTAGGAGATAGACGAATGTTCACATGTTGGCGTATTGCCATCGACTTGAATGCATTCCACTTACGGTGTACGAAAGATTCCATTCTATATAAGGCCGGGTAATGCAAATTGTACTATATCTAACACCGTAAGCATTTAGGTCGTAAGCGCTGTGACGTCACCTTTTCGTAGTGAAAGCCAACGAGGAACGAACAATACATGTCTCTTGCGCAATGAGAGTGATCACAGGAGAACAATGGCGGGTTAATAAAGCCATTCGACGGTTCATTGCTTATTCATCGACGCCCCAGACGCCTCCACTAGTGTCGCCACCGTCACGATTGATATCCTCGTGAGCAGAGAAATCATACCGACTTTTACATGGCATCAAAATTTCACATAAAACCAACAGCATTCGGTGGTCCTACAAAAACCTTATTTGGAATAAATAAACACGATTATATCAAGCACTATCAGCACGCAGTAGGCAACCAATCGCAACGTTTTATAAAGGACATCAAGGAATCAGTCGTTTCTCTATCATTCACTCAAAGACATTTTTGTGTTTATGTAGCCATAGAAACAATAGAAAGCAAATAAAGTAACAATAAAGTATATTTTAGTGTATAATTTGCCCGCTAGCCAACCCAAGAACCACTTCCCGTTAGTACTTTCCCCATACAATACATCTATTTGTTGGTAAAATTTTATACAAATTAAAATTTATCAAATATTACTTTACGAAATAATGGATATTTGTATATATATGTTATATATATGGTTGTTGTTGTAGTTTTAAAATGGACAGAGGTTGCTGTAGGTAGTCTTATTTATAGTTCGCACGTTTTCCATTTACTATTTTTTACACATAGTTGCGCGCTACCCTACCAACCGGCTAATAACTAGTATTTACACACCACTCGAACATGTTTATGCAACAAGAACCATTTTTATCATTTTTGCTAAATATCTGATGAATAGGTGACACATTTTATTCCTTTATATTACATTCTTAGCATAGCTTGAATAATTATTTCATATATAACCAATCAGTAATCAACGTTTTAGTTTATTTTAGCTTGTTCTTAAATAAACCAAATACGTAGTAGAGTATATCCTGACAGATCATTCAATTCCCAGTTCCCAATGTGGCGATTTTATGCTAGAGAATGGAGAACAAGGTCGTATGGTGTGAATTTCTCTCGAGAGCTGACACTATTAGGCACCGGACAAAGATTGTGATCGCAGCTGCGGGTCGTAAGCGTACCGACACGACTAGACGCTATCCCAAAGGCGAGATATTTTATTCATAGAGCGCGTGATTAATGAGGAAAGCCACGACTGTATCACATTCATTATTGCCCTTGGCTCACCACGCATGCCGTTATCAAAACCTTGTAGCGACCGAGACCGTTTGTAACAAGATCTGGAGCCACAAACCTCAGACTTATTTCGAATGACATTTATATATGTAAACAAGAGAAACAACTCACAATCGTGTCGTTACATTTCAAAATGAGCTAAATCCAATTTTAATCTTTCATATAACATGTTTAATTTTTTAAAGATTTCCAGTTTTTATACACCGAGAACGAAGTCCAAATTTTGCCGTCCATAAGGTTTTTAGTTTTTCTTTTATAATCTTTATATTTTACATATAATAAATTTGAAGATTTAAAAAAAATAACGAAAATATTAGGAACGGTTAAAGTTGGATTTAGCTCATTTTGAAATGTAGCGACTCAATTCATATATAACATGAATTTGTTGTTTTAATAACGCACACTCGTATTGGTGCTGTATTATAGAACATTTTGAAAGTTAGAATTATTCTAATAGGTTTTAAAGGACTAATATTTATAATGCACTAGCGGGCCCGGCAGACGTTATCCTGTTCTGATTATTAAAAAAATTCCTTGACAAATTATATACCAAAACCTTCCTTATGAATCACTTTACCTACTAGTGAAACCCGCATGAAAATCCTTTTAGTAGTTTTTGAGTTTATCGTGAACAGACAGACAGACAAATGCGGGAGAGGACTTTGTTTTATACTATGTAATGATATAGCGATGAAATTGGCTTTTTATATAGGTAAAACAAACAGATATTTTGAATAAAAAGTATCTATGTACAAATAGGCGAAGGTAAAACAGTATCTTTTTCTACTCTGTCAACCGATTTTTTTATACAAATTTAGCTAATGACAATCTTTAGTGATATCGATAAAAAAAT
Source organism: Antheraea yamamai (assembly GCA_036509395.1). NCBI lineage: Eukaryota > Metazoa > Arthropoda > Insecta > Lepidoptera > Saturniidae > Antheraea > Antheraea yamamai. The sequence goes on from AP028446.1 coordinate 9,113,516, forward strand.
ATGGTCGAATTTCGATTACAGGATAACCAACTAGCCTATATATAAATAAGCGTACACGACCTACTGGTAATTTCGACGTGGTTTGAGATGAATACCACTAGGGCTTTGGCTGATTGGTCTCACCGTTGAGATCAAAATTTCAAGAACGGAAGCGATCAAACTAAAAACGCGCCGTACGTTCACTTGCGGTACCAGGGTTCAAACAAGTCGTTGAAATTACGTGCAGCCCGTACTGCGTTTGTGCTACGACGGAACTCGTATTCAAAATTAAGGCGTAATTTCCATTTTTTCCGTGGTCACAAAAAAGCGATATCAAAGAAAAACTGAACGAAAAAGAAAAAAAATGTCTCAGTTATAGTATAAAATTAATCAGAATCTAGAATTCTAAGCTGATAAGCATACAAAGCTATGTGCTTAATACATGCATTCCTTTTTTACTATAAAGTTAAAGAGAGATCTAAATCTAAATTTAGATTCTAAATGATCCATGCACAATATAATTAAAATTCAATAAAACATGCTTACATAAAAAGCGTCCATTGCTAATAAAAGACTATATCTTAGTAGATATAATAACTCTGTGACAAGTCACGATAACAGCATGTTTCCAGGGAATGGTTAACAATCGTTCAATTTGTATGGCTCGAGGCTTTGGGGGTTCGACAATGGCAGTGCACGCGACCACTACGGTACAACATTCTCATGAGTGGAATAACGCACAACAATCAAGATGTCATTTTTCAACTACCCACGCTGCGAACACCGGTACGGGCGAACGGTGAGAAATATGGCCGACAACACACGCGCAGCGCGGTGCGACGCGGCCTACAGAGCCGCGGCTCAGAAAAGAGGAGTATTGTGGTTGTCGCGATTCATATCTTTTGACTCGACAACGGACGTAAAATTTCACTTGTTTCTTTTATATATTTCACTGTAATCGAAAAATATATGGACATCTTCACCTATCTATACTAATATATAAAGCTGAAGAGTTCGTTTGTTTGTTTGTTTGTTTGGTTGAACGCTATGATCTTAGGAACTACCAGTCCGATTTGAGAAAATCCTTCGGTTTCAGATAGCTCATTTATCGAGGAAGGCTTTAAGCTATATATCATCACGCTAAGACTAATAGAAGCAGAGCACCAATGAAAAATGTTTCAAAATCGGGCACTTTTTTCCTTTTGAGAGATATCGTTAGCGTTAGTGTTATATACGTTGCCATGGTAACGTGGTAAGTTTCTATCGCAACATTTTCAAAGTTTATTTTGTTTTCCTATTCAAAAAGTTTATACTACTTTTATTTCCAATTTTTTATTTGTTCTCTATTACGTATTATAAAAATAAAGTTTGTGTATGTACAATTAAAATAACAACTTTTTGATGAATGGATATGGCTACAAATGACCAAAAATAATTTTTTTTATACTTTGTCTATATTTTTAGAATTCTGTCTTTTTGTCTGTTCGTTTGTTTGTTCCGGTTAATCTCCAAAACGGCTGGACCTATTTTAACAGGAATTTTACTTTTTACTGCCAGATAGCCGAAATTATAGCGGTTGACATATTCTATTTTATTTGTCCGCGGCTTCGTCCGCATTGCTATTTCCAAAATGGTTGGACCAATTTTCACGGGATATTCACTGGTAGATTGCAGACCTCATAAAAAGTAATTTAGGTTTTTTTCAGCCGCAGTGGAATATCCGAAATGCTTGAATTAATTTTCACGGGACTTTCACTGGCAGACAACTAACTAATGAGCTATTTTACTTTAAGGTAGTGGGCTCGGCAGACGTTGTCCCGCCCTGATAATAAAAAGAAAACCTTGACAAATTATACCTAAACCTTCCCCGTGAACCGTTCTACCTACTGGTGGAAACAGCATGAAAATTCTGTAGTTTTTGACTTTATCGCGAACAGATAAACAGACAGATCAGAGGACTTTGTTTTACACTATGTAGTGATGAACTGTTACCTATGCATTCGTTCCTGTGAAATTGATCAAAAATAATTTGTTTACTGTAAACAAGCGCGTGAGACGTGCGCTGTACTGGACTCCAAGAATAAATGTATGTAATTTGAATTATATTATCATTTTGGTCAATTTGGCGGCCATTTTGTTTTATTTACCGCGTTTGCACCTACATAACTCAGTTTTTTTTTCTCGAACTGACTATGCTATTAGCTTTGCGGCATTTACGGCTTCATCGAACTACTATACATAAATCAGTGATTATAGCAACGTATAAGAATAACACAATTATATTGACAATATGGGCATGTTATATCTATATAATAAACAATTTAACACAAATTGTTCGATAATGTATAGTTTAAAATTTTCATTACCTACTTTCTTATATAGTTTTAGTGAGCATCGAGAGTGGTATATAGTAGGTTAAAGTTCCAGGTATGCTGCTGATGATAAATCCCATCCCATTCGATATATGTACTATTCGTATTCACATATCTAATGTACACGTAACATAATACAGTAGATGGCGTGCGTGTCGTAGTTACAAATGTTTTTGAAAAAGCATTTCTGTAATGTACACACCTAATTACAATTTTACATTTCTTTAATACATTAAAAAAAAACGCGTACGGAGCCGCGGGGGACAGCTAGTATATGAATAAAATTGGTGTGTCTGTGTTTATTCAGGCTTAGTATCCGTAACCGTTTTAAATAAAATAGATAACTTCTGAGAATATTAGATAAGTCACATATTATTAAGATTTTATATAGAACTTGAGAAGTGACGTTAAAATGTAATACAGATAAAACTATCTATATCTATTCTATACATATAATAAAAATGAAGTGTCTGTATGTAATATCAAAATAACACTTTTTTACTGATTGGGTGTGAAAGTATACACGCTACTAATAACAAAAATGCAATTTTTAAAATTTTTGTCAGTCTGTCTGTCTGTCTGTTTGTTCCGGGTAATCTCCGAAACGGCTGGACCGATTTTGGCGGGAATTTCACTGGCAGATAGAAAAAATTACAGCGGGTTACTTAGATTACTTTAAATTAGACTATCTGTTAACAGCGGCTTCGTCTGCCATGCTATCTTCAAAGTGGTTGGACCGATTTCCACGGAACTTTCACTGACAGATAGCTGACCATATAAAAAGTAATTTAAACAATTATAATTTATAATAGCCGTTAACTGTGGCTTCGCCCGCAGTACTATCTCCAAAACGTTTCGACCCATTTTTACGGGACTTTCACCGCTAGATAGCGGACATTATAAAAAGTAATTCGAGCAATTTTAGTTTATACTAGCTGTTAACCGTGGTTTCGCTCACAATGCTATCTCCAAAACATTTAGACCAGTTTTCACGAGACTTTCACTGGCAGATAGCTGACTTTACAAAAAGTTATTTAGGCAATTGTAATTTATACTAGCTGTTAACCGTGGCTTCGCCCGCTGTGCTATCACCAAAACGGTTACATCGATTTTCTCGGGACTTTCACTGGTAGATAGCGAACCTAATAAAAAGTAATTATGGTTATTCTATTTTAGACTAGCTGTTACCCGCGACTTTGTATGTATGAAATTTAGCAACATTTCAACTCATTCTTTATTTTTAATAAGAGAAATAATTATCAGCTTATTGTTTACAATTCGAATTTATAATTATTAATAACATTACAGTTTCTTTTTTGTATAGTCATAAAATCTTAATTATAATAATAGCAATGTATATTAAATGTAATGTAAATATAAATCTTTATAATAATATTTTAAGTTATTGTTTCAATAGTTCCTTATACGGTGTAAGTGAGCACTGAGGTAGTTATATGGTGGGATAAGGTTCCAAATATGTTGTTGATGACAAACCTCATTTGGCACGCTCTTTGTATTTATATACCTAATGTACACGTTACACGTTACTTTTAGTGGCGTGCGTGTCGTACTTACAATTGTCTTTAAAGAGCGTTTCTGTAATCGTACATAGTCTCACAATTCTATAATTCTTTAATACGATTTAAAAAACGCGTGCGGAACTGCGGGTACAGCTAGTTCTAAATAAAACACGTAAGGTCCCTTGAAACATCAAAACCATTATAACAAGAACTAATGTCATAGGCACTAGTCAGTTCAATATAAACGTAAAAGTAACACTACAATTTTTACACGGAGTCTGAAAGCGTTGATACTATACAGAAACGTTAACATAAAAGATATATTTTTACTTGTCAAATGAATCATTAGACTGTTTATCAACATTCAGTTCAATAATAAACATAGAATAAACAACGCCATCGACATTCTCAGTTCAATATGTATTTAAAATAACTAAGAGGAACTCCTATATCTTCTGTAACTGTTATTAGAACAGTTCAGTCAGTTCACAAAAGTCAGCGGGTAATTTATATGCAGCGAAAGGTGGAAAATTGCAGTGAGAAATAACAATTATTATTATTGACACGCAACGTAGCTCAGGTAAAAATCCACCGTTCACTGCAAGGGTCCTTACCGACTACTAACTCGAAAATTCCACATTTATAACGGGACGCGCCTCCGGACACGAACGAAGGTATCATCAAACTTTAATCATCAATTGTTAACTTAAATATATATACACAGAGAATTCACTGCAAACAATTTCCCAAACAATATATATTACCAAAAGATATATAACGGAAGCCCTAACTAGTTTGAATATTTTGTTAAAGATTTTGTGTCATCGTCACCTTAGTATGGTATTTAACAAACTGTTACTAATATACATATGCAAATATTCTGAACCTTAGAAAAATGTTGTGAGTCATACTCCTAAACGATATATCTTATTAACATCCACCAATTTCTTTTCTTAGCGTAGAGAGTACTTCGTGAGTCGTAAGAGATAACGGGTTGAACTATGCCGACCATTTAGGGAATATCATTTCTATACAGTAGGATTTTTTGTGTTTTGATACAATGGGGCATCGATCGCGGCGGATTGTGCAGAAACGCTAACGAGTCCAAGTCGCAAAGTCGCGACTAATTGAAGTTATTGCCGCGAGGATCGCGACCGTATGCCGCATGTCGGCACGATTATTTACAGGAACTAAACAAATACAATGTTTCGTTATCGACACTGTGTTGATATTTCATGCACGAATAAACATCGAAACTACGTTATTCATAGCCTTTATTACAGATGACCTCTTATAAACCTCTAATTAATAATAGAGAATCCATATAATAATAGATTACTGTAATAATGTTTTATAATCCGTTGAATTTTCTTAATTAGAAGCGATAGTGGTTCACTGATAGTGTTTAGGACACCACATGAATCGAACTGAATTTATATTCAACAATGAGCTTGAGCTCTCGATGGAGGAAATTCATATAATCATATCATAGTCTGCTAAAGAACTTTCCTAACGCTCCCTAGCGAGTAACCATCATTAAATTAAAAATTTATTAACAAGCACCTATTAGTGTATTCTAAGAGATGAGACAAAGACAACACTTGAGAATCAGTCAGTGACTACTCTAGGGTTAAACGACCACGTCGTGAATTAACAGCGAGTGAGGTTAGGGTTAAACGCTAAATTTAAAATTGTTCTCTTTTATGAGTATGCAGATAGGAAATACAAATTATAATTTGTGAAATCGAAGAAATTATACGATGAAAGATTGATTAAAAATAATCACCATTACACACTTCATGTCGATTACGGTAATCCCATTTTTTACTTGGAAGGCAATAGCTACAATGGTAGCCTGTCCGCAGTTCTTTGGTGTATATTTTTATAATAGGATCACATTACGGAAATCGAAAGACTTCAAAACTACAAAACTAAGAAATATTGCAAGCGTTTGCACGTTACCCTTCTAATTTGCTAAACAGTATAGATATTTTTTTATTAAAAAGTATATATAAATAATAATAATATAAATAATAGTATTACAATATATATGATATTGTAATACGCCTTGCAAAAAATACATCAATTACAGTAGAATATCGCTAAGTTAATCCGATTTAGCCCGATATCTCTAGCGCTTGTAAGAGGTGGAAATTATCAGTATTTTCATACAAGCTATTTAAAAACATATTTGCCTTCTATAATGAGAAAAAATATGTAGACACTCTGTATCTCATAGATATCAACGTTTGATTCCACTATTAGTCTATAGCTCGGTCAAAAGATGAATAAGGTATTAGTAACTTTAAAAATATTGCATACTTTAAACACTCTCTACAATATTTATTTATTTCATCTGTTTAGGTAACTTAGACCCAGGTAAGATAAAACGTAAACTTCTGTAAGTAGAACATTGACCTGCAAATACTTATACAAATCAAAACCCTATCTATATAAGTAGAAACCTATATAAAGCGATTTTTCTCGTGTCTCCCTTAAACTTGGACTTACCTAGGTTACCAAGGTATATGTGAAAACTATAGAGATATTGCTATCAATTGATTAGACCTACTTCAGAAGTACTACTGCATGAGTAAATGTTACTAACAATCATGTGGGCGCGCAGAACGTTTACATAAAGAATTTTCACGATAGTTCTACAAATTATTGAGCCAAGAATATTTTGTTTTTAATAGCTTTCTAGAAGCATCGAAGCAGTGTTTCAACATCAGAACAACTGAATCCATTATATTATAATTATTCTCCTTTATTTTTAAAACTAGGTTACACTAGTTTTGCAATGGTTTTGGAAATGGGTCCACGTAAGCCATTAAAGAGTTACTTACTTGATTTAATTGAAATTTAATGTAATTGGATATTTTCATTCGCTATTATTGTAATAACCCATTTTACAGTAAAAATCCATTCTTGAAACAACTTTTACACGCTCATTTACATACTTATGCGAAAACCTTACTGAATGAAGACATTCATCGTGGAAAAAATGGTGTAAGAAATGTAATATCAGTTAGTTAAACGTATCACATTGTAATAGGTATTTACCTATGAAATTGCCGTTCTGCAGTACTGGCCATTTCAAATCAAAATATTTTTTGTTTGGCTAAGAATTCTAATTTCAAATTAATTTTATTTTAAAAACATGGAATTCTTTTCCCAAAAGTAGTCATTTGTTTATTGATTAGTGTTACATTTTCATCGCATTTCAATCTTTTTTGTCATCATGGATACGTTAAAAATTCGAGTAATTATGGAATATGAGTACCGTCGTGGCAGCAACGCGGTACAAGCGGCACGCAACATCAACGATGTTTACGGAGCTAACACTGCAAACCAACGCACCACCTGTTATTGGTTTGCTCGCTTCCGTTCTGGGAATTTCGATTTGAAAAATGAACCTCGCGGTCGTCCGAAGACTTTGGTCGACAATGACGAATTAAAGGCGATTGTGGAAGCTGATGATACACAATCTACGGCTGAATTAGCAGCAGCTTTCGACGTTAGCGTCAAAACAATATTGGTCCATTTGCGTCAAATTGGCAAGGTAAAAAAGCTTGACAAATGGGTGCCCCACGAACTCAATGATCGCCAGCGCGAAGTACACGTCGAGACGTGCCTTGCACTGCTCAACAAACACAAAAATGAAGGAATTTTGAACCGCATTGTTACCTACGATGAAAAATGGATTCTGTTTGATAACCGCAAGCGCTCAGCAAGTTGGTTGGATCCTGGTTCAGCACCTAAACAATGCCCTAAACGAAAACTTACCCCTAGAAAAGTGATGGTCACTGTTTAGTGGTCTAGCGCCGGTGTGATTCATCACAGCTTCTTACCAAACGGGGTGAGCATTACTGCAGATGTGTACTGTGAAGAACTGAACACAATGATGGAGAAGCTGGCACATCTCCAACCAGCATTGGTCTGTCGCTCGTCTCCGCTGCTCCTGCACGACAACGCGCAACCTCATACTGCACAGCAGACGGTCTCCAAGTTGCAAGAACTGGGGTTGGAAGTTCTCCGTCATCCGCCCTACTCACCAGACCTTGCGCCTACAGACTACTACCTTTTCCAGAATTTGGATAACTCCTTGGCGGGAAAAAAACTCAATACCCGAGAGGCAGTACAAAATGCCTTTGAAGAATTTGTTGCCTCCCGTCCAGCTGATTTCTTTAAGAAGGGCATCAATAAACTGCCACTGCGTTGGCAAAGATGCATTGATTGCATGGGTGATTACTTCGATTAATACAAATAAAAAATACATGAAAAAAATTCGTTTAAATTTTTTCATACAAAACGGGAATTTCATAGGTAAAGACCTAATATAATCATTAAATTATATCACATTATAATATGAATACATTTGCATATACTTCCAATAAAGTCTTATATGGAAGTAACAGTACCTCAGGGTAGTTTTGAAATTCAAATATAAGAATCGACAGAAATCTCACAAATGGTTCAAACCTACAAAGTATTTAATGAAAACTTTAAACGATGAGTCGAACAACAATCCGTAGTCACACTAAAATCTAAGACTAACAGGAACCAAAATGTAGTATCACAATTTTCATTTTTCGTTGGATTCATCACGTCGAGGCACCATCCTCTTTTAATACCGGCTCTCTAATTATTTAGCAATAGGCAAAGCGATAACAGATATGACTAAATATGTTATAGCGAATTAGAAATTCAAATTATGTATCGGCCATAACGTAGAGCAAAAGTACTCTTCACTATAAACCAATTAGGAAAATTTCCTATTACGAATACAGAAACAACATTTTCGTCGTTTTGCTAAGGTTTAGGTAATTGATACATGATCTAAATTTGCCATTTCGAAGCCAATATTTAACCATCACTGTTAATCCTTTGCTTTTACGATACATAATTAAGAAGTTCATTGCCGGTTGTTTGACAAACACAATTATAAAATGGTTACACAGTTGCATAGTTTTTTGCTACAGAAAAGTTAATGTGTAAATTACTTGACTTTTGTACAGCACTGTCAAAGAAGTAAACATCATATTTCCTTTATAGTACGACCATGTAATTAATTTAAATGACAACTGAACGTCAATCTGTCAATTCCGTTAATATTTTTGCAAATGCCATTACTCTCTTCTGTCTCACTCACTTTTTATATGGATAATTTTCAAACCCAATTTTTTCACTTTTCCAAATAGTATCTTTTATACAAACCTCGTCTTAATAATTTTACAAACACAACAAAAAAAAAAAGAATTAGCCAAACAGATGCCGGCTTTTATATAAAAGATGAAAATGAAGCCGCCATAAAGACAATAATATCAGTTAAAAACCGACCTAAAATGGTTAGGTAAAATAATAATTACAATTATAACGATTTTTGACATAACTAATAAAATAAACGTGAGCAGAAGAAAGGTGCGAACCAAGAGTCTGCAGGAAAAAAAATTGGTTGTATGTAAAGTCGGTTTGCGGAGGATAATTTTACGTAATTAAACGTCATAAATAAACATTGAATAAAAATTGCATACTTTATGAATTTAATCGATTTATTCTATATATAGACAGATGCGTGAGAAGCCGAACGCTTAGGCCGATCGCGGCTCTCTATCGCTTGTTCCGCGCTCTCGCTTGCACGCTCGGCTCAAGCAGAACGTGACAATGAGTAATGCTTTGCAGTGCGCGCAGCCGGCGTTCATCAATTTGTAAGACGTTATCACGTTAAAAAAAATAGATACAGCCCTTCTGAAGTGACTTACTTACATACACTGGACAATTTATTTTAATTTATATAGATAACATATCCGACGTACCTGTTAGATGGTTCCCGGTGAACTCGAAGTCGTCGTCCTGATCCCAATGCTTAAGCGACAAGTTGCCAAGCGGTGTTGCGTTCGCGAACTCCAAATTCGCAAAGTGCCAGTCCAATATCTGACGGTCGCGAACCGACAGATACACAGAACTAGAAAGAAACAGCCATTATAATGAAATCTGTTCATCCTTTACCAGTATAAATTAAATGTTAAACTAGATTCTGCCCGCGACTTCGTCCGCGTGGAATAGGTGCTTTGGGATAACGCTAACACGCAGCAGAAACTCTCAAAAGGAAACAGAAAAACGATTTTGAAACATTCTTCATTTGTGCTCCGCTCCTATTGGTCTTAGTGTGATGATATAGAGTACATATTCCTGAGATTAACGCGTTCAACCAAACAAACCCTCCAGCTTTATAATATTAGAATAGATTAAATTAAAAAACCTAACAATAAAATATAGCCCAGCGCCATTTAGCGTCAATTTATAGTAGAACTACTTTTTTTTATTAACGTGAGGAAATCCTTTATGGATACGCACCCTCCCGGGGGAGAGAGTGGGTTATGTCCGACTCGCACGGACTAAAACCCCACGGTGTACCGACAGACCGTATTTGTTGGGGCAGTAAGAGATCGTACGAGCTACTCAACCTTGGATAACCGCCCCAATGGTCCGCCCGGCGGAAGGTGGCCGCCTAATTCCTGCGATTTCATCTTCGTCGTTTATTATCTTCAAAATAAATTTTATGTACATAGGTAAAACATAAGCATCACACCGCTCACCCCACTTATTCTCGGCAAGAATAAACACATCGTTGGACACGTAGTATTTATAAAAATCGTAGTTTCTTAAAACGTTAATAACTTTATGTTAGATTAAGTTATATATTTTTTTTTATAAGGAAGAAGTCTAAAAAGCAAAACCAAAAAGAGAGATCGAAATCTATTCAGTAGTTTTTTGTGTTCCGCGTACAACGGCAGACTTTTATCATTTTATTTGCATTTTTTTTGTGGGGGCATTAGGGGGAATTCCTTAAAGGGAATGTCAAATATTGAAAAATTGCCATAAAATTGAAAAAAATTAAGCACGTACAACTTTGGAAAATTTGCGTGCTGCCAAAAGAGAGATGACAAAAAAGGCCTGTTTATATGTATACGAGTAGATGAATACTACAAAACCCTCTTCATAAAATATCTCTTGCGGGCCGCAAAGGACCCTTTCAGGTACTTCCCATGCCTTGGCTCGTGAGAAGAGCCTTCAAGTAAGTTGCTAGCGCCATGTAGTAACACTGCATTCACTATTTATTTACACGCAACACACGAACTGTTGTTTTAATGTTTGTTGTTTAATGTTTGTGAAATGTTTTAGCATTTCACCATAATTCCATCTGATCTTAAATGACGATGTGGCCTAAATTGGTAAACACGCTAAACTTACAGGGGGACTAGCTTTCAAGTAAAGTTGCCGGAACATACCAACAGGTGTATGGAGACAGATTTTCAACTTGACGTTATAAACTAGCGGGCGGCGAAATTGGAGAAAGCCCTACCCACCATGCTATGGTTTCAACGCGAAATTTTTCTTCACCGTACTACGTTATTAACATTACTATTGTGTTCATATAGGTACTTAGAGTTAAGCCAGTTGCACAATTGTGTAATTTTTATCAATAAAATATGTACAACTATATGACGAGAAATAAATATCACATTGGACAAGCGCCATAGTTATCATAATATGCATAATAATAAAAAATAATAAAGCAGGTGTACATGACTCCAATATTCGATTCGTATAAAATGAAAGAATTTCTTTAGTCATGAGTTTTTTTTTATTTTGTATATAGATTTTTTGGACTATTTTTTTCGGTCCTGTAGCAACATTTTGTAAAAATAAGGTAAGAAAAATGCCTGTGAAAAGTTGAGTCCTTAATCTTCTATCTATACATAGAATAAGAATGTAAATCTGACGTGTCTGTACTTTTTCGATTTTCCTGAAAAAAATTATTGCAGGTGTCTAGGAATAAGTAATAGAATACATTTCAATCATTTTTAGAAATGTCAGTCTGTCTGTCTGTCCGTTTGTGTGAATACGTTTTTTTGTTCTCGAACTGACTACGCTATTGACCATAGCAAGCAAGGTCTTAACAGATTCACGGGACTACTTATGAATACGTACCACTGCTATAAAGTACTGGGTTCACAATAAAAACTCATATAAGAAAATCATAAAGCATATCCTCGGGAGTAACTTAGTCTTTGTTTCATTAAAATTGGTCCACTCTATAAAAAGTTATTGTAATTTTAATGGCGCCGCGACTTATAAGTATGAGAGAAAAGTAGACAAGCGAACGGACTAAATACGTCATTGCTTTGTACATCACAACTACGATTATCTAGAAGTACTCTCTCTCCCTGAGAGTGAGATAATTTCCCACGTAAAATACACGTAAACTTTATTTTTTCTTTAATTTTATATGACTCGGCGGCATATTATTTATACTATCATATCGTTCGAACTCAGGAATTACATTCAAATAAAAAATAAGAAAATAAATAACTAACGAATATTATAAATACGAATGTGATTTTGTTTGTTTGTTACGCTTTTTCATCCTATATTCACCCGAACATCATGAAATTTTGCGAGCATAGTGTACCTATCATCGAGGGAAAGCTAGTTAAAAATAATTTGATATAGAAGTTATGTATAAATGTAAAATAACTAACTTTACTTAATCCGTTAGCTCTCGGACCGGCAGATCGGCCGCGCGCGCTTTTTTAAAATTTTTTAAATTTCCCGCCATCGGCAAAGACATTTAGTATGTGTACCCTATATATGCCTATGAGTCTTATAGAGCATAATTATCTATTCTCACAATAATATATTTAATTATATGAAAATTATATATAGTTTTTATATTATCATATATTTGAAATTGTTAACCTTGTTTCATAAATAATTATAGCTAATTTAAAATATATTTCGTTTTTTCTTATGATCTATTAGCTAATTTTGTATAGCTAATAATTCTTTGTAGCAACATCACGTGACGCATTGACAGTCTGCGAGAATGTTGAGTTATTTATGCGTGCTAGGGAGTAATTGTTCTGCATTTTTGAGATACTTTATATTATAAAAAATATTTTTCAACTGTATCAATAATTGTAACACTAACACAATCGAAATTGGTTTTATCTAGGTTTAATACAGTTCACTATGTTCACAAACTCGAACGTCGTTTCCAGTAGATAATTAGAAAGATGTCCCTATTTATATGTTGTACAGAGTATTGCGACACATAGTTTTGTGTATTTTATTTACTACTTTCATATTCTATTTTATAAAACAAAACCATAATTCTGTAATGTTTTAGGTGCTCTGTATATGCAGAGCAGTGGTCATCAAATATCATTATAATCTTTAGTTATTATAAGTCTTCATTTTGTGTTCATTCTTTTATGATACCTTGAAATTAAAATATAATTGTTTGTAATTGTTTTATTTCTAAATCAGTTTTGAAAATTATTTTATAAAGTAATAAGTATAAATTATTGAAATTTATCTTTATTTCAAAAGTATAATGATAGTTTTTGAATTTCATTGGTTTCTGCATATACTGTAACAATCTTATTGTATGGCTGATTAGTATACAAAGCGCCACTATAGGAGAAAGACTCTCAACACATGATATTTATGCATTTTTTCACATGAATATCAATTAATTTTTACAATGTAACATGACTAAGAAGGTTGCTATGTATTTCATAAAAAACTGCTATCCTTGCATATTAGAAAAACAAATGCTTTTGTTTTGGTATTAGGACCACTGAATTGATAGGTATAGATTTTATTTTAATCTTAAGTATAACCCTTTAGCTAGCTAGGTCTTAGTATATTTTCTTACAATAAGTTTTATATGAAATAAATAGGGAGGAAAAATAGTAAAGTTAACTATAATAATAAAGTATACTAATAGTAAAGTTATCCTATTCATATGTCTAAATGATTCAATAATTAATTTTAAATATTTATATAATAATAATTTAATATTTATTTAATTAAATATTTAATGTATAATATTTTTTCTAACCTAAAAGTATAAATACAATAAATAAATTGTAAACTTCATGGTTAAGTAAAAAAAAAGTTCTTAGGAATGAAAGAATAATTTATTAATACATTTTATATAAAAATTGTAATTTTACATTACATAATTTGTTATTATTCAAATTTTGTAATAAATCCAGTATTTTTTTAAACTTATGCTGCCAAAATGTTTGTTGACCTGTGCTACATAAGGTCTACTTTCGTTTGTATGGAGCTTAAACCCTTATGGTTTTACAAAACTAGAGTGGTTAAAGGAATGTAAGTAAAATATCTATAGGTGCATTGTTTGTTAACTCCAACCATTCAATACTAACTAATATTATAAATGCGAATGTAACTTTGTTTACTTTTTACGCTCTCACACTTTAACTACACAACCGATTATCATGCATACTATTTCGAAGGAATAGCTCAAATTTATATTAACGAACAAAGCCACGGGCAAAAGCTAGTTTAGTATAAAAATTACCTCGGCGGATTAGACTCCAACTGTGTGAGTTTGTCTTCGATAGTGGCATTCTGTGTGATCAATCCATCGTATTCATTACATAACAGATTCATTTCTCGATTCAAACGACGCAGGTTAAACTCCTGGAGAACGCTGACGTCTCCTGCGACGATTTTGTTCTTCTCAGCTAACAAATTCTCTTTTTCCGCCTTCATAGATTTCAACAGATCTTGTATATCGCTCATTCTAAAAGGAAACCAGATCTATAGTCATCGCCAAACTGTTTGACCGGTCTGAATGTTAGGTGCGCAGAACACAAATTTAGAGAACATAAACAATGATATTATAACTATACATATAGATACTTCATAAGCGGTTCGACAGTGCCTTGTTAAAGCTTGACTAATGCCCGGTTTCTGAGGTACTTTAATTGTAGTTTATCTGTTCAATAGCGTTATCGGTTTGATAACTTGTCAAATTGAATTTCTGAACACACAGTCATACGATAAATGTCAGTAAAACTCAACGGGCCATTTGACAGTTTATCTTATGGATAACTTTGTTGAGTCCATAACTATTGGCAGTTTAACCGAGTATCTCAGAAACCGGGGATAGCTAGCTTATTTTTGATGGCTGTCCCGTCAATCCGCCAGTATGTAAGCAACATAATATAACTATTTCTTTTTCACCACCGATATTGAAAATATGCCATCTTACTTCGACATTTTATCTAAGACAGTGTGGCGTTACAATATTACTTTACGTATGTGTCCGTTATCGTGCCATATGTTTTGTCAAAATATCATGTAGGTAAGGTATCTTTACTTATAATATCATTGGGTATAAATGGGTATTACATATATGTAAAAATCGAAACAATTTAAGGATAAAAAAATGCCTTAACTTGGTTTTGTAATAAAGTCTTGACTATAACATAATGCGCAAGCCCAAACTCAGTTATATTCAGAGCGGCCTAAAAGATTAACGACTGTACAAGGCTGTTATGGAACCTTTATAAGTCGAAATTCAAGTGAGACAACATACATTGTGAAGTTTTCGGCTTAAGCGGATTATGTAAGGAAACATTCGACATGTGGAGGTTAAGATTCATTGTTACTAATATGAAGTTAACATTGTAGGCAAATTCTTAGTCGATAACTTGAATTTCTTCGAACTTTAAAGGTAGTTTCATATGTAAATCAAGCATTGCTATGTTCGCGATACAGAGGTGCATTTCTTTTTTTCCAAATTATGTAGGGAAAATATGTATCAATTTGGACTTGTAATAGCTCTCTGATTATTTCGACTTATCGAGGATTAAAGTTTCGTGTAATGGAGGTCTGGGGTTTGATAGGAAGAAAACAAAATATTTTTCCGAGTTTTGGAGGATTTCGACTTATCCGGTGTTATTACAAAAAAGTTAAATACGTATTGAATACATGCTTTAAAAAGGTTTCGTATTAAATGCACCGCGCTCGCCCGATGCAAGTTCGCGTTATCCTTTTTCGCAAGTCTAACCTAACGTAACCAAAGCGAGACAAAAGAGCAAGATAACGAACATTCAGCGACCGCGGTGCAATTAATTCGAAATCTTTTTAAAGCAAGTATTCAATACGTATTTAACTTTTTTGCAATAACACCGATCGAGTTTCGACTTAAAAAGTTTCATTGTAGTTTTTTTTAAACAAACCGGAAAATTATGTCCGAAGTAATTTTTTAATGCCGAATTAATATAGATTATTGGTCCTCCAGTTATCGAAATTCGTCCATAAGTATTCTTTTTTTTAAGTTTATATATTTTACATTACTAGATACGTAAGCGTCTTCGAGTATGACGTATAGGGACTTATAAATAAGAGCTTTGATTCGTGGATAGTTTGAAAAAATAAACAATTTCCGATTGTACTTATTGATAACACTAAAACTCGTCAATAGTTACTAAACTAAAAAAAACATAATCAGTTGACAAACAGGAGAGAAAAAGGTACTGAACTATTATATCTTCGCCTATATACATATAGATACGTTTATAGTTTTAACACAATGGTGAGAATATTCAGTCACCATGTATTTTAATATGATAAAAAATTAAAAGCAGAGGCATTGGTGTAAATAAGTTTCTAGAATAAATAGTACATTAAGATAAAACTTACTTATTAATGTTGGCTTTCATTTTCTCTTGCAGGGTTATAACAGCCTTGAGTTGTTGAATCTAAAAGGAGAAGAATAAATTAACTCTTACATCTGTAATTACAAAAGATAATTGAAATATACTAATATTTAATCTTAGTCATTTTATTACATACTTGTTTGTGTTTGACATTTTTCTGTTGCAACTTTATGACCCATTCGAGAGCTTGACCGAGTGAAACGGGTGTATCATTGTAATAATTAAAATCGACTTGGTGTGAGAGGTACGACGTAGCATCTAAGAGTCTATTGAATTCACGTTCCACCTAAAATAAAATATATATTTTTTATTCCCTCAAATTGTAGAATAGTATTTTTGGTTTTAAATTAAAAACACAACTATATTGTTTGCTTTTTTCATCTTTTAATACTTAAAACCACAAACAAAAGAAGTGTGATAAATAAAACAAAACCTCTATCCTTTAATATTCTCAAAACTTTATAGCGTTCATATCAATATATTTTTGTAGTTCACCTTTTTTTATAGAGTTCATATCAATATATTTTTGTAGTTCACCTTTTTTTTTAAATCGTATACTATAATCAAAGACATTTAACAGTTAGGTTTATTAAGAAATTAGGCGATGTATCAATAACTGATCTAAAAAAAAATTGACTTTAAACTTTATATTACTATATCCTACTGGAAAATAATCATAATATCAAAGGAAATTCAATGTACGTCTTATATAATGTATTGTATTTTTAAAGACACATTTTTTACACAGAAAATGACAATTCAAATGAAATTATTTTACCATTTCATCTTTATGTTTCGGTACTTGACTTCCGGTAGCTTCATAAAGTGGACATTTTTGTTTAATCTTATGCAGTTCCATGTTCATTTGCACAGATAATGTGGTGACTGGATTTCCACCCAAACCGGTGACAACCATAGCACCTGAAAATTCACAATAAAAACAAAGATATTGGTTGCTGTTCTTTTTATTCTATGGACACTTTTACACAGTGTAAATTGAAGTAGCTTCCGCTGTCTGTTCCCTTAATTATTTTAAACTATTTAACGGATATTAATAAAGTTTACAACAACAGATAGAGCGATCCAAGAGGAAGGATTATATCTATAATACATTATTGTGTAATAGTAGAATATTATACTATAGTACAAAAAAAGTATAGTATATTATAGTACAAAAAAGCCGACAAAATTAAAAGAATTGTAATGTGATGTTGTAACAAACATATTTTTGTGCGCTTAAATCGCAAACGCTAGCTAAACTTTATGAGATAGATCCAATTAATGTACATCGGAATTGTATATCTTAGAAATATTGATAAAAAAGATGGTATATATTTATCTGTAAAGGATAACGTACAATAACTATTTTTATCTTTTTACAAAAATAATTATGTATTATTTACCAAGCTATTTTATACAATACACTATTATTCCTTATCCGATTAAATACATTACATATGTTGTACATGTCATGTAGATCAAAACTGCGCTTAACAGTATTTCATTAAAATGGAAAGTGCAAAGCTGGGGCAGGTCAGTTGTATTAAATAAGCTCTTTAAGATGAAAGAGGTGATTGAATTGGTGAATCTTATACATTATTATCAAGTGGGATAAGTGCTGAAAATAAACTAGACTTTTTTTAAACTTTCTACTCACCTAAATCAGCCACATAGGGTCCCTTCCTATATGTTACAATTCTACCGCCAACTCTGTCTCTTCCCTCAAGAATAACTACCTCACAACCAAAGGATTGGAGTTGTCGTGCTGCTGCTAAACCAGATACTCCTGTAAACACAAAATATAAAAGTGCTTAGTAACATTATGAACTATTAATTTATTAATGTAATTTTATGAATTACTAGCTTCTGCCCGCGACTTCGTTCGCGTGGAATAGTCGCTTTGAGTTAATACTAATATGCAGTGGAACCTCTCAAAAGGAAAAAACAATTTTGAGACATTCTTCATTGGGGCTTCACTCCTATTGGTCTTAGCGTGATATATATCCCATAGCCTTCCTCGATAACTGAGCTATATAACCCTGAAAGAAATTTTCAAATCGGACCAGTAGTTCCTGAGATTAGCGCATTCAACCAAACAAACAAACAAACAAGCAAACCGTACAGCTTTATAATATTACTATAGATTCCAATTGTTATACAAAAATTTAGGGGTAATTAAACATTTAATAATAAATTCTTTATTGAAGTTCAATTTCTAGCCTCCATTTCTCTCGTGTTATCTTCATATTTAAATGGCTCACATTTACTAAGTAAGTCTTACTAGTCCAGATCCTTTTATGAATTAACATGCAAGTATTCATCAAAAATAGATCTGAATATGTGTACTTAGAGAGGAGAAAACAAATAATTCTTTATTTTTAAATAGATGTAATCATTTCTTCAAATTATCTTTATTTCTTTGATGTATATTGTTAAAAAATACAAAAAATACCTGCTCCGATAATAATAACTTTAGGTCTTTGCTTCCCTTTTGGTGGAGCTGGAATGGGTGTAATCCTGTCATAAATTCCATAATTTATAAAACTATGTCGTTCTAAAAATGCATGAGTCCTCATCACCAGGGCTGGGTCACCATTATAAGGAGCCTAAAAATTAAAGACTGTTAGTGGTCATTGTAAATATTTTCAGAAATGGAAACAAATCTTATAAAAGAATCAGTAAAACCTCAATGTATAGATTTATATTTTTTTTTTTAATTAAATTGACACAAATTTACATTCTATGAACTTCTGATACATATAGATTACAGAGATTACATACATACAGAGAATATACATTGAAAGTGGTTAGTAATTAAAAAAAAAACAAAATATCATAATTATAAAAAATATTATAGCTGTTGTGGTCAACAAATAGCAAAGGTTCCTTTATAATATATATAAAATTACAAAATGCTACACCAAAGTAAATACAATTGTAAACACAAATGTTGAATGGTAGAAAATATTCAATTGCAGCCCTTGCTGGTAAAGAACCTCAAATTCAAAAATCTGTCAACAAATATCTATATTTTTTTTATTTAAGCATTACACAGTTACTGCTCTGTACCTGACGGTAACGAATGTTGTCGGAAGATAACAGTGACTTCTGAGATAGATATAAATTTTCGCTAGTCACCACTCTTCTTGATAGCTGACTATTGTTACCTATATATGGAAAGAATGGAACGCTATAAATATAAATAGATAAAAAAAGTTATATTTGACTGTACATAGTAATATATCACAAAAATTTCATTTGATTGATAAAAATACCAGGTACTATTGTGGTACTTGATGACTAATACAATATGCAACAACTAAAAAATATATTTAAATATAGAAAAGGTGATCTTTTATAATTTATTTATATTTATAATCACCTCCATCTTCTGTACTGCATATTCTTGAATCAATTGCTTCTTTGGATCCTCAAACCACATTTTTAATATGCGGTTCCGAATTTGAACAAACGCATGACTTGAAGGTCCTTGCAGATCCGAAAAACATTCTGCCTCTAATGAAGACATTTTATCAAAAGGCAAACGAGACTGAAATGCTGCACCCTCCAGGCTAAAAATTATGAAATGAAATAAAAAAAGTGTGTGTGTACTTATGTACACGCGTTAGAAGTTATACTTCCTTTGGCGTAACAAGATAACAATCTGTTCAAAAATTTTATCTTTCGCCTTAATCTACGTTTGTAGAAAAAAACGACAAAAAAAAATAAAAAAAAAAAAAACGACGAGCGTACCAACATACGCGACTAATATCGAGGTTCAATTTCTATTTTGTTGGTAGCTTTTTTTTCGAGACTTAATGAGCGGTTAAGCAGACAGCTTCATACTGTTAATTTTGTGTCACAAAAATTAAAATTTCACTCTCATCATTTTTTCATAACGCGCCTAAAGAAGTATAACTTCAAAAATATATATTAAAAGAATAAACATAGGATAAAATTTAAATGTGTTAATAAGTTTCCTAATAAAATAGGTAATTACAATTTTATACCATTAGCAGATGCATAATCTACAAGTTCATACCTGTTAAGCATTTCTTTATAATTAATCTCCTCAACATCTTCAGGTTTTGTTTCTTCTATAACACTCTTCTCTTCTTTCTTCACATCTTTCGGTTCGGTTGTCCTACTCGATGAAGATTCCCGACGACTAACAACCGACGGGGGACTCGTAGACTGAATTTTACTCTTCTCAGACTGATCTGATTCAGAACCGTCTTGTTTTAACTTTTCTTCTATTTCGCGGTTTTCTACCTACGATCGATAAACATAACCTATAATTTTACATAACAAAAATCTTATGATTTCATTCTGATATAAATATTTATTATTACCTTTGCTCGTTTACGTCGACTCATCTTCAGTACAATTACTTATTGATGTACAGAAAAATAATGTATTGTAAATGATTGAAAACAATAACAAACGCAAAAAACAAAAGGACACAGATTACGAATAAACATAGACTAGACTACAGGGTACAGAAAAAAAATTAGCTATATTATTCACAGACTAATAGAAAAAAAAAGGTACAAAAATTGAGTGTTACTAACCTTTTCCCCTATTACCTGAATCACTGTCTTTAATTGCATGACTTCAGATTTTCAGGTTTTTGCTCAAGAAAGATTGAGCGGGTAATAAGCTTAAAGAAATTAGCAGGACTTTCGTTAACATTAATATTATTTTACTACTAAAAATATAAATTAATCTTAATAATGATTTCGTGGCAATATGACACCGAAGTGAAATTCAAATAACCATCTTAATGTTGTGGCCTGTAAATATATATATACTATTATAGTTTTGAATTTTTTTATGTACACATGTTGCAGGCTGTGGCCGCCGTTTCGCTCGTAAAAACTACAAATATGATATATATAGACATGATGTATATTTTAAAATATATATATTACAGAACCTTTTTTTTATCAATATTTATTTTCTAAAGAAGGGTACCAAATTTGATGCCGTATAAATCAAAGATGAAGAAATTATTAAATTTGATTGAGATTGACGTTAAACCACTTCACTTAACATTTTTGTCTTGGTTTGTCACGAAGAAGCCATCCAGTGTCAATATAAAAGTTAAACCTATACAATATAGTTTAGAAATAGTGCTGATTGTCTTAGTAATATATTTTTAAACATGTTATTCCTTTAATGCATTAGGTATTGATATTGGTAGATAGTTAACAATATAGACAAATATGGCAACACCACGTACCGGAAGTTATTATAAATAACCTTATGTTCTGGAGTGTTTGGCGGGTTCTTGGTCTGTCATGTTGTGGATTTTATATTTTATTCATAATCTTGTGTTACTTGACTCTATATTGTGTAAAATTGGTGGTGTTATATTTAATATGGTTTGTTTATTGTGCATAAGTGAAGTGAATGGAAAATAATACTACGGACCATGAATTCTGAGATGCCACAAAAACTCCATGGGAAGTTCTAACAAGATGGCCACCATCTTGTTAGTTCATTGAAATTATATCAAGAAACTTGTAATATCGATACTCACTTGACAATGGCAGTAATAGTCTACTAGAAGACTGGTTGCCAAAAATGGAATGGAAGAAGAACTTGTAATACTATTAACTACTCGACAATGGCAGTAATAATCTAAAAGATTGGTTACCAAAAACAAAGTTAAAAAAAAAACTTTATGTTTACTTTGGAAGTTAAGTAATCCGGTGAAGATGTTAAGACCTTACTAGGTCAAAAGAGCAGTCAATCCGAAACAAAAAACCTAGTCAGTTCGAAAAAAAAAATGGAATTGCATAACTTGTTTCATCTAATATAACGTAATGTAATAAAACTTATTACACAATACCCAGCAAGAGAATAAATTTATGAATTATAAAAGAAACCATATTAATCAGCCCTGTGTTTGTCAAGTTATAAGTTTGCTAACAGAAATTCAGACAGACAGAGCAGTTAGGCTTATTAGGAATGTAAATGCACCTGAGTCCGTGTTTAAACACAAGTAAAATAAATGTATATACGCAAATAAATTTTTGCCTTGCCAAAATTATTATTCGAGACATACACGTATACTATTCTCCAACCTGAGATGCACTAACTTTTTAATCTAACAGGTGTTTAAGACTCCATACAATGAATTGAAATTTATCGACATTTATTAAAACTATTATAAAAATTAAGACATAACTCAATTATGTTAAGGAGATAATCCAAAGCACTTAAAAAAGTCATGTAATATAAGTCAAGAGCTTTATTACAAAATTTGAAGTAAACGTGAACAAATACAACAAAAAGATTTCATGTTATTACGGTCATCGGTTATACATTTACAGCGACTTTCTGAAGTGATTATAGAGAGGTCCTTCTTCGGAATAGCCAGCCACTTCTTGAGGTATTATAGCACTTTCTTCTATACTTCCACAAGGACGACACATGCATTCAAGGGGGGCTTTGGTAGATACCTGGAATAATGGAAGTATATTATACTAGCGGACCGGGCGGACGTTGTCCTGCCTTGAAAACAAAAAAATCCTAAAAGTCGATCGCAGCGCCACCTACCGGGTCCAATTGTGAATCTAAACCATTCTCGAATCTCCACGAACACACACAAAAAATTTCATCAAAATCGGTCCAGTCGTTTAGGAGGAGTTCAGTCACATACACACGCACACAAGAAATATATATATTAAGATACGCAGAACTTAATATTGTATTACACTATTCTAAAATCAATAGAGGAAAACGTATTCTGACATCACATAAAACTGTGCAGTAGTGCAGCAGCATTTAGCCACCAGTATCTACGTACGTGCATAATTACGATCTAAGAACAACATAATATAAGTTCAAATACGTGTTTTATTATACCTTTCTAAATCTCTTTTCTTCGTTCTTAGCCTCCGGACAAAACAAAATTACCGTTGCTTCTCTTTCACCAGATTCCTGACAGCAGTTGCAAGTTCTCTCCATTTGCCAAATTTTACTACCAGATACCTAATTTAAAAAGATGATTATTTAATAAAATAGTGAATAATGTACACAAATTTTATTTTTAAACGGAAAATATTTTCAACAAAGTGTCATTAATTTACCTGTACATAGCTGCTACATTTTCCGACGCATGCAAATGATGGAATTGCTTTTGGTTTACAACCGCGATGTTTCAACACGTGAATAACAGGAGTCATTTGACATTCTTGACCTGTGAGATTATCAAAATAATTTTGGTATCTAAATTAAAAACAACTTTGCTTGACGTAAGTGCGGGTGACGGGAGGCGTGGCCGTCATAATTTAACGTACTTATATGACGCCACTATTGGTAGAAACGAAACTCTATTAAAGTGTGAACAAAATAAGTATACTAAAATATGTATATAGGTAATATACTTTAATTATTGTAAATATTTTTGTATGAAAATTGTGTAACATGAGTATGTAGCGTGCTGGCCATTTATATTGTCTCTGGCCTTTTTGGAAAGCGAACGACATATTCGATGTGACAGACGGATATATATTTTTCCTCAATATACAAGTCCATAATTAAAAGTCTCGATTGCAAAATCAGGGTTTAATTTATTACATACATTTACATCTTGTATTGAACATGCCCCAAAAGTATAATAGTGTACTGCAGTCCTTATAATTTATAGATATTTGTGTTATAACCTAAGTACATCAGTATATTTCAATAATAAATTTAAAATAATGTTATTTATGTACCTGGTTGCAATTGAATTTCCTGAGCTGTAACTGGTTTTTCTTGAATATGGCAAGCGGCCAAAAAAAGTAGGAAAATAGGAACGATATCTAATAAATGCATTTTAAAAGAGTAAACACTAAATTAATATTACTTTAGTTGTGTTCAGTTTGATGGTTGAAGCTTGTGTATGAAACACTAGACCAAGAGCTGGTTTATAAAGGACACAGTGGTAGGTACCCACTGTGATTACCAATGAATTAACACGAAAAATCATTTAACGAACTCACTTCCCGCAGAATTACAAGTTGTACCTACTGGGTGAACACGATATGATAGTTATTTTAATGGATCTTACAAGAGAAAATAAGGATTTGTTTAGTTTAGCTTTATATTATTTATCGTCATTTTAATATCAATGTTCATTAAAATAGTACCCATAGAATAGGTATCATGCGTAGTATAGGAATTTGCTTAGAATAATAATTTTAATTTTTTACTAAATGCTCTTTTGCAATACGCAAATCAAGTTTTCCTGAAATTTTCGATACTCCATGATTCTGTACGTACTATTTGAGGTATGCTCAAGTTGTGTACTCTAAATGCATATTAAGCTATTAACTACAGCTTAACTTGATTTCAAATGATATTATTAAAAAAAAAATTATGCTCTTCAATGCGAGATGCCTTTATTAATTTAATTATTTTACTGAAATTGAATGCTGTTTTTTTAACTATCTATTGAAATTGATTAAAATTACTATTATCTTTCAAACGACAGCTTTAGAAATCTTATCCACGGTAACTCCTTTGATCCCCTGATTATAAACGTATTAAGTTTACAGTCTAACAGTTTTCGTAAAATGTAATAACACACAAACAGAAACTACAAGTAATGAAATGCCTATTTAAATATATTACCGATGAAAAAGTTAATCGCAGTTATCGTCAAAATATATACGGTGTAAACTTATCACAGCGGTGTCATCTGTGATAATAAAAAGCTCCCTATAACGTAGAAATAAGTTCCATTGCTTGAGTTTCCTTAAAACTCATGCATTGATAGGAACACTCTTTATAGCGCAATAGCAATTCACCATTATTTTAAATGGTTCCGGTCCGGGACCCTCGAGTGCAAAGGGTTAATTTCCAAGAGTACATGTACCATTACTCTTAAATTGTGGCGTCTCTAGAAAATGTTGGTCTCAGTTCCAAACACACCAGTGACCAATTTTATCAGTTACAAAACAAGGTTAAAATTGTTATCGTGGCCAGTAAAAGAAAAACTTTGTCTTGACGAAATACTTTGTCAGATACATGTAAAGAGGAATAGAAAAGAGAGAAAAGAGAAGTGATAATACAAACTCTTGATAATCGGAACTCTTATAACGAAAAGAAAAGCGATGATGTCTCCATATTTAATGTGTAGTGTGTGACACTGCGTCGATCGACGTAGGTTTGAATCCTTGCGAATGAGCCGGAGCTTTCGATAAAAGAAGGCATGGTAATAAAAGCATATCATGACTTCTAAGCCCGCCTGGCTAGCTACCACGCTCGAGTTGCATACCTGTTGCCAAACACCTATGGGTGTGTTTTGGCAGTTGCACATTTAAATAATGTTCTAGACATAAAACGCTTATTTAATTACGGAAACGGAAAATAATTGCAATATTAATAGAAAAATTGCAGTTCAGATAACTATTGTTACTTTAATATTTATTTTACTCTTGGTGTACATATCAGTATTTGTAACTATTCCTATCATATTTGACTGTAATAGCATCTCGCGGTAATGCCATTGGTCGACGATAAAGTAAACCTGCATAACATTTCAACTTTTAAATTTTTAACTTAATCTTTCAGAAGAAAGATTTGTGATCTCCTATTATCTGTGGATATATTATATCTGATATATCCACAAGTGAAATTAAAGAACGTACCCCTATATATGAGTCCCTAGCATACATAATTCAGGAAATATAATATTACCTATGGTTATACCCCATGTCTCAACAGAGAGTAAGCAGGAAGAACGGAGCGTCATATCCTATTGGCGCTACAAACCTTCTTTAGCGCAATCTACAATAAGGTCTGTTACTTATTACATTCAAAACATTTCTTCTATTCACATTAGTTGATCTTTATTTTCTTGTTGCTTCAAGATATTATTATTTTTTATTATTGTTATTACCGTTAAATTTGTCTTGTAAATACTAAAAATACATGTAGCTATTAAACATACTTAACTACTATACGTCCATCGTAACTAAAATATTTTATTGGATAAGAATGAATACTATATTTGTTGAAATAACTTTGCAAATAACCATTTTTTTAAATATGTAAATGATAAAAATAATCCCATCAAAACATAAATATGAAATGAGAGCCAAGTTCAATATTACGATATATGCCTTGGTTGTCGACTACAACGCCAAAAGAAGTGAGATTTAAATGGGTGCCAAGTTCAAGGGTCAGTTCTGAAATTTATTTATAACAACATAAGATATTCAAATTCAAAAACACTTTATTCAATTTAGGCCCTAAGAAGGCTTATGAACGTCAAAACTACCACCGGTTCGGAAAACAACCCAGTCATCGAGAAGAACCGGCAAAAAACTCGATTTGGTTTATCTTTTTAACAAATTTATAATATTTAGAATAATAATATATTCTATATAATAGTAAATTTCACAAACGTTTTTAATGGATGCACAGAGATGAGTCAATTCCAGACATCACCATCGTTCACATATTGATCCACTCTATAATTGCCTTTTGACACCAAAACCCGCTTGACATGGCGCTTAAATTCACAATCCGGCAAATCGGTAATATCCTTTGGGACTTTGTTATAAAATCTAACACTATTTCCCAAAAAACTGTTACTGGTTTTACTAAGTCTAAAACGTGGGACAACCAGTTTGTCACAGTTTCTAGTATTTAGATTGTGCCGGTATTTTACGAAATCTAGCTTTTCTAGGATCTTACGGACATATATTAAATTGTCAAGAATGTATTGGGAGGGCAGAGTTAAGATACCGTACTCATTGAACTTGGTCTTTAAGGATTCGCGAGGTCTCATATTGTAGATTGCTCGAACTGCTCGTTTTTGTAATAAAAATATGGTGTCTACCTCAGCTGCTGTCCCCCACAACAGAATGCCATAAGACATTAGGCTATGGAAGTAGGCGAAGTAGACAAACCTAGCAGTGGCAATATCAATGTTATAACAACTTAAAGTATAATTTCTGCCTATAACTTGGGATAATATTGAAGCCAAAAGTCTGACTTAACTAGTCATTCATCTGTCATCAATTTTGATTGCTATTCTTACATTACAGGCGCTATAAGTAAGTATTCTTAATAGAATCAATTAAATGAAAAATGGTCATAAAATGATATAAAATTACCAGTTTCTGATTTTTTCTTTGTATTTACCCAACTGCATATGTGGATGCCTAATCTGAACTTTCTAGGTCATCTGGAACTGAGTTCAAATTTTGGTCTATAAGTCACTCAGTGATAAAAATGACGATTTTTGGACGTTAATATCTAAATAACCGTTTCATGTGTTTTTATAAAGTTTGAAGCACATATATATCTCGCAAGTCTCAATACATGAGCCGAATTTGACATGTATATTTGAAATAGTTTTTGAGATATAAGGGAGTGAAAAGTGACTCCAAATGGTTCGTGTAATATTAGGGGAGACTGGGGACACTTAATCCCTATTTTGATTTTTTAATCATATCTTTAAAAATAATAAAGTACTGCAGAATATTTTCTTATTTTTACCTACAAAAGTTATCCTTCCATCTTTTTGCGTCATTCAAACATGAAATTTATTTGTGTTAATCTGGTTTTGTCTCGTTTTCCTGAAGACTACAAGAGGATCAAGTGTTCCACGTTGTGGGACACTTGATCATGGCATCGTGTAGATATGATCACATGGGAAAAGTGTCCATTTCTCCACACGAAACCATAGAGCAAGATGTGCGTGGCGATATTGTTGGTCCAATTTCGTATATTATTAGCGGATTTATTGTTTAGAACAGCATATTCATACGCTAGCTTCCAAAGGCATTGCGAAGACAAAACATGATGTAGTTTGCAGGCTTTTTTCAAGTATTTGGGTAACTCAGCCTCTTCGGCGTCCCTAAAAATGTTAAAATGTCGGTGGATGGGCTCATGCGCTTCGTTATTTACTTGTTTCTTTTGTTTTTTTGAATACCTTTTTATGTGATTGCCTTCTTGGACAGCTCTAATTGCCGCTTTTAGCTTTATTTTGTTAACTAGTTGGCGTTTTTTCACGCCTTCCTTCCTTTTGTATGTTATGTGTATTGTCTTGTAAGCATGTAGGGGGCACTTGATCCCGTAATCAAGTCTACCCGTGTTCGCTATGATCAAGTGTACCCTGAACCGTGATTTTACAAAAAAATAATTTTTCGAAATCAAAAAAATTATTACTATTATACTTTAACTAGCGGGCCCGGTAGACGTTGTCCCACCCTGATTATAAGAAAATCCTTGACAAACTATATATCAAAACCTTCTTCATTAATCACTATATCCACTGGTGGAAATCGCAAGAAAATCCGTTCAGTAGTTTTTGAGTTTATCGCGAACAGACAGACAGACAGACGCGGTAGGGGACTTTGTTTTATACTATGTAATAATGATTAAAGAAAGCGCATATCTACAAACACTTTAGTAAATCAAGTGTAACCAGCTCTAAACATAATCTGTGATTTATTTATATGAATATCTTAAAATGACTATCAAAATACTTACAAAAAAGATATTGACATGTAAACAAACTGGCGCCACTGCTCTGAACGTATTGATACTAAACTTTCAAAATGATATTTCATCCTTGACAATAACTGTTATGATAAGTTTTGCATGTATCGAATTGAAAAATAAGTTCTAGTTTCGAAGTTATTAGTCAGGGATCAAGTGTCCCCAGTCTCCCCTACACACGGTAGCGCGCGCCCACCATTCTGTTAGCTTGAACTTCGCTTGACACGCTGCCGCGTGTCTAGATTACATTACTTTAGTGTAGCTCATACAGTTCAACTTTTTAATATAAGCACCAGAAAAGTTATTTTTACGATTTCATTACAATACGTCACCCATTCTCTATTTTATATCAATAGAATAATCATGTATTGTACCTACCTATATAGCTACCGGAAGAAGTTTTTTAAACGAAAGTGAAAATTGTATCAATGTCCGTTGAGTATTTTAGAAGAACTAAGGGAACACAGACAGACGCGCACGCCTAATCGCTTTATAATATTCATATATATAGATTACACCCCAATATTGTCCTCATTAGGAAATAATATGTGACGTATTAATAAGCTATTTATTACATATTCTTGAATCTATAAATCATAACAATCCAAGCCATAGGAATTACCAACATTTTTTTGTCATTTATTTTATTTGTTACCAACTAACAAACTAATATTGAACTTCATTTGTCTCTCTATAAAATAAATTACACACTGGTAACTATAACAATCGACCACATATGTAAAGATTTGTTTATCAACTTCAAAATGGTTGTTTGTATTTCTTTTTAGATATTTTTTGGGGAAGACGGTTTTACTGATTGCTTTTTATTAAGTCTTACTTTAATACTAGAAATTTACCTTTCTATATTTTTAACTTATTAGAATAATAACTTTTTTAAGAGTTTCCCTATTTGTGCAGATTTTGAAATAATTTATATTTCTTAACACGTGCACTTAGATTGTGTATTAGATCATTGTAACAACATACAGGTTTTTTGCAACAATCATTGCTTTAATCATTTCAATCATCTTGGTCACATTGTTTATAAATATTTCGTTGTTTTTAAATATATATAAATATACTACAAGTGATGGCAGGAAATAAAAATTTTTAAATGTTATTATAAAATATATTATTTGTTTCAATTTTAACAATTTTGAAAAATATCAAAATGATTTTTTTTTTTATTTTCTAAAATGCTGTCTTTAACATGTTGTTATTTGTTTATTTTATTAGACTGTCTAATGAATAATGGTAGGTGTTTATTTATCGACTGAAATCTCCACATTTGTTGCATTTGCAATCATCGGGTTCCCGAAGGCGGACCTCCATGAGTGCGCTATCCTCATCTTCAAGTCTGATGCCATCGGGATCGTAGCAATGGGTCAGAGTAACCAATCGTTCACGTAAGAAATTCTCACGACAACAGAAACATTCCTGAAATGACCAATGACATTAATCATTAATAAACAGTAAGTATAAACAATATTTACAAAACAGTTAAACTGTAATATAATCGAATCTGGCATCTGTCAGGTATCTGAATCCAAATATCAATAAAATGGACACGACAGGTCTTCAAGCAGTAATAGAGGCAACAAACGAAAAACATTGCGAGACGCATAGACTTTTGTAGAAAAGATTGTCCTGAACTAGCCAGGAGTAGGATTGATTGAAACGAGGAGAGAGAACTTCGTCCAACATTAGAATAAATTTTCCTTGTCTATACTAATATTAGGGGTAAAGTTTGAAAGTTCTGTAAAAGGCAATTTTCAAACCTACTATCCTGATTCTAAAAATAGAGATCAGTATAGAAGTCAGGCTATCATTACTCTATACCCGAACGGCATGTTAAGATTTCATCACAGTATTTTTCTTTTTTTTTTTAATTTCAGGCTAAATCATTCTTGAATTGAAATTTACATCGATGTATGGATTGATGTTCAGGGAATGAGTTGAAATAATTGCTCAGCACACTAATAAAATGATAACACACTATTATTATTATTATTAGCATTTCAAAACTTCACCTTTTGAAATCCTGTGGGATTTGAGACTGATGGTTGAACTTGGCTTTTGCACAAACCTTCACATTTGTTGACTCTGACTTCTCCACTGCACGACCTCACTAATCTTCCCATGTCATCATACTCTTCTGCGAATACAAATAAAAAACAATATGCTCGTAAAATCGTCTATGTAAAATAAATTCCAATATTTATAATTCACTAGTTTCAAACGTACCTTTAGTGACATGAATTTCGTTTGCCACCGTTTCGCAATTTTCATCTGCAGCAGAAATTAATAACAATACAAGTAATTCTAAAGCAATGATAAAAAATTTTTTGGAAACAGAAAACCCCATATTGTATTTTATTAATCGAAGTTAACTGAGATACGGTTGGAAGTGGAATATGATTGTGAAGCCATAGAGGCTCCTTTTATATCAACGATGTAATACGTATTTTACGGAATATGAGGGAAACCTCAGTAAAATATCAGCGGGTTGTCTGCAACATAATTGAAATTGCTTGTAGCAAACACATAATGTTTCTTGTCTGTACCTAAATATCTGTTTTCCAATAGTTACTACTAATGTATATTCTTTTACAGTAAATTTATTATGATTAGTTGTATAAGTACATTAAGAAAACTTTTTAGTTGTTATATCAAATATATTATTTTACAGTTTTTACAAGGTATGTTGAATTGCTACATCTATTGTTGACACTTGTTGAAGTAACAGCTTGTTCTAACATAATCATGAGTACCTATAGTTGGCAATGCACAATACTGTACAAGATAATTCAATTCACCCACCGAGAGTAGCGACCTAACAGAATCAAAAAAAAATAGGGCTTTAAGCTCATTTGTTTCAACTCAAATGTTCATTAATGACTGTCATCCTTTTTAATAAATTTATGTTGTCAGTATGTAATTAAATTTGGTTTATGTTTGCTTCACATCAGTCTATAAAGTTTCTTTTACCGTCATCCGATAGTGCTACCAATTGAAATTAGTAATTGTACGTGAATTCCGAAAAATTCATTGGTATACGCTACGACGGTGTTCTAACCTTTGAATGTCGTATTAATACCTACTGTCAAAGCACCCGACTATCACGACTTGTGCTTAAACTTTTTTAATTATTATTATTTCTGTTTACTGTCGATCTTTTAAAATGTTAATATTAATTATTCTGCAGAGGTATTTTTTTCTATTTTCTGTTAGTATATCTATTTATAAAATAAGTTAAGGATTCTATGGAACTGATACAGAAATGAAAACCTATTTTTAGACTGAATTTTATAGTAGTAAGACATTGTGAAGGTACTGTACCCTACAGTAAACACACTGGAATGTAAGAACAACAGTAATCACTCACGAAACTTACTGACCAGGTGGTGATCAAATGTTCTTTGGAGCTAATTATAACTGACAAAATGTGACGAATTATTATTATTCTAGCTTTCTTTATTATTTTATTGTTCACGTGCCATTGCTCATTTCTAATTATTACTTTTAATTTATTGAAGTTATACTTCTTTTGGAGCGTTAGGGAAAAATGATGAGAGTAAATTTTTACGATACGCGCGCACACCGTCACGAAAAACCGACACCCTGAAGTTATTACGATGCGCGTGCACACCGTCACGAAAAACCGACACCTTGAAGTTATTAAGATGCGCGCGCACACCGTCACGAAAAACCGACACCTTGAAGTTATTAAGATGCGCGCGCACACCATCACGAAAAAGCGACACCCTGAAGTTAGCTATAATCAACATTTTGTTTATTTGTATTTGTTGTTTGTATTAAAACTTTCAATGTATTAAATACCTTTTTTCTACTATTAGTAACGTTTTTCTACAAACGTAGAATAAGGCGAAAGATAAAATTTTAGAAAAGAATTTTATCTTATTACGCCAAACAAGTATAACTGCTAACGCGTGTTCATAAATACACACACACTTTTTGAAGTTATACTTCTTTTGGCGCGTTAGGGAAAAATGATGAGAGTAAATTTTTACGATGCGCGCGCACACTGTCACGAAAAACCAACACCCTGAAGTTAGCTATAGTCAACATTTTGTTTCTTTGTTTGTATTAAAACTTTCAATGTATTAAATACCTTTTTTCTATTGTTAGTGTCGTTTTTTCTACAAACGTAGAATAAGGCGAAAGATAAAATTTTTGAAAAGATTTTTATTTTGTTACGCCAAAGAAGTATAACTTCTAACGCGTCTACATAAGTACACACACACTTTTATTTTTTTGTTTCAGTAATAATTTAATTTTATTGTCTGTTCATTTTTATCTTTAAGTCTTTACATATGTCGTATAAGTCCGAGTCAAATGTTATGGCCGCTCTGAATATAGTTTTGAATTCGGCTTAGCGCATAGTACAGTCAAGAAGTGAATACAAAACAAATTCAAAATATTGAAATAGGAATTTATCATTGACATTTATTAATCTTTGTTTCGATATTATACATGTAGAATACAGTGAAACTTGGTTAAATGGGACCTGGATAAATGAGAAACCTCTGTTATTGAGAGTTGCAATGAGGTCCCGGTACTTTTTCATTGAATAACCTCTATTAATGGAACTTTTCGAACCTGGTTAAATGAGATCTGATTTTTAGGATTTAATCGATGTTTACCTTTATAATTGGGACTCTGTAACTCAATTCCTGTTGAATGCAGTCAGTTTAGATTTACACCCAGAGATGGCGCTGCCACAATTCTGTACTCGCTATCATTGTGTTTTGTATATTACATATAGGCATTATAAATAACGATTAAAGAACCGAGCCACGAGTTAAAAATTGTGTTTTCTTTGTCTACCCGTTTGCAGTGAAGAGTATAATTAGAGTGAGTTTGTGAACAATTCCCTCTATAAATGAGACAAATTAATCGGGTTTTGACACTTTTGTTTACAAACATTAGAATGTCTTTCGCACACGCTTTGTTTATCAGTTCTATCTTAGGTTTTGACCTAAAAACTTCAGAAGCTTCAGAAACTTTACACAAGTATTTCGAAATGTCAAATATTGGTAATTGTGGTAATATTTTTGAGCAAATTTATTGTATCCAGAAACAGGTTTCAGCAACAAGCAATCAAGTACAAACAAACATAACTGATTACTTTGTTACGCCATCGCTACACACCACAATTGCTGACTAAGAGTTCCAGTCCCACGATGCGGTAGGTGTTCAAAGTATTACGCCATCGCTATACAACACAATCGATGAATAAGAAGAATGCCGAGTTCCCAGTTCCAAGTTGCGGCAGGTGTTCAAGCATACGAGTCAGCAATTTCCACAACAGGTGCACAAACTTAGTGGAAACGTTCGGTGGTCCGACTCCTCCGTTCCCACATTGTTCATGTATAAATACTTGGACGGAACCAACAGAAAGATAGTGTTAACCTAATATCGGTAGCATTCATTATGCTATTAGTTTTAGTTTAGGTTTAGTGTGAGAGTTAGCCTAACATCGGCGACACTCTCACAATGTAGGTTTAGTGTGAGAGTAAGCCTAACATCAGCGATTATCTCTAGTTTTAGATTCATTTTTGTAATTTTTATGTTTAATAAATTAATTTATAGTAATTTGGTTTTTTTTGGATCCTCCGGCTCTGACCTTCGTAACTACTTTAAGTCATAAACTTAACTGTATTGTTTTGATTTTTTTTCCACGTAATACATAATGTATGTACATTCATACCTACATATATTAAATTCATAACACCAAAAATACGCATTTGTGTTAACATTTCCACTTCTCCCTCTAAAAATGGAATAGCCGTACATTTCGACCTCTATAAGCGGGAGCCTCCGTAAATGAGACAACTATAATTTTAAACCTGCCTAATTGGAAAACTGGATTAATGAAAACCCTAAATAAATGGTACAAAAAACCATAGTACCTAGTACCATAGTAGTTACCATAGTAAAAACCTAAATAAATGATAAAAACTAGAAATGATACAATAGTAGCCGAACAATAGAATAATAGACAAAGCTAGAATATTAACAGTTCGCCACATCATGTAATTGTCAGTTATAATTAAATCCAACTAACATTTATTGGTGAGTTTTGAGCGATCACATACTTTAATTGAATGATCTCTCTTATGCAGTATTTGTTTCTATCTGTGGCATATATCTTGTAGCATATATGTATATATGTGTTATTGTAAATAAAATACATTCATAATAAATAAATAATTTGTAATAAACAACGCCCTTCATAGAAACATTATTTTTTAAGACTTCATCTTCTAATTATAACAAATATAAACAAAAAAAAAGTAAAGAACGAAAATAACAATAACACGTAATTAACAACAACAAAACTATTCTGATTGCGACTGTACTGCAACTAGTAATGACAAGAGACATGTGTCAACGTTGGTGCAATAGGGGCGAAGTACGTGCTCGGGTGAGCCTGCTCCCCTTTCTGCGACTTCTACGTCCCTATCATACCTAAATTTGTGTTCTGCGCATCTACTTCAAAGCAGTTAAAAAGTTTGACGCGAGCTATACGTATGTGTATATTCGCTCGATTCAAGTAAACAAGATTTCATGGATTTGATGTCAAAAAACTACACATTGGAGTCTTATCTTCATTTCACATACAGAATCTTCTGAAAATAACAACATGGTTGTTATATTGCCACATCCCTATTACTTAATATAACAGGCAAATATTTACCAAGCGAATATTTACTTAAATCATAATTAATTAAAACGTATTATATTGTAGATACGTATAATTTCGAGACAAAGTAAGGATTTTTAAATATCAATCTTAGATTCCTATTATAATATTCGGAATTTGTTTTGTGAACCTCTTGTCTGTACTATACGCAAACCTGAACATAAAGCTATATTTAGAGCGTCCAAAAAATCTGACGTGGACTGTAATAATTACTAATTTTCTGTCGGCAACACTGGCCTTAACCTTTGTGTGTATGTCCGTTGTGTACATATTCGTTTTTACTAAATATTTTTTAGATTTCTACATAAAAATAATAAATATGAATATTGATGAAGATGCTATCGTTTTTTTAATACTACTGTTTACATGGGTGGAATACCTTTGGGAGTTATATCTTTCTTTACGTCAGGTAGGTTATAAGTTTTTTTTAACGTTTACTTATAGCATATTGAAGGAATATAAGATGAATACACTGCTTTTTTCCAATTTGATGTCAATATTTAATGTCCGCATAATATAAATTTTAACATGTAAACTAAACTCGAACTGAGAAAAATGGTGACGGTATATGCATGCGCGTACATAAAATTTAAAGCTAATCTACTACGTCAATGCCACAAGCAACAATTTTAGAAAACATAATATATTTTTCTGTATGATATCAATACAAAAATGTTCTTCAATTTATGTAGATTGATAAAATGTGTGTAGTCATGAGTATGTATGAAACTGTATACATACATGTCGAGACATTGCACAGAATTCTTTATCTTCTTTTATCGGTTTCTCTTTGCCAATAGAAGAAATGATAGCATTGTATGATGTATTGGAAATATATGTTAAAAAAATGTACCCGATCGAGTTTCTTGCCGGTTCTTCTCGATGTCTGGGTTGTTTTCTGAACCGGTGGTAGTATTTGACGTTCATAAGTGCCTTATTAGGGCCTAAACTGAATAAAGTATTTTTGATTTGATTTGATAAAAGGATGACTTGTTTTCTTGTTCTTACAGTTGAATATATACAAAACAAACAACACAATCCCAGATGATCTGAATGAGATGCTGAATGAAGAATCATTTAAAAAGGCCCGACTATATGGAATTGACAAGTCTCAATTTAAAATTGTTAATGATTTCTACAGCACAGTACTAACATCATTGATACTATATAATAGATACTTTTATGTAGCATGGAACAAAAGTGAAGATATTGCAATGTCTTTAAACATTACAGCAGATAGTGAAATATTGATAAGTTGTATATTCATGATTCTTGTCACACTGTTTAACTTTGTTATGAATATGCCATTAACTGTTTACAGAACATTTGTTCTTGAAGAAAAACA
Organism: Antheraea yamamai; assembly: GCA_036509395.1. NCBI lineage: Eukaryota > Metazoa > Arthropoda > Insecta > Lepidoptera > Saturniidae > Antheraea > Antheraea yamamai. The sequence continues at coordinate 9,150,511 of AP028446.1, forward strand.
TGGTTTCAACAAGCAAACTGTTGGATTCTTTATCAAAGATCAGATCAAGTCCTTATTGCTTAATGTTATAATCAGTCTCCCCATTATATCTGTGGCCATTTATATCATTATGCTTGGTGGAAACATGTTTGTAGTTTGGTTATGGTTATTCACTACCCTTACTACATTGATACTTTTAACTATTTACCCATCGGTTATTGCACCTATGTTTGATAAGTTTATACCCTTACCTGACGGCACTCTTAGAAAAGGCATTGAAGATTTAGCATCTAGGCTACATTTTCCTCTTTCGCAAGTGTTTATTGTTGAAGGTTCAAAAAGATCAGCACATAGCAATGCATACTTTAGTGGACTCTTTGGTGGGAAAAGGATAGTATTATTTGATACACTAATCGAGAAATTTGATGAAGAGAAAAAGGTTACCACAGGATGTCGTGAAGATGAAATATTAGGCATTTTAGCTCACGAATTAGGCCATTGGAGTTGTAGTCATATTTACAAGTCAATTGTTTTAACCGAAGTTAATCTATTGCTTTTGTTCTCTGCATTTGGTTTCCTTTTTAAATATTCAATGCTATACACATCGTTAGGTTTTCCTGCAGGTCAAGAGCCAATCTTAATTGGATTAATAGTTGTATTACAGATGATTCTAGCTCCATATAATTCTATTTTATCATTCTTTGCAACTGTACTCTCTAGAAAGTTTGAATTTGAAGCTGATAATTTTGCTGTCTCATTGTCATACTCTAATGAATTAAGATCTGCTCTAATAAAGTTAGGTAAAGATAACTTAGATTACCCTATATATGACAAATTATACTCTGCATGGTATCATTCTCACCCTACCTTGTTACATAGAATTGAAAACATAAAGCATCAAATGACAAATAAAAAAACTAAATGATTTATTTAATAAGAATATAATTTAAAAAGAGTATTGCATTTTTTAACAGTACAAGCAACTATGTATAACAGTATTTGCATTTTTAACATTCTACTAAATAATATTTTCACTATATTGACTGGTACAAAATCAAATTTATAAATTGAGGCTTACATGTACATCATTTTAATATTGACTACCACCACAAATAAATAATTTATGTAACCAATGTTTTTATTTGTATCGTCACTAGTAAATTACCAAATATTTTTAATATTATAAAAAAAAATCAGTAAATATGTATTGTAATTAATATTTTAAATTATTGTATTCCTCTAGATTGTATAAGAAATATCGAAATATTTAAGTTCACACTAATTGTCTAAGATTTCATAATATGCACTTACGCTAGCCATATAGAAATCTACTTCTAGACAATATCAGGCATTGTACAACATTTGTAAAAGTTAGGGATAAAAGAAATCAAGTACAAGTCTAGATAAGTAGTTAAAATGGAATATAATATATTGTCACTATAATACTTTTTTTTGTGGAATACCTAAGTATGCTTTGCATATGTTTGGCAGAGTGTTGAATTTAACAGGCTGAATATTTCAAATAAGTTGTAGACTGATACAATACGAATGCAGCTAATTATAATTACGTTGTAATCTTATTGCAGTTCAGTAAATAGCAACCTATTTACAATAGAGATTATTCACACTAAGTAATTAAAATTGTTCAGCCTGTTCCACAGTGTCCGGCAGAGGTTTGTCTTTAGTTTCAGGTAAAGGTAATAATATTAATAACTGAAGGAAAGATGTTATTGTCAATAATATAAGTGGGAAATCTGGTACTAGTGAATCTAAACCAACAACAGCTGGTGCTACCATCGATGCTATTCGAGCAAATGTTGTAACTCCGCTGACGCCGACATTCCGACCCACAGTAGGGAATAGTTCTCCAGAAAACAAGTAAAGCGCTGGTATTGAGCCCTGAGAAGGAATCGTTAGTGGCTTTAACATTGGCTATGACTCAATGATAAAAAATTGTTGCAGGTGTCTAGGAATAAGTAATAAAATACATTTCAATCATTTTTAGAAATGTCTGTCTGTCTGTTTGTATGAATACGCATCACTGCTAAATAACTGGGTTCACAATAAAACCAGAGCAAGAAAATCATAAAGCATATTCTCGAGTAACATTTAGTCTTAGTTTCATTAAATTTGGTTCACTCTGTGAAAAGTTGTAATTTTTGACGACGCGGCTTAAGTACGAGAGACAACTAGATAAGTAAATGGAATTAATACATTCAGATGCCTTCATTAGTCACTGTTTCTTTACATTAGATTCCACGCGGAAAGAGCCGCGGGCACAGCTAGTCGCTAATATCATGGGCTGGTGTGGTGATTATGTCCATACCTTTGGGAAGAGTCTGTGGCCCTGTAGTGGGTCTTACAAGTCGATGATAATACAAATTTGATAAAAGGTATCAGTGTAATTGTATCTTAATTATTACAGTTAGTGTTTATATTCACGTAATGTCTGACATTCTAATGTTAGGTGTAAGAGAAGTAAACTTTAACTACACGAATCCCGGTTCATAGCATAAACACTAAATGCAAATCGGTTTAAGTCACGGCTGACTTACCGCCATTCCCGCAAATCCAATTCCAGCAAACAATAACCTCGGCCAGTCACTCGCAAATAATTCTTTAGGTATCAATAGTAACATAAAACAAACTGCAGTAATCAACTGATATATTCCTACAGTTGTTTTTCTACCAAATTTTGTTACTATAAATATACAAGTAATGGCACCAAGTGTTGAAATAATTCCACTTAGGGCTACAGTCAAAAATATATTTCCTCCAATGGAACCCAAATATTGAGAAAATGTATAAAAAGCTAATCCCGTGCAGAACCTGAAAATTATAATATAGAATCATTGACATAAAAAAACCCAAGGCCCACAGTCTCGAATAAATGTAGTACTCAAAACCGTCCGCAAAAATTTCCCAATACATACATACGTGGTTATGGTTATGCGATAAACTTATAATTTTGCCATTCAACCTTACCTTACCTTACCTGAATGATTTAAAATTGTTTTTATAAGGACGCAAGCGACACGAGACTATTTGAAATGAGTACATAATTTTCGTTTGTGTGCGTATTTTATGCGGAGGGTTTTCAGACGTTAGAGAATACATCAAAATTAACCTTTATATTTTCTACGTTAAAATAATAATTTAATAATTTACAACAAATTACAGAGACTTTAAAACTTGCTTTGTTTAAACATTTATATGAAAATATATAACAACTAAAAAATAATAAAACGAAATCAATAAGTCGGAAGTGAACTAAATATGTTTTCAAGAATTATAAGGGTCCCTTGTCCGGCTTTTGCAATTTGTTTTGCTTTTGCAATTTGTTTCGATTAAAAAATCAACTGATTGCATATAGTACTATTGTATTATTTATATAAGATTAATACAAAAGATGTCGCATGATTATAATATCTCATACTGAATGTACAATTGTGATATAAATTCAGTGTGGTATTCGTACGAATTTGGCCCACATGTAGTGTACTTTCATATACCTATTGTAGTACTGTAATTTCGTACAAACAATGAAAACCGCAAATAAAAATTAAAAATACTCTGCTTACCGCAGTAATGACATAGCATGATTATAGGTGAACTTTTTATATGTAAAAATAGATTAACATATATACCAATTTGTTGAAAGTAAAAATGTCTTTTGCCGCATATTCTTCGAACGAAAAAACACCATAAATCCAGGATCTTCATTTTTCTGACCCTTAGTCCTTGCTAACAATTGTTTAATTTCTGCTGAACTGCAATTCTTGCCGTTTTCTTTAACTGCTTTTTTTAATACTTCTAAAACATGTTTAATTTTTTATAGGCCTTAATATAACCTAAAAAATCCAAACAATCTTTATACGAATTACTGTTTAGGGATCAAAATAGAACTTTTACATTTATATTACCTAAGGCTCTTTCTATCTGTCCCGTAGCTATTAACCATCTTGGTGATTCTGGTACCCAAAACCAATATAAAATGAATAGCGAAGAAAGAGAAGCTAACGCAAATTCTAATTTTCTCCAATCTCTAAGCCAATAAGCTAGTCCTGCCATTGCTGCGTTTCCAAGACCAAATGGTAATTGATAAATCACTGGGATTGTTGTACGATATTTACCGCCCACCACCTGAAATACGCTCGTTTTTATTGAATGTATTCTTTCTAGAAATAATAGAAGTGGTTCATAAGATATTTTTCTTTTGTATACTGACGAGACATAATTATTGCAGTTAAAATACAGAGGAGTGCAAGTCTCAGACCCTCGTGATTGCAGCTGCAATGCTAAGGGGGTATCCATTAATTACGTGAAGGGATTTAGGGAGAAGAGGTCGAGCCGAATCTCACGTGGAAGGGAGAGCGAATTTCAGCAAATATCATGTAATTTTTTCCAGCAAAAAATAATGTAAAAATGTGACAAAATCGGAGTAATGTAGAGTTACACATAATTCTTATATATATTAAAATCCATGAGTAGATGTAAAGCTGTTTAGTATTGATATTTGGAAATGTAATGTAATAATAATTATAACTTAAAGTAATAATAGTAAAAAAAGTAAAAATAAGAATAATAAAGTAAAGTATGATTTTTTGAGTAAGTCCAACACATTTATATTCGAAATACAAATTTTGAAAGATTTCGCGTGAGATTGGGGGAGTGGGAGAAGGATCGAGACAAATGTCACGAAATATCACCACGGGGGTCAAAAATCCTCAAAAATACCTCACGTAGTTAATGGATGACCCCTAACCTAATTCTACGATGTTTTCATATATATTATTATAGTAAGAATTAATAAGTGGTTAGACATACTATACACTAAAGCACGCCGTTCGTTCTAAAAAGTTTTTCACATGTTTGTGTATACATATTGTTAGTGTAATATTCTACTTATCATAATTAATTTATTTTATGTCATAGCAGGCAAATGATCAAGTTGGTCACCTAACGTTAAGTGATCACCACCGTCCATAGACACTAACAACACCAGGGGAGTTGCAAGTGCGTTGCCAGCCTGTGTTTAGGAGTAAGGGAGGTGGGCCTCCGGCGCTCTTACTGACCGGACGAAACACAACAATGCAAACACTATTACTTCACGTCGGTTTTCTGTGAGAACCGTACTAACCCGGACGAGCCGACCCACTCATGCTGAAACCAGTAATAGCTTCAGCGTGGCTCTACCACCTAAAATTATTAAAATTTTATAGCTTTTTATTTGATCTTTATTTTATTGTCGTCATATTTAAAGGATGATTTCAGTAGATAATGATTCAAGACTCACCTCCATACACATAACAAAAGATATTATTCCAATCCCACCCGAAGCTAACGCAAGAATGAACCAAATAGTCAAAAACCACCAATACTGTGGTATAAAACTAGCAAAGAAACTTGATATTCCTTGCGTTACTAATCCAACCATAAGAGGTAATTTTCTTCCATAATTATCTGCTAGAATTCCAAATAAAATACCTCCAAATACTATTCCCCACATCATCACGCACTGTGTCAACTAAAAACAAGCAATTGGACTGAAAATAAAACGGTTACGTATTTTGTAATCTTTCACTAATACTGATCTCACGTAAGTAGGTACCTTAGGCACATTTCATTTTTCTACTGTTCATAGAATATCATTACATAGTATAAAACAAAGTCCCCTACCGCGTCTGTCTGTCTGTCTGTTCGCGATAAACTCAAAAACTACTGAACGGATTTTCAAGCGGTTTTCACCAGTTGATAAAGTGATTCATGAGGAACGTTTTGGTATATAATTTGTCAAGGATTTTTTTATAATCAGGGCGGGACAACATCTGCCGTGCCCGCTAGTAATAACTATATCAGAAACTTACTAACTTAAAATAGTGCATGGAGTCCATTCCGCGCGGAAGAAGTGAAACTTCGTAATGTGGAAATGAAAATAGGAAGGGGTAGAAATTGATTTTTACTGAAATTATATTGTTTCTTTAAGACAAACTTTATTAACATTGCTTACAATTCACAATTGATCGCATCTTTTAATTATCATTTTCGAGTGGAGAAATATCCAAATCTATAACATTTAGAATGGGATTATGATAACCAAAGTAAGACACGAAATGTTTGATTATATTTCTCGCTCTGTTTCTTCCTATTCCCCCTCCCCAGGAGCGTTGAGCGTTTAACGCAACAGTGCTTTCATATCCCCTCGCATTAGAAGTTTCACTTCAATAACATACAGGTTATCCACTGAAAAGGTACCCACTGATGTTGTTATCGTCTGTTTTTAAATACTGCTGAATAGCGAGCAATGATTAAAATCGAACGTTAAAACATTTTCTCACATTTTAATATGATAATCATTTGTCTGCATCTAATGTTATAAAGCTTCATTGAATAATAAAAATCTTCAAAATTACTAACTATTTTCGGCACCAGAATCGACATAAAATTCTCTCAAAACCAACACAATAAGCAACAATTTTCTGCAAAAGCTATAAGATGGTACTTATAGACATATTTATTTTTATAAATTGTATTTATCTATACAAGTTATATCGCAACGGTTATTTTAAGATGTGAATAAATTTCAAAAAAGTAAAAAACTGATTTAAAAATACTTTGCTACATAATGAATTATAGTACTTACGTATTACCGCCACCGAAATGCTGTCTTTGTTTCGCAAGTCTAACCTAACCTAACCGATTACTTTTCTCAAGTTTTCCGTCACGGTTCGCTTAGGTTACCTTAGGCTTACGCTTAGGAGGTTCCACAGGGGTCGGCATTGGGGCCGCTCCTGTGGAACATGGGCTACGACTGGGTGCTCCGCGGCGTGCTCCCATACGGGGCACGCCTCATATGTTACGCGGACGACACCCTAGTCGTAGCCCGGGGGGGGAATGGAGGGAGGTTGAGCGCCTGGCCACGAGGGTTGTCTGTCTGAGTGTGCTGCGTGGGGGGAGCAGCGCCGCATTCTGGCGGCGGCGGTAGGACCTGACTTGTCACTGCCGAGCGTGGTCTCGGCCATGCTCGGCAGTGAACCGGCGTGGCGAGCGATGTCCTCCTTCTGCGAGGACGTCATCTCGCAGAAGGAGGAGGTGGAGAGGGCCCGCGAGGCAGACCCGCTAAGTGGCCGTCTCCGCCAACGGAGGATTGGCAGGAGGAGGCGGCGCTTTGCCCAACTCCTCCTGCCACCGTAGCCGGACCTGAGGGGATGGGCCGGGGGGCCCATCTCCTCATTGCACAGGTCCGGCGGACGAGGGGGGACAGCCGGCGTGTACCCGGTCTGTCCCTCTATAGGTAGGAGCCCGGCGGTCACCTTCCGCCGGGCGGACCGTGGGGGCGGCTCTACAAGGTTGATTAGCTGGAACGATCCCTTGCCGCCCCCACACAACGGTCTGTCGGTACACCGTGGGGTTTTAGTCCGTGCGAGTCGGACATAACCCACTCTCTCCCCCGGGAGGGTGGGTATCCATAAGGGATTTCCCCACGTTAAAAAAAAAAAAAAAGGCTTACGCTTAGGAAAGTACCTAAATTATTCACAAAAATAATTGATGTACTGAAACTAATTTGGATAACAATTGAAACAAACTGAAATTCTGATTTCATTCATCCACCTCTCTGATCATTACTGTAGCTCGTCTACAAAGCGTTGTACTAACAAAGTTTTAATTCATTATTTCAGTTTCAAACTGTACTACTTTGTAATATATACAAAATATAATGTTCCAATATTAATATCATAATATAAACTTTACAAACATGAATTAACCAATGTTTAGAACAAACTAAGTCCCAGTCGGACGTTATTGTACGGCTGAAAGCAGTATGGTCATACATAAATCTTTTACATGGAACCAAAGGTATTAAACTCTTGTCCATGGCAGGTGCCATCGCAAGTATATCTGGGTCGTAGATCAAACATGGATGTTCTTGTATAAGCTGCAAGATAACAACAATATTTATGTTGTAAAATATTAGAAAACATTTATTATCCTTACCCCTTACTAATATTATAAATGCGAAAGTAACTCTGTCTGTCTGTCGCATTTTCACGCCAAAACTACTTAACCGATTTGAATGAAATTTGGTACACAGATAATCTAGAGCCTGAGTAACATAGGATACTTTTAATGCGAAAAAAGGGTTGAAAGGGGGGATAAAAAGTTGTATTGTGAATATCGTCATTTTTAAAGTTAAAAGCTTGTAACTTAATTTTTAGGCTGTCGATTCGACATAAATATGACATTCAAAATTTGTAAAAGTTTTACCCTCAAGGGTGTAAAATAACAATAGGAAATAGGAGTGAAAGTCATGTAAGGTTCCGCTCCGATTTAAAAAATTATTTCAGTGTTAGATACCTCATTTATCGAGGAAGGCTATAGGCTGTATATCATCACGCTAAGACCAATAGGAGCGGAGCATCAATGAAAAATATTTCAAAATCGTTTTTTTTTCTCCTTTGAGAGCTTTCGCTGCGTGTTAGTTAGGCCAAAGTCATAATTTCACGCGTACGCAGTCGCGAGCAGAAGCTAGTAACAAATGAAAGCTAAATCTTACTGGTGAGCACATGTTTCTCCATTCTTCATCCGAATATGACGCAAAAGACTCATGTTTTACACACCAAAAATTCTGCGGTGGTGCCATAAATATTATATTAAGCTGATACCAAGCGGTAGGTAATTTTAACAGAGCCATCAATAGGCTTATGCGTAGTTGCCATCTACCGAAATCTCCAATTATTTTTGATGTTACGTCCTCTGTTTTTAAGTTCCTTGTTTCAGATGTGATTGCTATAACCAAAAGAATAGTTCATGATTTTGGCCTATATCAAATTACCATCAGCTATGCATTTAATTGGCCTATCACATGAATGATCTGCATAATATGCTTGAATAGTAGTCATATTTTTAAGGTATATTAACCTTTGTATTGCATTTCATCCGATCTATGCTTTAATAGCATATTTGAATATTAAATTGAGCTTATAATGTTTTCTCTGACACCTAAATTACTAAAAGCAATTATTATTACGATTTTATAAATTGTCCAAAAATAAAATTGAAATTTGTTTCGAAGCGTCTAGATAAATTACATCGTCTCATGTATGTTTTTATTCCATAAACAATAAAAAGACATAACAAACCATTAGGGACAAAGAAATGAAAGTATTATAATTTATTTGGAAATCCATAAGCGGAGATATTTTTTTATATATTTTAAAATGAATTATGCATACTGCATATGCATTACTAAATAAAAAAAATTCTAGATGTGAGGTACTGAGATGATAACTTAATTATCTACTTTTAAGTGGCTTCCATATCTATGCATGCGTTATACATAAAGGTCTTAAAAGAGTGAATCAAAATTATTATTTACAAGCGGGCCCGGCAGACGTTGTCCCGCCCTGATTATGAAAAAATCCTTGACAAATTATATACTAAAACGTTCCTCATTAACCACTCTATCCACCGGTGAAAACCGCATGAAAATCCGTTTGGTAGTTTTTGAGTTTATTGCGAACAGACAGACGCGGTAGGGGACTTTATTTTATACTATGTAATGATAATGATATAAAGCAATAATTGAATCGGTAAAATTTAACCTCTTTTGTCTGTTCCAGAAAAGGAGAAACTTCTTTAAAGCAAAATAGTCTATCATTAATTACATACTAAAAATCGTTATAGTATTGTGAAAAGTGTATTTGAATGTAAAGTTTACAAGTAAATAGGGACTGTACTGAATAATTAAATTACTTTTTCTTGTTTCACAAACTTTTTCTGTTATAGTAGGCCGTGACAGCGGCCAATCAATTCCAAGTGGAAATGCGCAGTAACGTCCATATTTATACTTCTTAAGGCTTGTCGTAAAATTGGCAAGATTTTTGTAGAGTCTACGCACAACACTTGAAGAATGCAAACAAAAAAAAATGACAATGAAAATCATAACACCTTCAAGATTACATTTACCTACTTACCCCTCTGAAATTTTAACTTCTTTTTCATAAATTGCAGCACTAATTTTGGAAAGAATTGTTTTGATGAAATAAAATCTGGACAATCATTTTCATTTCTTTGTATGGACAGTTGCACCAGTCTGTTTTATTAACATTTTTGTTTATCGGAGGATTTCTCTTTTATTTCTTATAACTTGGCTGAAGATCCCCTTCACACTGTCTTTGAGTATAAAAAAGGCCGAATGTTTGATATAGATTTAGGTAGATGTTGAAATGTTTTATCCTGATGTTGGTATTTGAATTTGAACATCTGTACAAAGATACGAACATATTAGATAATATTACGTTTTTTGTATGAATTTTATATTTTTATGAACACGACATTAGATTATTTAAATTTTTTTTAGAAAATTACACAATGGTAATGGTCATTACTGTTTTTTATTCAAAAATACCGTGTATTTACGGTAATTACGGTATATATGGAAACATCGTCAAGGTGTAGTTCGGTGTGCACTACGGTGTGAATGCGTATGTGCGCGAGCATACCTATTAGCAATCCGACTTACTATGGGCGCTTCACTTTTACTTATATTATTATAGTGAATATAAGTCTGTCTTTTTATACGTACACGAATTAATTAACCCTGTTGGTTAAGAGTTAGTAAAATTAATACGTGGTATAAGTAGTTTATAAAATAAATTAATTGTTTTTAATTTTGTAATGGCGTATTTATTCCCATGCTCGGAACAAAGTCTACCGTATTTATATTGGTACCTATTTATTAGTAAACACACGTCGTGCAAATATATTGTTGGCTGATAAATCTTATCGTGCTAATATCGTATTACCTGATTTTAGACTTCACAAATCAGCCTAATCTTTTGAAGTTGGCAATGTTGATGGAATGGTCAGTGAAGTGTCAAATCAGTCAAAATTTTATTTCAACGCTACGATTGAACTGCTTGCGCTGTCTCACGTTCGCAACGTATAAAATGAATATCTATAGTAATTTACGATGCATAGTGTAGTTTTTATATCCATAAAAATGATTGTTGCATAGCAAACACTTAGATCTCATACTGAATGTTAATGTGTAAAATATAATCACAATGCCTTTGGCGAACACTTCGGATCCTTGGCGAATGCAGAATGTCGGAGATAACACGGTATGTATGTTGAGAAGTTGTTTGCGTAGCTAATTATTATGATTTAGGATTTTCCCTTTCAGAGTATTACTCATTTTAATGTATTTACGTTAAAAGAATAGATTATTGTTGATGTTATAAAATAATAGAACAGTCGTATAAATAAAATTATTGGATTTATTGATAAACACGCCCACTTTGGAATTATATTAAATTACTATAGTAACTATGTGGTACTAAGTGATATTTTTATAATACAAAATTGTACATTCATAAGTGTATATTGTGTAAAAAGAAACTAAGTATACTGAACTTTTGCATAGGATGAGTGAATGTTCAATATTTCGCATGTAAACAAGAGTTTCAAATTTGAATATGCATTACCAGTGCTCTAGATCAGTTAATTAGCAGCAATTCTCTATACTAATTGTAAAGAAATTATAAGCAGAATAAAGTGAAACTAAAAAAAATACTATATTATGTTATTCTCAAAAAATGTTAAATCTATAGTTGCCTCTATTATATCAACTGTTTGGTTTTTTGTCTTTATTGTGATGGATTTTATAAACAATATGTTTCAGGTAAAGCATAGCGTTATGGTATTATTTTTACTCTACTTATTATAAAATTTTATAAAATTTTGAGAATGAATTTAATGTATATAAATTAATTTGTTTTTGCTTCTAAACATTTATCCTTATGTACATTTACTCACATTTTTCCTTTACATGTGTCATTTAAAAAAAAGTTGTTTTATTGGTCTGGGTTTAATCCGAAATCTTTTTCATCAGTGTACTTACTATTACTTAATTTATTTATATATTTAGTGTGAATTTTTAACAATATAGGATCATGGACAGATGTTATACGAGATACAATGAAACAGTCTTGCTTATCATTTGTTTTTATTTATGACATACAGTTTGGTATAGACATTAACCTTTTTCTCTAGTCTTGACTATTACAAATGTATAAGTGTAAAGTAGAATATGTGAAAGTTTGATTAGGGATATAAAGTCCACGTCAAATGTTATGGCCGCTCTGAATGTAGCTTTTTATTCTGCTTTGCGCATAGTACAGTCAAAAAGTTTATAATGAAGTAAACAAATTCAAAATATTACCTTAAAAATTTAACATTGACATTTATTCATCTTTGTCACAATATTATACATACAGTAGTACATTTTTAATCAATTATAATTAAAGGAGATATTTGCCTATTACATTAAGTAATAAGAATTGGGCAGTACAACGACCACATTACAACTTTCAAAAGATTTTGTAGAATAAAGATATCATGATCGTGTCATCATGTCATGTTGTAAACGCTTTGACAGCTAATTTACGGAAACCTCTTTATTTTACATACATACAGAATATTTGCAAAATATTAGAGATAAAAATAACCAGATCATAAAAATTGAATCATTACTAGGATAATAAAACAACAGTAAAAACTAGAAATGGACTATAGTATGAGAACAATAGACAAAGCTAAAAAATGAACAGTTTCACCACATTATGTATTTGTCAGTTATAATTAATCCAAATAACATTTAATCACCTGGTTGGGGAGTTTTGGGTGATCGCGTACTATGAATGATCAGTGTTATACAGTATTTATTTCTATCTATGGGATATATCTTGTAGCATATATTGTGCAAGTATTATGCATGTTACAATACCGTTATTGTAAATAAAATATATTCATAATCAACAAATAATTTGTAATAAACAGTGTCTTCCATAGAAACACCATTTTTCGAAGTGGATGGGTCTTCTAATAATGAGAAATATACAAGACTAGCCGACCCGTGCCCACTTCGTTGGGCGGTAATAGGCATTATCAAGCTACAACTTTTCTCTAGAACTCAATCATATATATCATAATTAAGGCAGCGTTCGTAAGAAACGTTTTTGTTCAACCATTTTTCTCCGTCTCCCCAGATATTACCCCCTACAACCTCACAAACTTTACCTCTTTATAATATTAGTATAGATTATAGATAATATAATTAGTTAATAGCTTCTTCCCGCGACTTCGCACGCGTGGAGTAGTTATTTTGGGCTAAGATGCAGCAGAAGCTCTTAAAAGGAAAAAAGCCCCGATTTTAAAACATTCTTCATTGTAGCTCCGCTCCTATTGCCCTTAGCGTGATGATATATAGCCTATAATAGCCTTCCTCGATAAATGAGCTATCTATCACTCACAAATAACGTGGCTTTCTATTGGTAAAAGAATTTTCAAAATCGGTTTAGTAGTTCCTGAGATTACCCCCTACAACGTCACAAACTCACAAACTTTACCTCTTTATAATATTAGTATATAGATTATAGCCCCTGCCCGCGACTTCGTCCGCGTAGTAATAGTTCTCTGGGCTAACGCTGACACACAGCAGAATCTCTAAAAAAAAACATGTCGATTTTGAAACATTTTTCAACTGTGCTCCGCTCCTACTGTTCTTAGCGTGATGATATATAGCATATAACCATTCTCGATGAATGAGCTATATAACACTGAAAGAATTATTCAAATCGGACTAGTAGTTCCTGAGATTACGCCTTACAATGCCACAACGTCACAACGTCACAAACATTACCTCTTTATAATAATAGGTCTTTACCTATGAAATTGCCGTTCTGTAGTACTGTCCATTTCAAATCAAAATAATTTTTGTTTGGTTAAGAATTCTAATTTCAAATTAATTTTATTTTAAAAACATGGAATTCTTTTTCCAAAAGTAGTTTTTTTTTTCGAACTGACTACGCTATTGACCAAGCAAGGTCTTAACAGCTTCACCGGACTACTAAGGCGAGCGCTTAAGGCACTCAGCCGATTTTATTTTGACAAGTAGCACAAGGGTGCGCGGCACACCTCGGCTTTGGCTGTTGCCTGATACATGCAATTCGCGACCTATCTGAGCTAACCTAAGCTAAGCTAACTATTCATACATATATGAGTTGTTGAAACATATATGTGTACCAAGCATACATACCTCAACAACCCTTATATATATATCGTATCGGATAATATTCTAAACTGTTTCAGTTTGATAAGGGAAAAAAAAAACCCTTCCACTTGCATGTGTAAGCGTGTATGCGTGCACGTGTGTGGAGGTGATATGTGTAATGTTGTCGCAGTGATGTAAGATTTTGTGTCACTGTATCGCGCGAGCAGCGTACTCAAGGGCTCCACGCCGAGGGAATGGACCTAGGCTTGAGCTGCTGCCGAGGGGGGTCTAGTCTGGTGTGCGGGAGCGAAATTTACCCCCAGACCACGGCGGCGTGATCTGTGGTTACGCGGGCGTGGGCGTGAGCACGCTCTGTTTAGAGAGACAGGCTGGTACTGATCGTTCACTGCCGTTATTTCATCGGGAGGTTCGGTAAAAATATGTCGCGGACGTCTTTTACAACGCGCAGCGTTTGGTACGGGTTCGTATTTTGCGGCGGATACCACTAACGAACTGGGATGATTCGCGGCTTTTTCAAAATAACTAATCGTAAGTGATTTTACGTACGGCCAGATAGAAGGCATCTCTAGGTCCCTATGTAGATCAAGTCTCCGGACGTACCACGGTGCACCGGTTACTTTACGTAAAACGCGGTTTTGAAGAACCTGCAACTTATGAAAATTATCTTTCGACATATGCGCAAAAACGGGACTGCTATATGTCATCAGGGGACGGATACACGTCTTATACAAAGTGAGCTTGTGTCTGAGGGACATCTTACTCCTATGACAAAGCAACGGATGGAGGCGACCCAAGACCATAGCGGCTTTGTTTCGCACTCTATCTATATGTGATTCGAAATTTAAATGTTTATCTAATGTAACACCGAGATATTTGACCTCGTCGGCCCAAGGTATATCGGTTCCGTATAGCCTGATGGGCTCGAGGTTATTACTACGTCGTAAAAGATCGAAGAGTATCGCGGCTCTCTTATCAGGATTAACTTCTATGCGCCATCGATGAAACCATTCACCGAGTGTGCAAACGACCTTTTCGATGCGCTTCCTAAGAAAGTCCGACCGCAAGCTGGAAGTGTAAATAACGGTATCGTCAGCATAGCAACCTACCTCGACCCGTTTAGACCGAGGTAGGTCACTGATGAACAGATTGAAGAGCGAGGGCGCGAGTATGGAGTCCTGTGGCACACCTGAGCGTATCGGGTGAGGCAGGGATAGTTCCCCATCCACTCTAAAGCGGAAAGTCCTATCAGTGAGATAATCGTGGATAATATGAATTAACGTATCGGGTCCGTGATATTTACATAATTTATGGACGAGCCCTCCATGCCAGACCTTATCGAAGGCTTTGGGCAAAAGTAGTCATTTGTTTATTGATTAGTGTTACATTTTTATCGCATTTCAATCTTTTTTGTGATCATGGATACGTTAAAACTTCGAGTAATTATGGAATATGAGTACCGTCGTGGCAGCAACGCGGCACAAGCGGCACGCAACATCAACGACGTTTACGGAGCTAACACTACAAACCAACGCACCACCTGTTATTGGTTTGCTCGCTTCCGTTCTGAGAATTTCGACCTGAAAAATGAACCTCGCGGTCGTCCGAAGACTTTGGTCGACAATGACGAATTAAAGGCGATTGTGAAAGTTGACGATACACAATCTACGGCTGAATTAGCAGCAGTTTTCGACGTTAGCGTCAAAACAATATTGGTCCATTTGCGTCAAATTGGCAAGGTAAAAAAGCTTGACAAATGGGTGACTCACGAACTCAATGATCGCCAGTGCGAAGTACGCGTCGAGACGTGCCTTGCACTGCTCAACAGACACACAAATGAGGGAATTTTGTACCGCATTGTTACCTGCGATGAAAAATTGATTCTGTTTGATAACCGCAAGCGCTCAGCAAGTTGGTTGGATCCTGGTTCAGCACCTAAACAAGGCCCTAAACGAAAACTTACCCCTAGAAAAGTGATGGTCAATGTTTGGTGGTCTAGCGCCGGTGTGATTCATCACAGCTTCTTACCAAACGGGGTGAGCATTACTGCAGATGTGTACTGTGAAGAACTGAACACAATGATGTCTCCAGCATTGGCCAATCGCTCGTCTCCGCTGCTCCTGCACGACAACGCGCGACCTCATACTACCCAGCAGACGGTCTCCAAGTTGCAAGAACTGGGGTTGGAAGTTCTCCGTTATCCGCCCTACTCACCAGACCTTGCGCCTCCAGAATTTGGATAACTCCTTGGCGGGAAAAAAATTCAATACCCGAGAGGCAGTACAAAATGCCTTTGAAGAATTTGTTGCCTCCCGTCCAGCTGATTTCTTTAAGAAGGGTATCAATAAACTGCCACTGCGTTGGCAAAGATGCATTGATTGCATGGGTGATTACTTCGATTAATACAAATAAAAAGTACATGACAAAAAATTCGTTTTTTTTCATTCGTTCGTTTTCATACAAAACGGCAATTTCATAGGTAAAGACCTAATATTAGTATAGATAAGAAAACCACGAAAATAGCAATAACATGTAATCAACAACAACAAAACTAAATTGACTTCTGAATGCAACTGTACTGCAACTAATAATGACAGGACACATGTGTCAACGTGGATGAAATAGGGGGCGAGGTACGCGCGCGGGCGAGCTTGCTCCCCTTTTACCTCACTATGTCCCTCTGATACCTAAATTTGTGTTCTGTGCATCTATTTCAGAACGGTTAAAAAGTTTGACGCGGACTATACTACTACTAAGTCTATTTGTACTCATAAATTTTTATAGGTTGTACTGACCACTTAACAACATGTGGATTGCATGTCTGTTTGCTACTATATAATGTAAAGACTAAGAAGAAAACCGTCTTGTTGACATTGTGTTCTCTTTCTATATTAATAAATTAGTAGTTCTGTATGCAATCTTTATTTTTTTTTTCGAAATATTGTGATGCATGTTTATTATAAATTCCACTGATTACGACTATAATGTTGAAAATTATTTGTAGGTCCAGATTTAATTTTAAAGTGGCTGGACCTTTTTTATGAAAATTTGTACATTAGCAGTTTAGATTATTCCTCAATTGATATAGTACAAGAATTGTCAATAACATTTAGAAAAGTTTTTCTTAATATCAATAAAATTTGACCTTTTGTAACCTTGTTTCAGAGTATAAGAATTGTAAACTATGCTTTTAAAAGTACTGAAAAGAATAAAAAAAATTAAATCATTATTAATTTTCAACCACCTTTTTTTAAATTGTGTACATAGGAATTATATGTTATTGACATAAAAAAAATAGTCAATAATATTTTTAAAAAAGGTTACATGATTATCAAAAAATTAACTTTTATTTGATTGCTTATAAAAATAACCAATAATACTCTTATTTACTTTAAAAATCGAAATAACTATATAACTCATATAATAGAATTAACTCATTGTAAGAAATCACAAAATAGATTCATATCCTAATTAGTCAAAAATAATTATTGCATAAAAAAGTGTAAATCTCAGGTACAACTAGATTTCAATGAAATTTTCTACACAGGGAAAGTACATCATTTGAAAACAATTAGTTATAAAAATTAAGAATAATATCTTTTAATAAGCGATATAAAACTCATGTGAAAAATTTGTAATTAATTAATTCAGGAGGCTTTAATTACATTTTTACGAAAGGGAAGTAAATGCTAATATACTTTATTAGACTATTTAAATTATCAATATTACTTTGAGGGATCATAAAATTAGAAGCCCTGAGCTACATAAATAAGACGAATTCCTGAAAAATATATTTGATTTTAAAACTATTTTAAACAATGAATTTAAGTAATTTATGACCTAATAATCTTTTCTTCTTGATTGCAACATCTTTCCTATAAAAGTTATCTTTATAATGAACACTTGTTGATATAGATCGGAACATCTGCTCAACCAACAAACAGTCTTCCAATAGTTGTTGAGAATTCAGCCGAATCTCGACAGGCATCTACCACTGAGAGCCTCGATTCTGGTGCTGAATTAAGTTACGAGAGAGAAGTTGAAATTCAAGATGTTGTTAAAGAGGGCCATGAGAAAGCTGATCCGTCACAATTTGAATTGCTCAAAGTACTTGGTGAAGGTTCCTTTGGAAAAGTATTCTTAGTTCGGAAAGTAGTTGGTGCTGATGCTGGCACTCTTTATGCAATGAAGGTAACACTGTTTAATTTTTATGTAATTCAACATAAATATGTATACATTTTACAGAAACATTACATAAATACACGCTATCTTTTGTTTTATACTTCGATCAACAATAACTAGATAAAGGGTCACGTACAAAATCGAAGCTAAAAGTTGTCCGCGTAAATATATACTTATATGTAGATATCTGTTTACTAAAAAAGGGAGAAAAAAAGTTTTAAAACAGTTTTAAGTTCAACCTATTTACAACCATGACACCTAGTAATAAAGTCACAAATGTTCAAAATATTATCTAATACTTACGATAAAACGAGCAAAGCATTAAATTACTCCCCTCACAAATGAAAAGACAACATTTAGTGTGAATTCCATCTTAACACGCAATTAATAAAGTACTTTTTCCCGTTATTGTGCGTGGTTGGAGAGCCTAGGCCAAACATTTGTACCACAGGTTTAAAATCGGTAATTTTGTTCAAAATTTGATATTATTGGTAGTTTAAAGCTTAAAATATAACATGTATTTAGCGAAAGTAAGATACTCCGGCCGTTAAATTGCTTTTTCGGGTATTATTTTTGCATCTTTTGAATACACTGCGGCATGTGAAACGTGCTTACATTGGCTGTGTTTCAAACAAACTAAACAAAATATAAACTCACATATCAAGTGAGCTGTTATTTACCGAGACGTATTTTTCGCGCGCCGACCCGATATCTAGTTATTGTTGATCGAAGGTTTTATAGCCACTTTTGATAAAAAAAAAAAAAAAAACTAGTAAGTACTTGCATACTTTATTTTCTACTGTGACGATGTGGAATCGTCTCCCAGACGTTCCCTTTATCTTATGACATAGGGTCCTCCAAATGAGGCGCGAACACTTTTGCAGGTCGGCATGATAGCGATGACTGCTGTTGCTATTTAACACTGATAGTTGTCGTTATTTATAGACTGTACTGTACTTTCCATCAGGTACCATGCAGTTATTTTGCCGAACCAGTTTAAAAAAAGAAACTTTGTTTCATTGACTATTTTACAATAGTGCTATATGAAAGACAAACTTTGTATCCATTTCTAACAGAGGCTTTACATATTATAAAGCAGGCAAAGATATGTTAATCTGTCTTAGCTGTTAATGGCTTAGCTTTTATATTATTCGGTAATTAATCAGTATGTATAGATTAAAATTACTATACAAATCAATCTTTATGTAGAGTTAGCCTGGCTGGTGCACATTTTTCACCGAGTTAATTTTCTTTTTGCACCATAAAGACTAGTTTAATTGATTTTTTTATTATCTCATTACTATATGTGGTCTCTCATCATTAAATAAATAACCTGTATAACATTTTCTATTAAAGGATTCTACATTGCTGCTTACCTACACTCTGATTTTTATGCAAACTATTTGATATTGATTGAACTAATTCCATACAAACATGAGATGTAAAATTAATATAAATTAATATTATTTAAGGTACTTAAAAAAGCAACTCTCAAAGTAAGAGATAGAGAACGTACAAAAATGGAAAGAAATATATTAGTAGAAATGGGTCATCCGTTTATTGTCAAATTGCATTATGCATTTCAAACAGCTGGTAAATTATACTTAATTCTGGATTTTTTACGTGGTGGCGATCTATTTTCACGTCTCAGTAAAGAGGTAAATTATATTCATTGATTTAATAAATGTTAAAGTTCTACATTGTATTTTTTTTATTATTATTCAACATTTTTATTGTCAGAGAAAATGGTGTTTAATTTAAAATCTAAATAAATTTCTGCAATTTTCTAGGTGATGTTTACTGAAGAGGATGTGAAATTTTATTTAGCTGAATTAGCGTTAGCTTTAGAACATGTTCACAAATTAGGTATAATATACAGGGACTTAAAGCCAGAGAATATTTTATTAGACGCCGATGGACACATAGCGCTTACAGATTTTGGCCTATCAAAACTTCCTCCTAGCAGTGATAAAGCGTATAGTTTTTGCGGTACCGTTGAATACATGGCACCTGAAGTAGTTAATAGGAGAGGCCACACATTTGCAGCTGATTGGTGGTCGTTTGGAGTACTTATGGTGAGTTTTTTTTATACTTCATCGATGTTATTACAAAAAAGTTAAATACTTGGTTGAAAAAGGTTTCGAATTAAATGCACCGCGCTCGCCCGAGGCAAATTCGCCTTATCCTTTTTCGTAAGTCTAACCTAACGTAACCAAAGCGAGACAAAAGAGCAAGATGGCGAACATCCAGCGACCGCGGTGCATTTAATTCGAAACCTTTTTAAAGCAAGTATTCAATACGTATTTAACTTTTTTGTAATAACACCGCATAGGTTTTAGCTTTCGTCTAAAATGGTGAACTTGATTAAGTCTAGAGGGGAACTGGCTTTTAAGTGCAGTTGCCGGAACACACCAATTCATGCTTGGCGATAGTTTTTCAACTTGAGGGTAGTACTTAGAATACGGCGGTCTTCGAAAAACCCTTACCTATGGATTCATCACGTTTTTCTTTACTGAAAGCGCGTACTTTGTGGCACGATTAGAACCTACGCCTATCGATGCGGTGTCCGAACACGTTATTAACTAAGCCTTCATCGTTTGATGTAGAAGTTCCTTATGTTTATTATTGTATTATAAACTCTTAATTCCTTCTAGTTTGAAATGCTTACTGGAAATTTACCTTTCCATGGAGCTACAAGACACGAAACCATGACACAGATTTTAAAGGCGAAACTTGGTATGCCTTCGAATCTTAGTGAAGAAGCTCAGTCGTTATTACGGGCTCTGTTCAAACGAAATCCACAAAACAGGTATATTAAAATGTGTTTCAATAGTAAAGTAATATTTAAAAGGTCAACTTGTTATAGAAATACACATATGTATATACATATATAGTTTAGACTTGTTTACCCATATGAATATTACAAAACAAAGTCGCTTTTCGTGTCTGTCTGTGTGTGTTACCTCAGTTCTGCTAAATTACAGAACATATTTTGATACGGTTTTCTCTATCATATAGACAATTTCTTCCGGAATGTTAATGTGTTTGATACATGTATATGATATTTATAGAAAGTAGAGAAAAGTCGATATATTGTAATAAAAACGTAATAGAAAAGTTGATATCATTACATAGTATAAAACAAAGTCCTCTACCGCGTCTGTCTGTCGTGTCTGTATGTTCGCGATAAATTCAAAAACTACCGAACTGATTTTCTTGCGGTTTTCACCGGTGGATAGAGCGATTGATGAGGAACGTTTTAGTATATAGTTTGTCAAGATTTTTTTCATAACCAGGGCGGGACAACGTCTGCCGGGCCCGCTAGTATTGTAATAGAAACGTAATAGAGTTTTCGGGCGCTTATATTAATAACGCTAGCTAAACCTTATGAGATACATAGAAATAATGAACTACTGAATGGTATATCTAAAAATTACTTACAGAATTGTCCCCGATGGTATATATGTCTATATAAGTATATATGACTAAGGACCACTCGCAGTGATCATTGTTATTGTTTACAAATTACAAAAAAATATTAAGCATTTACGACACCATTTTGACTAATATAATATTAATCTTTCTACAATTAAATACTTTAGTTACGCGGGGCATTTAATTTAGATCTCAGCTACCCCTTACAGTATATAATTTCAATTAGTATTTTAGAAGATATCAATGATTTCAAATTACGCGTAACAAAAAAAATAATATTTGTGTGAAGATTCTAACCTAGCTACTACCTATATTTGATGAATATCAAAGCGACAAAAAATGGATCTATATCGTTTAGATGCTTATAAAGCCACATTAATATATAGCACGCATGCGAAGTCACTAGTTATTTATAAATAACTAGCGGGCCCGGCAGACGTTGTCCCGCCCTGATAATAAAAAAAACCTTGACAAATTATATACCTAAACCTTCCTCATGAATCACTGTAACTACTGGTGAAAACCGTATGAAAATCCGTTCAGTAGTTTTTAAGTTTATCGCGAACCGACTGACAAATGTAGCGGAGGACTTTGTTTTATAATACATAGTGATATATCCTACAACTAAATTGCTTGATTTCGCCAAAATAATAAAACTTGTAAGTGTATGAAACACGAAACACGCGTCAATAATACGGTATCATTGTTTCAAAAACTTTATTATTTATTTTTATTAAAATATGTTGTTTTTGGTTAATTTGTTTCAAAATAGTGAAAATATTTTCTTCTTTCGTTTATAGATTAGGTGCTGGTCCAAATGGAATCGAAGACATAAAAAAACACGAGTTTTTTGCCAGTATAGATTGGGACGCACTTTATAAGAAAGAGGTCTGTACTAATATATTATATGGCCTGCTTGTTGATGTTTAAATGATATTATAAAGGTTAATTGTTCTACAGTTCATACCGCCATTCAGACCGGCTGTTTCAAGAGCAGATGATGCATTTTACTTCGATTCTGAGTTCACTTGTCGTACACCGAGGGACTCGCCAGGGGTCCCAGCTTCAGCGAATGCTCATGAACTGTTTAGGTATAATACATTATTATTCATCGAAATTCGCGAATTTAATTTATAATTAGTACATTATTCAATTTCATTATAAAGAAACAATTTGAAAGAAATTTTATTGATATAACACTAAACTTTGTCAAAATTTACTAACAAAAAAATCTTTTCAGAAACAGAGGAGGAAGTTGTACTTAACCGTTTTGTCTGTGCCTATTTATCTTACTGTATACATATACTAGTAACCGTCTTATGGCCGAAATTTGACCATATTTTTTCAATTCTTCAAGTTTCAATATTAAGACAAAAAAACGAACTTTTGCCAAATTTTATTGATAATTCTAAAACTCATCAATATCTACTAATCATAGAAAATTAATAAAATCGATTGAGAAACAGAGCAGGAAGGATATATTTTATTGTTTTATCTCTGCTTATTTATTTATTTATTTTTGTATCATTAATAAATTTTTGAAGTTTCAATATTAAAGAAAAGAAAAATATTTTTTGGATTTCTAATGATGACACTATACCTCGTCACTAGCTATTAAATAAAAAAATATAAAGAAAATAGATTGAAAAGCAATGGAGGAAAATGTACTTAACTGTTTTCTCTATGCCTATTTATATATAGATAATACATATCACCAGCCTATAAACAATCCATACATATTCATACTATATTAATAAGAATATTTTTACTAATATTATTGCAAACAACTGCATATATACCGGTAGAGATTATGTAAGCTATAGAATGTGAAACGATAACAGTGATAAGATAAACTTTACCTATTATACAAGGTGTAAACAGCAATGACATTATTATACCTACTTGTCACTTACACACATACTTAGTACAAGAATGTTTTGCCAATCCTTTAGTGTAAACTATATTACATTTACTAATTTACCTTCTCTATGTAATTCCATATTAGTAACGTGATTTATTTTTCTACATTTTTCTAGAATGATCTCCCGATATGCATTGAATCATCTATAGGTTGAATAATCTAATAGTATATACGTAATACTCTTGTCTGTGTATTTTCATGTGATAGAGATCAGAGTAAACCTTTTTCACTATAATAAAAGTTTAACATTATCGATTTTAAGATAATCTAAATTTAACTATAGAAGGTAACTTTCCTTTAACAGCGTATCATATTTATTTGCTTTCATTGTGTAGAAAATACAGACATTCTATTAAGACTAAAAATTGTCTTTCACGCTTAGATGTCGTCCATTTTATAGAGACTCCTTCAATAACCTTGCCGAAACAGTATACCAATTACGATGTATTAAATATAATTGATTGTGATTCGGCATTCCACTAACATTGATATACTTTTAAACACTTTTTTAAATGCTTTGTAACATGTTCAAGTATACATACAATAAAATAATTACCAATATTTAGTGCTACTAGAAATATTCGATATACATTATGTTTCGCTTTATATTTAATGTTTGTGTTTTATACACCATTATCGAGCGATATATAAAATGAATCGATTGTGATTAATTTTATTGTATTCATTTTTAAAAGGGACGGGTATGCACTATCTCAAGAATATAGAAGTGTGACCAAACTCTTGGCATTTGGGCTTATAGATATTTTGCTTTTCTATTCTATTAAGTATCGATTTATGAATCGTTGTTATGAGTAATCGAGTAACAAAACCATAGATGTATTTTGAAAATGTACATCTATAACACGTTCCATTCCACGTATACAACCAGTGGTACACGTTAAATTTGGTCTTTAGGCCACGTGTACCATCGGTGGTACACGACTTGATAAGTATTGAAAACGAAATAATTATTATGTCATGTTATATATAATGTTGTAACATAATATTGTATGATAATACGTGATATAGTTCGGTGAAGCTGTAAACGCACGTCAGGCCAATAACATAGACAGTGCGAAGAAAAAAGTATGATAATACGAGTACGTCCATTTTTTATCTAAAACATCAAATGGCCTGAAGGACATGTCAGTCAAAAATGGCTTGGCATGGAACGTGTTAACTCTTACAATTAGTAGACGCAATTAATATTCAAAATGTATTTAATTATACAAAGTGTATATTCTTTTTCCAGAGGTTTCAGTTTCGTAGCACCTTGTCTACTCCAAGATGAGAATAATAAAACCCTTACAAACCAAAATCAAAACCATGTACCGCAAACTACTAAAACATCGACGGAAGACTTTTGGTCTGGATTCGTTAATAGAAAGAATTTCTTTGATGAGTACAGGTAAGCTACAATTAAAAGTGTATCTAAAGTTTAGTTTAGTTAATCTAAACCAGTGTTGTTCAACATGTGGGTCACGGCCCCCTTTGAGTTTGCTAAGACTATAAGGAGGTCGCGGGATGTTCGAAGCCTTGTATAACAAAAGTTTCTAAAGATATTTTTTAATACTATATAATTAAAGGATATTCATACAAAGACTATAAAGAGGTCGCGGCATGTTCGAAACCTTGTATAAAAAAAATTCTAAAGATATATTTTTAATAATATGTAATTAAAGGACATTCATAAATTAATACAATTCAACAAAAATAAAAAAAGAATATACCTCTGAGTTATATTTACATTTCACTGATTTCATTATGTATGCATATACCCAGGGCTTTATTTGTGGGGGGACACGCAGTGAATTCCGAAAATATCGAATATTTGCCATAAACTCATAAAACTGAAAGTTTGAAAAAAATACACCTTTATAAAAAAATTAGGATTTTTTTTTTTATAGATCAAATTTATCCAAATACGAAATCTAATCTATCGTTCTTGAACATTTACCTCGTCGCAAAGTGGTATGTCTACAGAGTTTCTACAATGTACTACAGAGTAGAGGTCGTAAAAATGGACTTATAATTTTCGCAAATTAGTGTGCCCCAAAAAAGAAGTGACGAAAAAGCAAATCATGAAAATAAATAAAACTGTTATATGGATTTGATATTTGTTCTATAAAAAATATAAAGTACAGACAGTGGAGGGTAGGGGGTCGTGAATTATATTACATACTCAGAGGGTCGTGGCAGAAAAAATGTTGAGAAACACTGATCTAAACTGTTGTTATTTTTAAATTATGTATTTGTTATTACAAATTCTAGATTGATGGGTGAATTAGGCACTGGATCATTCTCTGTGGTTCGCCTCTGCGAACATAAAACATCTCATGTGCAATACGCAGTAAAGATAATGGATAAACTCCAGTATGATCCTCGTGAAGAAATAGAAATATTATTGAGGTAATATTATGATTATTTACTATAGTAACTACCATCCCTAGTATCGCTTGAGTGTAATAGAGCAGATAATGAGATCCAAATTTCCATTTACAGTACGATCACGTAATGAAATTAAATTGCAACTGAACAACTGAATGTCAAACTGTCAATTCTATCAATATCTTTAAAGCGCTTCTTTATTCTGTCTCAGTTTTAAAAGGGATTTTTGTTTATTTCAAATTTTACACTTTTAACATATTTTCTTTCATACCCACCACCTAGTTCAGACGGTTACACATAACAAAAAAAAAGTTAAATAGTTGTAGCTTTTTGAAGTGATGAACTCACATACATGCCATTTTTATTTATGTAGATGAATTATGTTGTCTAAAATTTAAACCGAGTGATGAGATAATCTTACTTTTACATATCATTTTTTAACTTAAATTATATTATTTGACACTAATAGGTAAGTAAAAGCAATTATGTTTATAAATGTCATAAATAATTATAAAGGTATATTAAACGATTAAAAAACAATTAGTCTATATTTTTATAAACTCAACCATTATCATTCAGTAATGGGTTTGGAAGAAAATAATATACACTGACTAACTTTTGTCAGCAACTTCGCCTGCGTAATATATAATATGTTCGCAACTAAATTTCTAAAATTTTGAAGATCATATTTCATTAAAACATATAAAAAATAATAATTTATTGTTTCATCATTTCTTGTTAAAAATAATAATTATTACGTAATTTAGTTTTAAGCTATTCTTACATGATCTACGAATGACATTTCCATTTTTAGAACTCCTTTTGCAATTAAAAAAAACTTGTTCTCATACATATATCCAGATCAACGCTCTGAATATATGTATTTTACACTTTCGTTTTTTATTAAGACAGCTGCGTGCTAAAGGACTATTAACCAAAGCTCACGAAGCGACTGTTTTACCTTGGTTTTCATATAAATCTATTAAAGAATTAATGGATATAAGTTATAACCTCGGTCAACTAACTGGTAACTAAATTGTCGAAGTTAGTGCAATGCTCTGTATGTACCTATTAATACTAAAAAGTGTGTATATGTATTAACATTTAACCTAAATTTAGAGATTTTTACAATGATATCAAATCTTAGTTGGTTTATAACTTTAAATGAGTTCACACACTGGCCAGATATTGTACAACCAAGCAAAAAAAGAAAACGAAAGACAAACCATAGATAAAAAAAATAGAATAAACACTACTTGTTCATAAACAATTTTTGTTCTTCATTTTCTTAACAATAACTAAAAAACATAATTTCGTCAGAGATTAGCCTATATGTTTTTTTTCTGATACTGGTCGTTCTGATTTATGTTTAATCTAAATTTAGTTTTATCATTTACTTATTACAAATTAGACTGTACCTACTAATTTGACTTGACAGTCTACTGGAGTGTAATAAATGTGTATCAATCACGCCCTATTCATTTATTGATAAAATATAATTGTTTAAATTATGTGAACGAATTTTTTTGACGAGATTGGAGGTTAATATTCCACAGAGTAATTTTTAGGGAGTTAATATTGTGAGAATGAAATAAGTACAAAATTATGTAAAAAAATATATCGAATCGTACTTGAATTTTGATGGTAGTCGGATGGACGTAAATTTCTATGAACATATAGATATTTACGTTCGCATCAAAATGGGTATAACAAGATTAATTGATATATGCTGTTGTTATATTTAATAATAAATGCATGACATCTGATCAACTATTTTATATCAAATCAACATCCTTTTTATGAGAATAGATCTTGCTTATGGAGACATGAGATCATAAATGTAAAACAGATTATACTAACATATTGTAGTCTTCTTATTTCGTCATCGTTAAGAGATTGACCATTTGACTTTTTAGATTGAAAATCTATTAATTAAACTAAACAAAATCTAAAAAAGTAAATTGAATGTGTTATAAAAATATAATAATATTAGCTGATTCCCGCCTGCTTAGTTAAGCAATAAAGAAATGGCAAAGGGTCAATCGAATCCACAAACTAATTAGCCTAGAATCATATATGGAAAATTTCGCATCGAACTATCATAGTCCTATATAATACGTTTAGTAATTTTATGTGATTCGGCATCAAAAGAATGTAGAGATTACACTTATCCCAGGTTCAGTGACATTTATCTTCTATTTTAAATAGAACCATTTATAAATATCAGATATAGCCAGCATCCACATATTATCACACTGCGTGGAGTTTACGAAGAAGGTGGTCGTATATTAGCAGTGACGGAGTTATGTCGTGGTGGTGAACTACTGGAGCACATAACACAACGTCGCTTTTTACCCGAACACGAAGCCGCACCTATACTTAAGAATGTATTGCACGCTGTGCATTACCTACATACACACAATGTTGTACATAGGTAAGAATTATTAAAAAAACATTAAAAGGAAAATACTTAAATTTAACTGTTTTCATGTCAACGCATGTTCATAGTTTATTGATGTCTTTAGGATGTTCTGTATTTCAAATATCATTATTATTCAATACTAGTGGTTACCCTCGACACCGTGTGTGTTGTTTATTATCTTAAAAATACTTACACTGTATGTACAGAGGAAAAAAACAAAATTTAAAACGAAAATAAACTTTCATTACAAAATGTTTTTGTAAGCAATGTTATCTGTTTACTTCGCCTCTCTTGCGCATGCGCGTCACATCGCTAGCCCACTTGTTCACGGTAAAAAAACGCATATCGCTAAACGCGCAGGCTTCGATCGACAATAACTAGATAAAGGGTCACGTACAAAATCGAAGCTAAAAGCTGTCCGCGTAAATATATACTTATGTGTAGCTATTTGTTTACTAAGAAAGGGAGAAAAAAAGTTTTTAAACAGTTTTAAGTTCAACCTAATTACAACCATGACACCTAGTAATAAAGTCACAAATGATCAAAATATTATCTAATACTTTCGATAAAACGAGCAAAGCAATAAATTACTTCCCTCACAAATGAAAAGACAACATAAACAACATTTAGTGTGAATTCAACCTTAACACGTAATGGATAAAGTACGTTTTCCCGTTATTGTGTGTGTTTGTGCGTGGTTGGAGAGCCTAGGCCAAACATTTGTACCACAGGTTTAAAATCGGTAATTTTGTTCAAAATTTAATATTATTTGTTAGTTTAAAGCTTAAAATATAACTTATTCAACATGTATTTAGCGAAAGTTAGATACTCCGGCCGTTAAATTGCTTTTTCGGGTATTATTTTTGCATCTTTTGAATACACTGCGGCATGTGAAACGTGCTTACATTGGCTGTGTTTCAAACAAACTAAACAAAATAAAGCTCACATTTCAAGTGAGCTGTTATTTACCGAGACGTATTTTTCGCGCCGACTCGTTATCTAGTTATTGTTGATCGAAGCGCGCAGGCCTTATTAGAATCCTAGTTTCTTATAACTTCGAAAACTCCATTAGATAAATAGATCATGAGTTGTTTGTAATTAGTAATAGGTAGAAAAAAGTGATTGAAATTGAATTGAATTGAAGTGTGATTGATACGCCAGACCTATATCATTTGATTTATATAGATTCATAATTTTATCGGAATTAATAATGAAAATCGCATAAATTTTATAATTTCTTGAGTTAATATTTCACAGGGACATAAAACCATCGAATATTTTATTCGCAACCTCAGAGAGGAAACCAGAAGATATTCGTCTAGTGGACTTCGGTTTAGCTAAACAACTTCGAGCCGAAAATGGTCTTCTGATGACTCCCTGCTACACGGCCAATTTCGTAGCACCGGAAGTGCTAAAACGAGCTGGATATGATGCAGCTTGTGATATTTGGAGTTTAGGTATCAATCATTTTTAACACTGTTACAGGCCCGTTCATTAAATACGCTTGCATTTATTTGAGTTGTATGGGGGCGGGAAGGGGTCGTGCTTACTATGACACTATCGGCTGACGGTAGAGGAAAAAATCGTGAGGAAACCTGAACCTGAGAAATGTTCTTGTAGTAGCACTGTATGTGCGAAAAAATTAGAACTGCGGATTTTTCGGAGCTTGAAATCGGCAATACGTCGTGGGCTGGCGTAGTAATTATGCCCATAACTTTTTTCAGGAAGAGACCTATGGCCCTACAGTGTCCCTCTTACAGGCTGTTGATGATGATACACAGTCATTCCTTTCGTTTTTGTACAAAATATTAATATTTTTACTTGTATATTTGTACATATACGAAGATCTGAGTAGTCGCAGAAAATATGTCACATAGGGGGAGTGGGTCACAAAAGGTACAATTTAGCATAACGTATTTTATGAACGGCCCATACTATAAAATGATTTAAAAAATTTTATATGACAAACTTGTTGTATTGGTTACAGGTGTCCTGGCGTACATAATGCTTTCTGGTAGAACGCCTTTTGCTTCTACTGGAGACGATACACCTGAATCTATTCTGGCAAGAATAGAATCAGGAAAAGTGAGTATTCCTTTTGTATTTATCGAATAAATACATTCGTCAATCCATTTAACGATAAGATTTTTACGTATATAAAACGTTTTTAAAGACTAAATAAAAGAATTTTTTTTTTTTAATTTTAGTTTTTTATTTTTAATTATTACTGCCATATTCAGGTATGTAATGATATTAGAAGTGTGTTGCGATAATTTCAATGTTCTAACGAGATGGTAGCCCTCTTGTTAGAACTTTCCAGGGGGTTTTGCAATATTGGTGGTATTTTACTTAATATAATTCGATTATTGTGTAGAAGTGGAAGGAAAATAATACCACGGAGCATGGTTTCTGAAATGCCACATAAACTCCCTGAAAAGTTTTATCAAGAGAGCCACCACCTTGTTGGAACATTGACATTATCGCAAGACACTTGTTTTTTTTTCGAACTGACTACGCTATTGACCTAGCAAGGTCTAAACAGCTTCACCGGACTACTGCAGGACACTTGTAATATCGTTATCTACCCGACAATGGCAGTAACAATCTACTAGAAGATTGGTTGCCAAAAAAAGCTATGGTACTTACGCGTTAACGCCACCATAGCGTCTTTGTTTCGCAAGTCCAACCTAACCTAATCGATTTATTTTTCTGAATTTTCCCCTCTTCCTTCGATTAGACTTGCGAAATAAAGACACTGCGATGGCGTTAATAGGTAAGTACCAGAACTATTTAGCGAAGTTGAAGCTGTCCTAAAGATAAGATAAGGCTGAGTACGTTCTATACATATCTCACTAATATCACTCAAAAAACCTTGGGTGGAGCTGTCGTGTTTCCCATGGACCCCTGGGGGTTCACTTAACTATTTTGGGAACTAATAGCTTAGACTGATCTCATCCCATAAAGATCCGCATTGTACTGTGGGTGGTTCGAACTAAGAATGTTTAGAGCGATTATTAGGGGGTTGTCCGTGCTATGGAAGGTGTACTTTAGACCATACGACTGAAGTAAAATTTCCTTAGTACCATCTATATGTATCTATATACTATATATCTCACTATATATATATCTCTCTCTGTTTTTACCTTCACTAAGTTAAATTTCCCTCTCAAGTTCTGTTCGCCTCGCTCGATCACACGTTTTCGTAACGCTCTCGTGACGCATTCCCCGGCTTACTCCCCAAGTTTTTTTTTTACTTTATTTCAGGCAACCAATCTTAGATTATTACTGCCATTATCGAGTAGTTAATAGTATTACAAGTTCTTCTTCCATTCCATGTTTGGCAACAAGTCTTCTAGTAGACTATTACTGCCATTGTCAAGTGAGTATCGATATTACAAGTTTCTTGATATCGTTTCAATGAACTAACAAGATGGTGGCCATCTTGTTAGAACTTTCCATGGAGTTTTTGTGGCATCTCAGAATTCATGGTCCGTGGTATTATTTTCCATTCACTTCATTTATGCACAATAAACAAACTATATTACATAAAACACCACCAATTTTACACAATATAGAGTCAAGTAACACAAGATTATAAATAAAAAATAAAATCTACTACAGACTAAAATCCCTCCAAAAACTCTACTCCCCAAGTTAAGCGTGAGTAGAGAAGTTTTACTTAAAAAAAAAACAATTAGGTGGAGTTATCGAGCGGGGTATGGCGCGTAGTGTCGAGCGGAGCGCGCGCCTGCATCCGGCACATGCTGCAGTTGGAGCCGTCGCGGCGTCCTAGAGCCGCGGAGCTCGCTCGGGAGCCCTGGCTGAGCGCTGTGCAGGCTCCCGGCGACGCACCCCCTCCCCCCCACGACGCGGACCCCGCCCTCCCCCCGGCGGACCTCCGACGCGCTGTCGACCTCACTTTCCAGGTATCGTTTACTAACTTCTGCCCGCGACTCCGTCCGCCCCGAATACTTACTTTGGGGTAACGGTAACACGCAGCGGAAGCTCTAAAAAGGAAAAGAAAAAAAAGACGATTTTGAAACATTCTTCATTGATGCTCCGCTCCTATTGGTCTTAGCGTGGTGATAGATATATATACAGCCTTCCTCCATGAATGACTTTTCTAACACTGAAAGAACTTTTCAAATCGGATCAGTAGTACCCGAAATGAACGTGTTCAACCAAACAAGCAAACCCTCCAGCTTTATAATATTAATATAGATATGAAAAACTAACCGACACCCGTGACTTCCTCTACATTGTTTATTATCTTAACAATTACTATCATCATTCGCAGCGTCGCTAATATTATGTAATTAATATTACCTTTTTATTGATGTAAAATACCCTATGTTCTTTCCTATACGCATAATGCTCTTTCTTTACGTGACGATATCTGCTAATATCAAATCGCGTTAAGAAAATTTCGTTCCAAAAAATGAATATATTATATAGTATAGTATAGTAGTAGTATTATATAATATAGACGAAACTTTATTAGGATATCCATATCAAATCATAAAGATCTACTGTTGTGTGTGCATCACGCAAGAACTACTGGACATATTTTGACTAAATTACTTCTTAGACAGTTAGTTCTTAGCAGGATATTTTTTGTAGGGGCACGCGGGGACAAGCATTGCTCTTAAAGGGATTTTCGAAAATATTGAAAAATTCCCATAATACTGATGAGAATTAAAGAGTTTGAAAAAAAAAACTTGGTAACCTTTACAAACACATTTAAAATTTTTTAATACATCAAAGTTATCTAAATACAGAATCTATCATTCTTGAACAGTTACCGCATCGCACAGTGGTTTGTCTCTGTTGTAGAGATCAAAAAAAAATTATGGTCATATAATTTTCAAAAATTGGCGTGCCCCCAAAAAAGATGCTACAAAAAAAAGACCTGGTTCTTAGAAATATCACGGTATTTTTATTTAATATGATGTTATTCATGTATTACGAGGCCACCATCTTCATATGCACCACGCGTTCAGCGATGTATGTTTTCTTGCCGTGAAGAAGTGGGGAAACGATATGGTACGCATGCGTAGGAGAGTGGAAATAAATAACATTATTGTTTACAAATAATTTTTTAAGTATATTTTTACTTAATGTTCCCTTTGTACATCTTTAGTAATATTATAAAAATTAATGTAATTTTGTTTGTTTACTTGTTTGTTTTGCTTTCACACTCTAAGTACTCAACATGTCATAATGAAATTGTACAAACACGTTGTCAGGATTACATAAAAAAAGGATATAAAGTGTCTTTCATCCATAAAATAACTACTATTCGTACTAACGTCGTTTTTAATAAAATCCTACATGAATCTAACGTATGTTTAGCAAATGAGAGATGGTTGAAGTTTCATGTTTCGGTCGAATGCGAAATAAAGACGTAGATTTTTGTAGCAGACTGGAGCCTTGGTTAATTATGCTGCCTTAAGGCTTTAAGAGGTTTAGCTACCTACAGATAGTGATCTTAAATTGGGAAATAAATTAAATGCACATCATATTACAATCTTATCTCGTTTTCTATTGTGAGTATGCATTTGGGAACAAAAATTAGTTTATACTGATTTCTCGCATTCTACGAAACGAATGGTAGTGTATAGCGAGAGAAACTCATAAATCATACTGAAACAAAATTTACCGCGAAACATATTCAGTATGATTTGAAGCAATTTTTTTTATGCCATAGGAGGCAAACGGTTAAGTGGGACATCTGATGTTAAGTGATTACCACCGTCCATAGACACTTGCAACACCAGGGGAGTCGCAAGTGCGTAGCCAGCCTGTGTTGGACGGGGGAGGAAGAGAAGGGGAAGGGGAGAAGAGGAAGGGAGGTGGGTCTCTGGTGCTCTCACTGATCGAACGAAACCAAGCAATGCAAGCATTGTTACTTCACGTCAGTTTTTTAGTTTTGGTAGTACCGCGGACGAGCCGACCCATTCATGCTGAAACCAGTAATAACTTTAGCGTGGCTCTACCACCTACCTACAAAATGGTGGCTTAGTCGATAGCGTGTTCGGACATCGCGTCGATCGATGGACGTGGGTCTGAATCCTAGCAACGATGCTGGCGGTGAAGATAAACATTGTGACGAAACCATAGCATTGTGGTAGGGCATTTCCTAAGTCCGCCTGGCTGAGTACCAAATTCAAGGTGAAAATCTGTCGCCAAGCACCTGTTGGGGTGTTCCGGCAGCTGCACTTGAAAGCCAGTTCTCTCTTAGACCATATCGTCGTTTAACCTCAGATAACATTGTGGTCAAACGTTAACCTAACCTATCACTACATGTTATAAAACAAAGTCCTCTGCCACGTCTGTCTGTCTGTTCGCGATAAAGTCAAAAACTACTCACCGGATTTTCATGCGGTGTTCACCAGTGGATAAAGTGTTTCACGAGGAAGGCTTAGGTATGCAATTTGTCAGGGGTTTTTTTTTATCAGGGCGTGACAACGACCGCCGGGCCCGGTAGTAAAGTGTATAAAAAAAGATATTGTAATTATTGATACCGATTTCTCGTTCTGTTTTAAAGTAAGATAAGAAAACATCCGAATAATATTTCAGGCATTGTCTAACTCGCCCCTAACGCCTCAAGTGCTCGGTCCCGTGTCACAATCGACTCTAGCGCAAAGGCGCAATAAACCGCAACGACGGTTCCCACCGACACAAATCTAGGACAGGTATTATACGATCAGAACACTTAAAGTATGTAACCAATTAAAATTTTATTTTAAACTAACAAAAATATATAATGAGATTATAAATCAATACAATGCAACAGTATATTACAGTGTAAACTCTTTATAACGAATTTCAAAGGTCCGAGCTTTTTTTCGAATTTGAATTTCGAAATTGAATTAATTCCTACGTTATAGAAAAATTTTCGTTATAACGAACGACGTTATAAAGAGTTTACACTGTGTACTGTTTTCGTTTTAGACATAATATTATATTTTATTCATGTTATGTAAATACATAATTTGTCAGAGTACATGTTGTGTTTGTGTTCAGTTATTACCTTTATTTCTACTTACTACGGTTATGTGACTTAAGTTAAATATGTCTCTTCATTTGTGTTAAAAGTTTAGATATAATATAAAATAGCTATTACGGTTATGGTATCTCATAATATTCATTCAAATTCTATCATCGACACATTCCATTTTTAGTTCAACCGAATCGAATGTGTGAGTTTATGTAAAATTTTGCTTATAAACATTATCTGATACAAATAATTGTTGGTCTATACGTGCATTTTCATATGTTATATTGATAACAATGGTTTAGAATACGATATGCGACTTTTTATGCCGTTATTAAAAGAACAATTATTACATTATGTAAGTACTAATTATCAACAAAGAGTATATTTTAGTACACAATCATAGTAATTGAAGTGTTATCAAAGGTTGACATATTAAAAGTCTAACTTTATATTACCTCTTCAAATATTCTTGTAAGAAGTTTCCGCATTCTATGTAGATATACTATATGCAAGAAATTTAATTGATCTCTAGATTAAATGACCTTATTGTTACATACTTTAATTTGTAGTCCAGAATTTTGATAATGGCTTAGCTTATAAAGCAATTTGCGTAAAATTGTCTTCCTACATAATATTTGTAAGCAGATAAAAAATAATATTTTTTTAAGAGATTTGTTGCTGACCCACCTATTTACTTCTTAAAATTCTTCTGTGCCATTATACTGTGGAATAAAATATTGTATTCTATAGAATTTTAACGTGCAATAGTAATATTACCGATATATCAATACATAATATATTCGACATAAGATTATATCGACGATGGAAAGGCTAATTAACTAACATGACATTGACAGTCTTAGCACCTGAGTTAATTAGTTTTTCTACCTTTGACACTTGCACTTGATACATATAACAGTACATACAGATCTATTTCTTAACATATATATAATGTATTGTTACATGAATATACTTCACTACATGGTGTCGTGATTAATGTCTTTAAAATAGGAT
Source organism: Antheraea yamamai (assembly GCA_036509395.1). Lineage (NCBI taxonomy): Eukaryota > Metazoa > Arthropoda > Insecta > Lepidoptera > Saturniidae > Antheraea > Antheraea yamamai. The sequence goes on from AP028446.1 coordinate 9,186,923, forward strand.
TTATATTTTTATAAAAATCCTTGAGGATTTTGGGATAAGATTAAAATTAAATCAAATTATATTTTCTAAGATCATATATTTAAGGAATTTTACAGCAATTTTTACCTCAATCTATTTTTACCCTTTTTAAATGAACAAGGTTCCTATAATGAAATATAATATCGTTTTGTATCAAGATGTATGTAGCACTAAAGAATATAAAGAATAAAAATATAAATTTCGGTACAAAATTATGTAAAACACACCTTGTATCAGTTGAATTTAATAAAAAGGTAATCAAACATGTCTCAACACTAAGATTACGAATCGGGTTAATTTTAAATATAACCTTTTAGTAATTAAAATGTGGTAACATTGAAGTTAACAGTAGCTGCAATGTGATTGTTCTCTTAAACTCATTTCTTGTGTGCTCAAAGAAAAACTCGTTTATTACAGTGACGCTTACTTTTTATTTAAATTGAACTGATATTAGGAATAGAACTTGTTAGGTGAATAACATTTTCTACTAAGAAGCACAATGGATAAAAAATATATTTGGTAAAAAAATATTTATATGTGACTGTACCCTGTATATTATAACGTACAGTCGTTAAAAATACAATTAACACAAGGGGTCAAAATAGCTTGCAAATGAAATTAGCCCAATGACCAAAGGCTCTCCATGGTTTAAATAAAAGTTTCTCTAAACACGTAATCACAAATGCCCGTTGAAATTGATAGCAATTGAATGATCTATACAGGTAACTTAAAAACAGTCTCTGCGGAACAAAAAAAGTAACAGATAGTGTGTATCATACATGGAACCATAATAATTCCAATCATACAATATAATACGTAATATTATTTAGTATAATAATATATAAGTAGAGTCGTGTTGTTTGTACAAACATCTTATAGATCCAATGAAGGTATGACCTTAATCTGACATCACAGATAGATCATAGGTGTCACATGTACGAGTATTTAAATGTCAGGTTTTTATTTTTAATTTTTTTCCTTTTTTATACATCGCCACACTAAGAATCGAACCTTGTCATACAAAGCATTTGAAGTCAAGTTAAAGTCATACGATTACTTTGTAATGATTTAACAGTTAGGCATATTTCTTTATGCTATGTTTTCACTGAGTTCATAAATATCCTAATGAGACGTAACTACACCTTGCTTCAGTTCATTTTCATGATAAGCTATTTGGGCATGGCTGTAGAATTCTTTGATATCACAAACATAGCAAAAGTTTATGTTAGTGTGAAAAGTAATCATTTTTATTGTTTTTTATATTCACAAAGTGTTTAGACTTCAGATCTCACATACAAAGGTGTAAAATGTAGTTGTAATTTTCAAATTCAATTATCAACATATAACAGAGAAATTTATTAATTGTAAGTTGGTTTACCTTATTTTTAAGTTAATCTGAATGAAATTATGGCAAATATATGTAAGGTTTATGTGAACAATAATAAATATGAAAAATATTTATGTAGTCAACTTAGGATATATATTACAACATTCTTGTTTTATGTGAATGCTATTTGACAAATACTATAATGTGTCTAATTATATTATTGACAGGACTTGTCAGTTAAAATCGTTTTGTAGAGAATTTTAATGCTTAGATTAGAAAATTGGACAAATTTATTAAATTACGTACAGTGAGTTATTTGAGTACATAAAAATAATAATATAACTTTTACAATTTGATAATGCTGTTGAGGAGATCAAATTATAAGGATGCATTTTTGTTTAGAACTCTAGATCTCGTAACCATTTCCATATCAAAAAGGCCTAAAAATTAACATGGGCGTGATGATCGTTCAATTATCACCATAATCTATGTCATTCAATCTTATAGGATTGTAATTTAGAATAAGTTGATTTTCTCTTAATCTATTTACTAATTTTTTTTTCAAAAGTCGTAGGGTTAGGGATAAAAAGTATTAGCGAAATTAACGATGCCGGCAGTTTCCTAAGTTAGGAGTTTAAAGTAAATATTCTTTTACTTTTTACACTATAGAAACTGGTTTTGAGTAAAAAGCTTTTAATTTAAAAATATACCGGAAACAGATTTCATTAAAATAATTGTTTGAATATTAACTGTTAGACTTAACGCACAATAAACCCAATGATAAGCCCAATTGATTTAATAACTCTTCTCGCGATGTTTTTCATAATATTAATTGTAAATTTGTAAATGCATTTCAGGACGTAAATTAAATTAAGTTTAATAATTTAACAAATGCTGTTTATTTTTTTCATAAAATTATGTAATATACTGGTAAGTAATCCTCCCAAGATTTAATCGTTGCAACCCAAAGCTATTATTAATTACAGGTTAAACATTGTCTTATACTATCCAAGGTCAGCTTCAGTTACAACTTAAATTTCAAGGTATGAGTTTAAATCCTAATATTTTAATATTGCAACACTTTTCTTCATTATGGTAACACATCAATCAGCTGAAGTTATTAAGACAAAAATAACTGGTTAAATTGTTATTGTTTGCAGGTTATTTTGTATTCCTCCAAACTTTCTGTAACCAAGTAGTTTGCTTGTAAACTTGGTTATTTGTACAAATTAGTTTTTTTAATCATTAATGAAGTACCGATATTCTATGAATTTACCCGCTTTTATTCAAAACTTAGAAGTTGTACTTAAATCGAGAAGAGTTGATCGAGACACGCATTTTATGACTGTCGAAAATAGTTTCCATTGCACTAGTAACTTTGACAACCATAACCATTTTTTGATTCTATACAGGTACAAGATTCCCTTGTTTTTGACGCTGATTTTCAGAAAAGTAAAAATCATCTAATTTCTTATAATTAATTTACAATGATGCTATTTTTGTTAGATATTTTAACAAACACAACAATTTTAAAACATCAATAGTTGATATAGTACAAAAAGATTTACAATATCACAGTGGTTTTGTAAAAGCTTAGCTACTCATAAAATGTTTACGTCATTATCTCATAATTAATATTCAACGTTAGTAGCCTATATAAGCCACTTGTGCACAATAAGCAAACAACTTTACACAAAAAGCCATCAATAGCTCATAATATAGGGTCAAATAACTGATACCTGGCACAGTTAGGTCCCACCATAATTTCCATGGTAACGTTTTATTCTATTTCTTCTGCACCAATGTGTGTTAATTATCATACTTACCATATAAAACACTGATGTTCTTTCGCTGCAGAGCTCTGTATAGTTTCGCGTTACAACTGGTTAACAAGTTAATGTTTAGTCTTACTTAAGCTAACCCTACGTTCAAACTATATGAACCCATATTTTGACCTGAAAAGATTATCTTGTCACTCTAATATTTTGTTATAACTAGTTGGCGTGCGTAAATAGTGACTTAAAATCTGGCTTTACTGAGAAAGTATACAATTATTATATTCTTTAACAACTTTCTATAGTCAAAGTAATTTGTTCATTAATTCTAATTCTTACTAGGCGTTTTTACTCAAAACTTGTTTAGCCACCTATACATTTTTGACTACGTTTACTATGTGACAAATATATTTGAACAATAAATCCTGTATTATATCCTCAGTATTCTAGTAATACCGATTTGCAGTATTCAAAAAACATAAATCAAAAGATATTGTAAAATGTTTTGTAGTTGTTTTTTTTATTGTTGTGATAGTAAAGTTGGGCTATCTTTTTACAATCTACGCGTGGTATGAAATTGGTGGTCTACCAAAGATTATAGGTTTAAGACGATAAATCCGATTATCTAAATAATTTTATACAGTGACAAGATAAGAGATTACTGTAGAACTAGGTATTAACATAATATATTACGTAGGTACATACTTCTAACACTATAGATTTATTAATATTTTCTAAACTATAGTTGTAAGAACGGAAGGAATTGATTAAAAAACTGAATAGAAATAATATAATTTATATAGCTTTATATAAATATTTTTGCGATTTTAAACTGTATAAGAATCGAACATATCTGGGGATATACACAAACATACACAGCAATTATAATGTTACGTCGAGTAAAAAGTAATATAAAAATTGTATCTGCTTGAGATCTTAAGAGTTTTAAAATATGCCAAGGAAATGATGCGACATTATCGGAGTTATTGATATTGTGCTATGTCGTGAATGATTGTCGATTTATCATAACAAAATACTATATTAAAGGCATAGGTATATCAATTTTCTTCAAATATTATGGGTATACCTAACATATTTAATTAATGAATATGTCAACGTAATTTAACGTGTATTTATAACGGAAATAGCGTTAAAATAATATTAACACTGGTTCAAGAATCATGTTGTATGAAAAGTATGAACAGAATAACATTCATGATAATATTAGGTCTTTACCTATCAAATTGCCGTTTTGTATGAAAAAATTTAAACGAATTTTTTCATGTATTTTTTATTTGTATTAATCGAAGTAATCACCCATGCAATCAATGCATCTTTGCCAACGCAGTGGCAGTTTATTGATGCCCTTCTTAAAGAAATCAGCTGGACGGGAGGCAACAAATTCTTCAAAGGCATTTTGTACTGCTTCTCGGGTGTTGAATTTTTTTCCCGCCAAGGAGTTATCCAAATTCTGGAAAAAGTAGTAGTCTGTAGGCGCAACGTCTGGTGAGTAGGGCGGATGACCGAGAACTTCCAACCCCAGTTCTTGCAACTTGGAGACCGTCTGCTGTGCAGTATGAGGTCACGCGTTGTCGTGCAGGAGCAGCGGAGACGAGCGATTGACCAATGCTGGTTGGAAATGTGCTAGCTTCTCCATCATTGTGTTCAGTTCTTCACAGTACACATCTGCAGTAATGCTCACCCTGTTTGGTAAGAAGCTGTGATGAATCACACCGGCGCTAGACCACCAAACAGTGACCATCACTTTTCTAAGGGTAAGTTTTCGTTTAGGGCATTGTTTAGGTGCTGAACCAGGATCCAACCAACTTGCTGAGCGCTTGCGGTTATCAAACAGAATCCATTTTTCATCGCAGGTAACCATGCGGTTCAAAATTCCTTCATTTGTGCGTCTGTTGAGCAGTGCAAGGCACGTCTCGACGCGTACTTCGAGCTGGCGATCATTGAGTTCGTGGGGCACCCATTTGTCAAGCTTTTTTACCTTGCCAATTTGACGCAAATGGACCAATATTGTTTTGACGCTAACGTCGAAAGCTGCAGCTAATTCAGCCGTAGATTGTGTATCATCAGCTTCCACAATCGCCTTTAATTCGTCATTGTCGACCAAAGTCTTCGGACGACCGCGAGGTTCATTTTTCAGGTCGAAATTCCCAGAACGGAAGCGAGAAAACCGATAACAGGTGGTGCGTTGGTTTGTAGTGTTAGCTCTGTAAACGTCGTTGATGTTACGTGCCGCTTGTGCCGCGTTGCTGCCACGACGGTACTCATATTCTATAATTACTCGAATTTTTAACGTATCCATGATGACAAAAAGGATTGAAATGCGATGAAAATGTAACACTAATCAATAAACAAATGACTACTTTTGAAAAAGAATTCCATGTTTTTAAAATAAAATTAATTTGAAATTAGAATTCTTAGCCAAACAAAAATTATTTTGATTTGAAATGGCCATTACTGCAGAACGGCAATTTCATAGGTAAAGACCTATTATTAATCGACAATGCTGGAATTTAAACATGAAGAAAAACATAGGTATTTATTTATTTGGTAGTAGTGCTGATAAAATATTGCTTGTGCATTTCTATGCTTTGTTAACTTTTACTTTTAGTATATTATATATATTTTTTGAGAATGTTAATTAAGAGCTAGAGTATTCATTTTCATATTTCATATTATGTACATTCTTCAGAGGTAGAAAATTTAATGAAAATTTCTATATTTGGATTTACAAAAACTTGTGAAAAACACTACTTTCAATACTCATAGGGCATAATGTAGCATATCTTAATACAGCGTTAGTAGTATTGTTTTTGGGAGTAAAATATGTAATTATTTCATGAGACGTTTTAATGATGAATTTATTGAAAAAGTACAAATAATCACTGTCACCAAACTTTATTGTAAAATTACATAAATGTCGATAGTAAGTAAAAATAAATTATAAACTATCTCAACGCGTGTAGTAAGTACAGCTAATAACATAAAATCGAACGCCTAAAAACTTCTTCGTCCATTCATTTACATTAGATTTAATAATATATTTCTATTCGATAGTTATATACTCGGTGAGAGATTAACTAGTAATTACATGGGCTTATTATAAAACGAAGTTTCTCATATGCATTTGTTATATTGCATTAGCATATAATATTGTGTCATAATACATATATTAAACTTGCTTAACTTTTTGCTTTCAATTTTGAATGGAGAATTGTTTCTAAGTTGATAACTTAAAAATGTGAACATTTTCAGAATGTTAATTTTAGGTGAAAGTGAAATAACATTTCAGTTCGTAAATTTCTTGAAACATTTACTACTTGCTAATAAATTTGTAATAAACAACATTTAAGGAATCTATAAATACTTTATAAAATATGTGGAAAGGAATATTGATTAAAGAAAAAAAAATTAAAAAAGTACATATTTATTCATATTATTATTGAATGAGCTTGCGCTTGCCCAGTTGTTGAATAAATGTAAAAAATCATAATTATACATATTTTGATGTTGTAGATTTTCTAAAGTGTTACAATTACTACTTGAAGTAGTGTTATTTTATTTTTTGTAGTAAACAGATTGCAGGACCACACAAACGAAAAAAAAGTTATGATAGTTAATAAAATATTATGAGTTATAATGGGAGAACTTTTGTGCTCTAGATGTTAATGTTACATAATCACATCTGTCTATTTTTCTATATCAAAATTAGAAATCCAATTACAATATTGATAAGTAGTGATAAAAATTGCAAATTGTTGTACTAATACAATCACATTTAGAGTTGTAATATAAATATTGTTGACATTGCTTAATGGTGGTTTTATTTATTGTAGTTTGAAAAATAATGACTAATTAATACACTTATTAAAATTAAAAACATTTTGATACTTACGTATGAACGCCACCGCAGTGTCTGTCTCTGTTTTGAAAGTCTAACCAAACCGAAACAGACAATATCAATCATATTGCCCCGAACGAATTATGTATTAACTTTATCTCAACTGAAGTTGGTCAAGTGTAGACAATCTACACCTGGGCATTGTGATAGATATCTTACTGTGTATGTTAATAGGTGAACTATTTAATTTTCCAACTCGATTCAGTTAGTTACATTAGACTTGTGAAACAAAGAAAGCGCAAGCGGTCGGCGAGCACATTGCGGTGGCGTTAATAGGTAAGTACCTACACTTTAAACAGACACTCTAAAACTTTAATTATGAAATTGTCAATATTTATTTGACACTAACATTTTTTAATGTGGGTGCAATGATCGGACCTTTGCCAGGAACAACCAATGGGCTACCCTTGTAGCATGCAACACAATCCTGATTTGTTGAAAGATCTGGGGCACATGTTTCAAATATTTTCTTTTTCGGATTCAGTTGTGGTTCAGGTTCTCTTGGGTAACCTTCACATGACACCAAATCACCAGGTACAGCTTCAACAGGTGGTATTAAAACTTCCACTTTATCAGGTGATGATGCACACATAACCATTCCTTCTGATGTTACACCTCTCATCTAAAAATATAGTCTACAATTACAATCATTTTTGACAGAACTAAAAAAAAAAACAGAAAAAGGTGCAGGTATTGATGTTATTAAATAAAGTAACAGATTAATTTTAAAATTGAAAATTTGATTCTTTTATCTTTGAAATTAAGGTTTATTAAAATAGCTACAAACTAAGAAGTAATTTTTATTGCTGCATTTAAAAACATTTTTGGTATGTTACTATAGTTTGAGAGTGAATACCTATATTAAGAATGTAACAGCTTACCTTGACTGGTTTCAGATTACACAATACCATAACAACTCTATTTTGCATTTCATTTATAGGTACATGATTTACAAGGCCCGAGACAATTGTTCTTGGTTTATCTTCACCACAGTCAATCTTTTCTACATAAAGAGAATCTGCGTCAGGATGTTTGTTTATATCTACAATCTTGCCAATCCTGAAATCTAACTTCCTAACATCTACTGCGGAATGAGACACCAGATCACTGGGTTTAGCTTTCGGTTTTTTGGTTGATTCTTTCTCCTTTTTTTCAGATTTCTGCTGTAGCACTTCTATATTTTTTGGATCTCCAGATTTCGTAGTAGTTAAAGTAGTATTAGTTGTACCTGGTAACGCATATTGCTTTTTACCATTTAATGTTTCCAGCCTTATTAAATCAGTTTTAGCGTTTTCAATCTTCGCCAGAAGTATCCTATTTTCTTCTGTGAGTTCCTTAATTTTTATTTCTACCTTAATCTTTTTAATATCCTCTAACTGAAATAGAGACCAAAGTTAAAAAAAATTAGCATAAACATTTACTTGATTATTTTGTCATCTAACCTTATTTCTTAAATCATTTAGACGTTTCTCTGCTGTTTCAGCATTAGCTATTAGTTTTATACTTTGGGACATATTTCTTTTCAAAATATTAGAAATCATCAAATAATTTAGAAAATAACCTCGAAACTAAAAAATTGTGTTATGGCAACTAGAGATGAAACCACATTTCGATGTTTTAACATATTAATGAAGTTCATATCCTTCATGATGTTTAATTTTAAAACCCCTAACATCTATTATACATAACTTTTTATAGACTATGTTTAGTTAATTTCATAATATGAATGTTTCCTTTTTTATTTAATATATTTTTTTCTAAATTACTTCGTATAAATACATACATACAAAATACTAAAAAAAATTTAATCCATTGATTCTTTCCTACCAATTATTATTAACAAAAACATAATATTGTAACATCGATGTTTTTTATCTGCGATGTTGCGTCCCTAATGGCAACTGGATACATGCCCTGTAATTGCCCGCTTACACTGCGGTTTTTTTCGCGTGATATTTTTGTGCTTTTTTTTCGAACTGACTACGCTATTGACCTAGCAAGGTCTTAACAGCTTCACCGGACTAATATTTTTGTGCAAAATTTGTTATACATAGAGTTAGTTGTTTTATAGAAGCGCGCACACTGCGGCTAAAATTCCGCACTGGATTTAAATCTGGTAGATTACCTTCCGATGTGAAAAAAAAACGCAAATTATAGCAGTAATTCTCAGTATATAGAATATATACTGTACAGTATATCAATGTCTTATCTATGGCAGTAATGCTCAAACTACGGTGTAGGAATGTCGTTGCTGGGTGTTTTGATAACAGGGGGGTTGTGTACATTCCATGGTCTATATTTGTTATCAATTAGTTGTATGGTAATTCTAAAGTAATCGAAATATTTTTAAATATTTACATACTTCCTTAAAATAAATTTTGATAGATTACAGTACTATATATTATGCATTTGTACCTATAAATATTATAAACAATGTCACTTCTCTTGTCTGTCTGTGTGTTTCCTTAGTTTTTCTAGAAAGTTTTGGGCAGAAGGTTTTTATGTACACCACATGTATATTTATACGAAATAGAGAGAAAGCGACGTATTATAATGAAGTCATATGAAGTTTTGAACCGTTAACATTGATCATGCTAGTTAAACCTTAGGGGACACTTATAATTAACTAGCTGACCCGTGCAACTTCGCCTGCGTTTAACTGGTTATCTACACGTTCCAACTGTATTTCAAAACTTGAAAAATCTTAAAAAACCTAGAACCCGATTATAGTGATTCCCATCGCATCCAATTTTGAAACCAAACAATTCAGGGACTCGCTCAAACACATACCTAGTCGGTTTATTGTATGACCTATATTCAGTCCAGTCATTTTAGGTTTAATCTGCAGAAAAATTCCTAGTGAGCCTGATTTTTTGTACACACCTATATTACGGTGTTGTAATGAAGATGTGAAAAATAGACATCGATATCGTGCAGGCTAAAAAAATTATAAAGGCCAAAAGGTCACGAAAATCAGTTTATCGCAAATATCTCGTGACCTATAGTTCGAAGGTCAATAGAGGTCATTATAAAAACTGTTCCTAGTAAAATCATCTACAAAAAATGTCTCTTGTCTTTTCTGTAAAATCAACCGTTTTCGGAGCAGAGCGCTGAGTATCTACAGTTGTAACTCCTGGCCAGACAAGTATATACGTTAGCGATAGGCGCGAGTAAGTGCAAGTAAGATAGTAAGTTAGCTTTTTACAACGTTTCACTCCATATCTTTCGGTTACTCAGTAAATGTATAATACTAGCAGTACAAGTTTTACTATTATATGTTACTATTATTTTAAATACAGTTTCTAAAATAAATGTGATCCAGTTATGACAAAACATCATCATAGAAGATATAATAATTTGTGTTAATTGCAAAAAAAAGTAATGGCAAAATACGTAATATTGTCTTCTCCAAAGACATTAAAATATGTAAAATCTATATAAAGTAATATAAATAATAATCATTAATATAAAATAAGTAAGGTCTGGTACTCACGAACTCTTGTATTATTCTGGAAATTCTACCGCAGATCGCGTACAATCTATTGCGCATTTTTTTCCTATCTGGAATAGAAAACGCACCACAATTCACTACACCGTTAGTGCATCCTGGCACTAAGCCTTAAATGTGAAGTTGAAACAGACTAATGAGTGAATAACACGTTTAAAACAGAAGGAACATCTTAATCTATAGAGGATACTAAAGTCTCACATAAAAACTAATAAAGTGATAAGCTTTGATGATATCTTCGAGGTTCACTTTTACTAATATTTAATTGTACTTTTAGAAACGTATCCAATTACCTATACATTTATATACATTTATTCCAATGGTATCCTTATCATAAAGCGATGCAGCATGAGAAAACATTTTAGTTTAACATTCAAAAACTAGTACAGTTGCTGTTATGCGTACATTTTTATTTTTTTTTCTCATTCTCTGTAATTTTATATCTTTTTAGAATAGTTTTAAAGGTGAAAGTGCTTTTTTTGAGCTAGGACAAATTGGCACCACAAAAATTACCATAAAAAGATTACAAAAGTCTTAAAAATATTTTTACATCGAAAAATAATGATATTGTTTGTGAAGAATTTTCACGTAATATCTTTTAATTGTATTTATCTTAATTTCTCAGGGTCTACAACTTTGTTGGTATTTTCAAAAATATCAACATGCAAATATAAAAAAAAAAATTATCAACATAAGTTTAACATTAACTTTTTCTACCGATCATAAATACAATCTCTTTTTTATTATATTTTTGTTTAAGCTACATATTTGAAAAAAGTAAAAAGAAATTCGTTTCATAGACAATTGTGATGATTTAAAATATTTATTATATTCTGTCGTGTATCCGAATTTGTCAAAAAGCTAATATGGCCGTTAGAAGCGCGTCATAAATACTTTCTGACGTTGTTTATATTTTCGCAAAAAGGTATTGGCGTATATTGTAATATATACTGGTTCTCTGTGATGATTATAATGTTATGTGTTTGTGCAGTGGGTTGAAAGACCATTTCTTATGATGTATTAAACGTCACAGGAGGAAACGATGTCAAACAACACTGTCGGCTCATCTGGGCCTGCTCCCGGCAAAATACGTGGACCAGGACGTCCTCCGAAGCGTACGTGTACCTGGTGCGCTGAAAGTAAAACACCACTTAAATATGTGTTGCCTACAGAAAATGGAAAAAAGGAGTTCTGCTCAGAAACGTGTCTCTCTGAATTCAGGCAAGCTTACAGTAAAGGCGCGTGCCTTCATTGTGATAACGTTATTCGTGGTAATGCTCCTTCTAGCAGCAAAAATTTCTGCTCTACATATTGCTTGAATAAATATCAAAAGAAAAATGAAAAGAGAACCACATCTCCTCAATCAGGCAATGGTGCAAATGGTGTAGAAAATCATACTAATAATAATTCTACAGGTTCCTATTATGATATCTATCAGTCTTTTGACTGGACTGAATATATGAAAGAGACAAATAGTACAGCTGCTTCACAAGACTGTTTCAAACAAGCACCAGTTCCTCCTGTTAATGATTTTAAAGTGGGTATGAAGTTAGAAGCATTGGATCCTCGCAACTTGACCTCTACATGTATTGCAACTGTAGTGGGAGTTTTAGGTCCTAGACTGAGGTTGAGATTAGATGGTAGTGATAATAAGAATGATTTCTGGCGACTTGTTGATGCTGGTGACATTCATCCCATTGGATATTGTGAAAAAAATGATGGTATGTTACAACCACCACTCGGTTTTCGTATGAATGCTAGTAGTTGGCCAATGTTTTTGCTCAAAACTTTAAATGGAGCTGAAATGGCACCACCGAAAGTATTTCAACCTGAGCCACCAACCCCCAAATCAAATTTGTTTGTTGTTGGGCAAAAATTGGAAGCAGTTGACAAAAAGAACCCCCAATTGATATGTTGTGCTACAGTAGGTGCTGTAAAAAATGACCAAATACATGTGACATTTGATGGTTGGAGGGGAGCCTTTGATTATTGGTGCAGATATGATTCTCGAGATATATTCCCAGTTGGCTGGTGTGCTAGGGCTGGGCACCTACTCCAGCCTCCTGGGCAAAAAAGTGCTACAGCACCTTCAAGGTTAGTAAAACATCGAATTATATTGCTGTTTATAAAAATAAAGTGTAATACAAACTAATGCATAGACTTTTTCTTATGACAAATTATTATTTAACCTGTTTTCTGTGAAATTCCTCTTTTAATTATGCAGCATATGATTGGCACAAACTCTTTCACTAGGATGTGGCAAGTCACATCCAGAGAATATAATATAATTTTTTTTTCCTTTATTGTTAAATTCACATTTCCTCAACTTCCTTGTTGTAAGAAACTATATGTCCGACCCGTTCCAAGGTGCAAAATATATTTCAAGGACATATTCATATGTCCTACCCATACAGGCTATGGTATACATTTGATGCATTTATATGTCCTGCTCGGTTAACAGTTTAAAGAAATGCTTTAAAGTTCTTTCGTACATTGTAAAAAAAGAATAATTTGACAGATATATATGATCTATTTCTTTGTATGCTTATTTTGAATTGATAGAATAATTAAGATTAATTCAAACAATAAACATGAATATTGTTTTCTATTTTAAATAAATATAAATTTTTTCTAGGTTCAAATTGCGTCAAAGCAGTATACCAAATGCAGCTCTTCCAGAAGGTGGATCAACTGGAGCTGGTAATTCTAATAGCACATCACAATCAATACCAGTTGTGCCAGTTCAATTGCGCATACGGAGTAGTTGTTTTGGTGGCAGCAGCTCTTTCCCAAGTACTGTAACAGGATCAGGACCTTCTGGTGCAGCAGAAGTTCTTGCTAGGGAACTACTCACTGTTCATTCTGATCCGCAAAGGCTTACTAGAGCAATATTGACTGCATCAAGCAACTATTCCAATATTACTAATGTACAGGTATGTAGCACAAAAAACATTCTTAAAGAAAATCTTTTTATTTTAAGCTTCACATTTGTAAGTTCGTTTGGCATCATTGATATAGAAATTATAATTATAAATTGTTGTAGAGCAATCATATTTATCTTTATCTTCAAACTAGTTTCTGCCAGTGACTTTGTCCGCGTGGAATAGTTACATTGGGCTAATGCTAACATGTAGTGGAAGCTCTCAAAAGGAAAAAAGAACGATTTTGAAACATTATTCATTGGTGCTCTGCTCCTATTGGTCTTAGCGTGATGATATATAGCCTTCCCCAATAAATGAGCTACATAACACTGAAAGAATTGAACCAGACCAGTAGTTCCTGAGATTAGTGGATTCAAGCAAACAAACAAACCCTCCAACTTTATAATATTAGTATAGATTTAATTCAATGGACTCAACTTTGTAGATGACATACAAGATCTCATTCATGTAATGAATGAAGATTCAAGTAATGCTTAGATAAATTACAAGTGTTTATTGAAAAATTTAGATTATGTACCATTAATGCCACAAGCCTGCTTGTGGCTAATCTTTAATTAATTAGTAAATGTTAACTATAATATATATACCTGTAAAAATGGAAAAGCTTAAGTACTATAGCAAATATTTGAATTAAGTTAAGGATCTTGAAGATACTATGTACAGTACATACCAATTACAATTAATAAAGTTAGATTTGTTATATAAATAAATATCTAACAATGAATGTACTTATATAAATATTACAAAACACTATCCCTAATGTTATGAGTGTGTTTCAAAGGATAATACAGAATATAATGTAACCTTTAATACAGTTTAGAAAGCGATTTTATAATTATTCTTTGAAAAATATAGTATTAATCCCTATAAATTAATCATTTTATAATAGGCACTCGTTGTGATGGCTGTTTTGATGTTTGTCCACTCATGAATTTTCATATTAACTTATAAGTGCATTGCTGTTTATTATCAATAGAGAATGTGGCAGTTAGTCCTAAAATTTGTCATGTTTTAGGACACAAAATTAATTTAGTATACTGATTTCTACATTATATATATTTATATGTGTAACTATATATCTCTCTAACTACTACTATATTTAACTAAGTATACAATATCTTCATGCAATCAAATCTTTTCCATTCCCTTTACTAACAAAAACAAAAACCACACCATTGGTCAGAATCCTTAATGGATTATAATTATTAGTGTACTTACTTGTAACACAATTAGGCATTTATATTTTTCAAAATTATATATGATTATATCCTATGTATAGACAAAAGTATATTGACATGTTGTGTCACTATTGTATGGGTCATAACAGCCATCATAGCTTGACACTATTATGGCCATAATTACCTTGGGCAATTATTGTAGATGAAAATAGTCTTTTAAAAATCATATCATTGTAATGAATATCTAATACAACACAAAATATTGAAAATTATATATACCAAAAAAAAGTTTTTTTAAACTGTCAATCTCAAAGTGCCAAAAAATGGTTAAATATTACACATGTCTAAGTCACATGGACGCTTATATTAATGCCACATTAATAAGATCATTCCACTAATGTAAAGCTGTACCTACTAGGTAGCTAATAATAAATAAATCATGGATTATGATTCTTATAGAGCTACTAATATAAAACTTTGTTACATGCAAGACTATTAAATTAAAAATTGTGAAGCCTATATATTTTGAATTCTGGGTTTCCAGGTTTCCACAGGAAATAAAAGTTACTCAATAAAGGTTCCTGCAGACCTCACAAATGACGAGTTTAAGAATTGGCTGAAGGCAGTTTGCAGTGGTGTGGGTTGGTGTGTGGGAATGATAGAGATTGATACAGGCGAAGCTGCTGGTCGGCCCTGTACACTATGTGGAGAGTCTACCTCTAACAATGTGTCATCAGCTCTGAAAAGGCCTAAAAGTGTAAGTTTGGTACTTTTAGTTTTATAGGTAATATACAGAAATGCAATATATTTTTAATTACATTAAATTTTTTTTTCTTAAATATTGCTTAACATGTCCCATATTACGCGGTGGGAAAATCAACCCTACATCAACCATGGTACACGTGGCATGGAATGTGTTAATCCATTAAAACGTTAATAGATGTAATTTTATAATATTAAAAAAAAATATATATTCTTTTCATCAGGACAATTTGTCTATCTAAAAAGTTATTTTTTGAAGAGTCTTTTTAATAGTTCTGTAGTGTAATGGCAGCATTTATTTGATGATAAGCAAATCCAAAAATAATGGTGGCTACTTTGGCCTACTTCGGCTAGTTGTCATTTTGCCTCTTGTACTTGCTCACAACACAGTGAAGGTGAAGAGACGTCTGGCCCACACAGTTCATCTAAATATATAGAAATACAGCGCTATGATTTTTATCCATGACGAACTTTGAAATTACTCAACCGGTCTACATGAAAGTTGGTGTTTTTGTATAATTTGGACCAATTAGAGAAATAGGATAATTTGTATTTTAATTAATGGTCTCATTATTTTTAATTACAAATTAAATGATTGTCGATGTTGATTATTGTTATTGATTGTAAGTAAGATTGTAAGTTTCATCAGCCTTAAACAGGGTGCTTTAAATTAGTTGACAGAAAACTGTAGGACTGACTGTTATTGATATTTTATAGACGACACCATTTTCATTAACTGAGCCACAGCAACGCGTGGCTGGGTCAGCTTGCAAATAAATAAATAAAAATGAATATTCAACTAGTCCATGCTGCTCACTGCCTAAAAGCGCGGTTTTCAGAACTTTGTAACTTGTAAGTTTTGTAGGAGGTAGAGCCATGCTGAAGCTATTATTGGTTTCAGTATGAAGGGGTTGGCTCGTCAGGGGTAGTACCCTCTCATAGAAACATCCACATGAACAGTTCTTGCAATGTTGCGTTTCATTCGGTCAATGAGAGCGTCGGAGACGAACAGGCAGGTCACGTGATAGTAGGTGATCACCGCTGATAGATAATAGCAACGCCAGGGGAGTAGCAAGTGCGTTGCCGGCCTTTTGCCCTCTCATATAAAAAAGAAAAACTTATTTCCCCAGACCATAGTAGCTTTAGAATAAGTAGGTCCATGTCTGGTAAGAGTTAACGGGGGTTTCGGTTACTGTGGCAGGAGGAGAGTCCGAGCAGGAGCGCGAGTGCGAGTGTGTGTGCGGGTGTGAGTGCGAGTGCTAGTGCGAGCGCGAGTGTGAACGGGGGCGAGTGCTCGGGCGCGAAGGTGGCGCGCGTGTCGCCGGAGCGGGCGGAGCCGGCGTCCTCGACGACTGGGGGGAGCGCGCCCCCGCCCCCCGCGCCCGCCGCGCCCCCTGCCGACTGGTCCGTCGAGGACGTCATCGGGTTCATTGCCGCAGCCGACCAAGCGTTGGCCGCGCACGCCGATCTCTTCAGGAAACATGTGAGTACTTCTTTTTTTTATCAAGGACGTACAGGCTTTGTTGTTCTGAATATAGCGTGAGTGTTTTTGCCAGGGTCGTACAGTCCTCGACAGTCTTCTTGGCTGTTGTGAATGTAGCGCGAGTGTTTTGTTTTACTAGGGACGTACAACCCACGTCATTCTTTTTGGCCCTTCTGAACTGAATATATAGCGTGAGATTTTTTCTACCAGGGACGTACAGACATTCAATAGTCTTCTTGGTTGCTGTGAATATAGCGTTTGTGTTTTTTTACCAGGGACGTACAGTCAACTTCAGTCTATTGGCCCTTCTGAATATAACGTTTGTGTTTTTTTTACCTGGGACGTACAGTCTTCATCAATCTTATTGGCTGTTCTGAATATAGTGTTTGTGTTTTTTTCTTACCAGGGATGTACATTCCTCATAGTTTTATTGCCTGTTGTGAATTTAGCATTTTTTTTAACAGAGACATACAATCCTCGACAGTCTTTTTACCTGTTCTGAATATAGCTGTAAAGTCAGACTTGTGCATAATATAATCAAGGGCTCAATACAAATCAGAGTTCAAATATTATTATAGGAATCTAAATGAGTGTGATGTGAATCAATAAAAATTCGTGAAATGTTGGCTACATCCTCATAATCTTTAAGGAGCTTGTGATGAATTATAGTATGTATAAGTCTCCTTGTCATCTATATTGTAAGTCATGGGAAATACTATTGAATTCAGTACTAAGGAGTCTCCCCTCCCGCACAGCCCACAAAATTTTGATCTGATCTGAAATCCCTCTGAGTGTAGCTGCGCCATTGTTTGTATGCCCCTTTTTGTATATAATTGGAAGTGATAATGGCTTAGTTGATAGCTTCTTCGGACACAGCATTAGTAGTAAGTAGTTTTCACTTCCCCGCAGCCCACACAACTTTCATACTGAGACCCTTTGAGTGTCTACTTTGTGTTTCC
This sequence comes from Antheraea yamamai, assembly GCA_036509395.1. Lineage (NCBI taxonomy): Eukaryota > Metazoa > Arthropoda > Insecta > Lepidoptera > Saturniidae > Antheraea > Antheraea yamamai. The sequence goes on from AP028446.1 coordinate 9,204,794, forward strand.
ATGCCGCTTTTTGTATATAATTGAAGTGATCATGGCTTAGGTTTTGGCTTGTTCAGACACAGCATCAATTGATGTAAGTTCGAATTCTAGCAACCGTACGGAGCTTTCGGTGTAGGAATATATTGTATTTAATCCATGGCATGGTGGCTTTCTTTAAGTTTGGCTGCTACCATCCTAGAGTTGAAAATGTGTCGTCAAGCACCTGTTGATGTTCCCCCTATAGTTTTAGCATGTTTACCCTGTTTACCATCTTAGACCACATTGCTATTTCTCATCTGATGATATTGTCGTTAACCGCGAAAACCTATACAGTATTAAAAAAATACATACATCCTCAAAATGTTTATTACTAAGTGGATCGTGACGAATTTATAATGAAAACAGTTATAGTAATCGTAGGTCCTGATGGCTATTAGATTATTGCAAGTTGTGGAAAATTCGATATAGTAAGAAGTCCTCTGTCCCTCATAGCACAAACATTTTGATACTGAGCCCCTTTAAGTGTAATGTGTCACTGCTTTTATATCCTTTGTATGTTATGCTCTTTAATATTTCCTTACATGATTTATCAATGATACCTATCAATTTCTATACTTGCACTTTTTTTATACCATTGTAAAGAGTATCCTGTGTCCTTCTCCAGTTCACAAGAAGTTATCTTTACACTTTATGTGGATATATTACTTATATGGTATCCCAGAAAGTAACGATATACATGAAACGGGAAAGTCCTACTCATGTTGTAGTGACATAGTACAAGTAAAAACCTTGTTTTTTTTTTTTAAGAAACCATTTGAGTTGTTCAAAAGGGTCAGTCTATGGTGCCATCTCCATTAAACAGTAAAGCTATATTCACGTAATTTTTTTGCTTTTTTTATATCAGTGTGTTACCTTCCATAGTATACTATGCATTTAATTGTGTTTGAATTACTCTCATAGTGACTTAGCTTTTGATATTTGGACTGATTTGATGTATTTTACCAAGTGACTTGACTTTTTGTCTTTGTAAATTTATTAAATGACGGGATGTATTTTAATGAGATTTGTCATGTAACTTTATTATGTAGAAAAGAAGATAGTTTTGGTAATGGTTTTAAATAAATTGGCACATTGACACAGGTATACAATTACTAGTGTCATTAGTATAAATTATATTTTAATATGGTTTCATTTTACTTGTTTGTTTTTATGAATATTCTGATCATGATTTTTTATGGATTATGCCCTTATTTCAGGAAATTGATGGGAAAGCTCTTCTGTTATTGAACTCTGATATGATGATGAAATACATGGGCTTAAAACTGGGTCCTGCACTGAAAATATGCAATCTTGTATCAAAAATAAAAAATCGTCGACATTATAGCACTTAAGTTTATAATAAAAATAATTCATTATTTACTCTTAGAGTGTGAAACTGTAAGTTTCAAAATATTTTATTCTTATATAAGGATTTTGTGCATTTTGAAAGAATTCTTGTGTCTGGTTTATTTAAAATACTGTTTATTATCCATTTCTTCATAGGAATCTCATGATAATAAATTCAATTGAATAAATAGTTTGATTAGAGCCAATACCACCTCACGAACATATAGAATGCCTTTACATGTTTTTTGTAATCTGATTATTTACATAGTAAGGATAATACGCGTTTATAATTTGTTTGTCGTATGTCTGTTTGTTTGTCTGAACTTATCTCCTTCATGAGCTGCTTTTATAGTGACTCGATTATGTAGCAAGTTGATCAGTGAAACACGATGTTTGGTTATAAAATATTAAACAATAATACGAGGCTAATAAAAAGTAATCAAATCCAATCTGTTCTATTCGTGACAGATATAATAGATATAGATATGTGTTTTCTCTACCCCTTGAAAGATTATAATCTTCATTTGTAATCAGTAAATAAATTGAGCAATATGAATGTTAGAGTAATTTTATAAAACATTCTGAATGTTTTCGCTATGTGACGGTGGTTTATTGTTTAAAAGAATATATATACCAAAATGTAATATATGAATTATAGTATGCTCATTAAAACTTAGATTTTTAATCTGTGTTAAATTTACAAACAATATACACAATCTGTATCTTCTTATCATCAAACAAATACTTGTATAATATACAAGATAATAGTTTATTATACTTATGTTAGTATTTATAATGAGTAAATTGCATTTAATGTTAAATGTGCTCACTTAGCATTTAACCTACAAATCTTTTATATGATTTCTTTCATTAACTGTGTTCAAATATTATTTGAAACGGTTATTTTGTATATAAAATTACATTAGTAACTAGTCGTGCGTCAAACTATTGCCTGAAACTATATTATTATAACATACTTCCAAAATAAATGTATATAGAAATTTTACTGTAGCCTAGGGTGTTAGTGCCTTTCCAATTAGTACTTAAAAGATTTCCAGAAAGATTTACCAAATACACTGAATAGCAATAATGTCAGTGAAGATAAATAACAGTGACTGTGATTAAAACTGGTGATTATTTTATTATAATATGCCATTATAAAAACAATTTCGACATTACTTTCTGTACATTACCATTTGTTTTTTCATTTGAATTTTTTACAGGATAAGGCTTTAATTTGACGTCAGACACAGAACGTGTCACTTTTATAGTAAAAACATGACTTTAATTTGACCTCACGCACACCATATACGTCGCATTTATACCAGGTGAATGTTTAGACAGTAGCAATATTTATGGAGAATACTCTGCACTCGATTCTCGTTCTAAATCAATTTAAAAAGTAGGTGCTTAATATTTGACCTAATCATTTAGAAAAAATACATAAATTATATGCAATCCCTTATGCATCTTTGTTAAAGCACAGTGTCAGTAACCGTCGGGCGAAGTGAAAGTGAAGCGTGAAAAACGGGATCAATGATCAACTAACAAAGGATAATTTTTCGAAGTTTGAACAAAGAAAAGGTTTATTGTCCGTTTTATTATCGAAAGTTATTAACTCCGGGTCGCGGCTCGCAGGTTTTGTTACCGGTCATTCAACCTAGGTTTATTTAGGTTTGTATCCATACTTTTGAAATTCTTAGAATAAAGTTAAACTAAGGTTATCTTTGTGTTTTATTAGTATTTGTTTTGATATTATTATTTTATATGTTAAATGTGACCATGAAGTACTATATCTTAAAACACTGCGAGTTAACCTTTCACTTGGTATAAATATGACATGTATGATTTATCTGTAAGGTCGAATTATATTCATAAATTCACTGGGTAACTTGTGTTATATCGTTCCTTATTGTGACTATGGTATGCATGATTCGATCGCGGTTAAGTTTTTTTCTAAGGATGCTTATTATTATTTGCCATTGTGAAGTGTTATAATGTTTAAAAATTTCATCATGTGATATTTAAATGTTATCTGTTATAGTAATAAATATTAATAATTAATAATGTGTTGGTTTGATAATTATGCCGATGTGTATTTTAAGTTTATACATGACATGAATAATGAATAAGTTTGAAAGTTATTGGAAGCCTATATTTGGATGTAAATAATTGTAATTGAATAATTTGATAATAAAGTATCATAAATATAATTTAAATCTATTACGTATATAGGTATGAATGATATTCACTATTTGTCTATTAAGGTTATTTAATCAATGTGTACTGTAGTTTTGAAATTGCTGCAAATTTATGGTTTAATTTTGTTCGCATTGAATTAAATTGTTGTTAATTTATGTTCATTAAGCTATTAAGATATTTTGTTTTACGACCAGAGTACAGCATATTCGTCTAACCTTTGTATATAGAAACTAGAAAACGAAAATCGTGTGAATATACACAATAATTGAAAACAATATATAAAACATTTATTTTATTATTGTAGAATTTTTTTATATGTTTATGTATGTAAATAGATAATTGAAAACAGATGTGTATAAAATAATTAACATATTAAAAGCTATGAAAGTTTTGTTTTATTTAAACTGACATAAGCGAGTAAACTGGTAAGTATTAAATCAATTATAGTAGGTATACTTCTTAAAAAAATACGGCATTGGTGTGGTAAAATACGCATTTATATGGGTTACTAGCGGGCCCGGCAGACGTTGTCCCGCCCTGATTATGAAAAAATCATTGACAAATTATATACTAAAACGTTCCTCATTAATCACTCTATCCATCAGTGAAAACCGCATGAAAATCCGTTAGGTAGTTTTTGAGTTTATCGCGAACAGACAGACAGACAGACGCGGTAGGGGACTTTGTTTTATACTATGTAATGATGTGTACCGAACGTTAGATAGACTTAGAAATATGTTCTTTACTAGTAAAAAGTTACATATAATAATAATTTAAAATAACCAACGGCCCAGAAGAAGGTAAAATATTAGGTCTTCTTTACCTATGAAATTGCCGTTTTCTATGAAAAAATTTAAACGAATTTTTTTCATGTATTTTTTATTTGTATTAATCGAAGTAATCACCCATGCAATCAATGCATCTTTGCCAACGCAGTGGCAGTTTATTGATGCCCTTCTTAAAGAAATCAGCTGGATGGGAGGCAACAAATTCTTCAAAAGCATTTTGTACTGCCTCTCGGGTATTGAATTTTTTTCCCGCCAAGGAATTATCCAAATTCTGGAAAAAGTAGTAGTCTGTAGGCGCAAGGTCTGGTGAGTAGGGCGGATGACGGAGAACTTCCAACCCCAGTTCTTGCAACTTGTATACCATCTGCTGTGCAGTATGAGGTCGCGCGTTGTCGTGCAGGAGCAGCGGAGACGAGCGATTGACCAATGCTGGCTGGAGATGTGCCAGCTTCTCCATCATTGTGTTCAGTTCTTCACAGTACACATCTGCAGTAATGCTCACCCCGTTTGGTAAGAAGCTGTGATGAATTACACCGGCGCTAGACCACCAAACAGTGACCATCACTTTTCTAGGGGTAAGGTTTCGTTTAGGGCATTGTTTAGGTGCTCAACTAGGATCCAACCAACTTGCTGAGCGCATGCGGTTATCAAACAGAATCCATTTTTCATCGCAGGTAACAATGCGGTTCAAAATTCCTTCATTTGTGTGTCTGTTGAGCAGTGCAAGGCAAGTCTCGACGCGTACTTCGCGCTGGCCATCATTGAGTTCGTGGGGCACCCATTTGTCAAGCTTTTTTACCTTGCCAATTTGATGCAAATGGACCAATATTGTTTTGACGCTAACGTCGAAAGCTGCTGCTAATTCAGCCGTAGATTGTGTATCATGAGCTTCCACAATCGCCTTTAATTCGTCATTGTCGACCATTCTTCGGACGACCGCGAGGTTCATTTTTCAGGTCGAAATTCCCAGAACGGAAGCGAGCAAACCAATAACAGGTGGTGCGTTGGTTTGTAGTGTTAGCTCCGTAAACGTCGTCGTCGCACTGTGGCTGCGGCGATAGGACAAGATCTCTCGCTGCCGAGCGTGGTTGCGGCCATGCTTGGCAGCGAGAATGTATGGAATATTGTGGCCTCCTTCTGCGAGGAAGTCGTCTCGCAGAAGGAGGCGGCGGAGAGGGTCCGTGAGGAGGACCCCCTGAGTGGTCGTCTCCGCCAACGGAGGACCGGCAGGAGGAGGCGGCAGTTCGATCGTCTCCTCCCGCTATCGTAGTCGGGCTTAGGGAAGATGGGCCGGTCGGGGGCCTATCGTCCCCTTGCACAGGTCCGGCGGATGGAGGAGACGGCCGGTAATCACATAGCCGTCTCCTTCCACAGAGGAGGCCTGGCGGCGCCTGTTTGACGCTGGGCCGTCCGCTTGGGGCGACACGATGAAGTCCACTGAGATCTCGTGTCGCCCCAAACAAAGCGGAAGGTAGGAAAAAAAAGATAGCCGAGGTGTGCCGTGCACCCTTGAGCTAGTTGTCAAAATAAAATCAGCTGAGTGCCTTAAGCGCTCGCCTTAGTAGTCCGGTGAAGCTGTTAAGACTTTGCTAGGTCAATAGCGTAATCAGTTCGAGAAAAAAAAATAGAAATGTCTGTCTATTTATATGAACACGAATCACTGCTAAAGTAACTGCTGGGTTCACAATAAAACCTCACCTTGGTCCACTCTATCAAACGTTATTGTAATTTTGAATGACGGCTCGAGGTAAGTACGAGAGAAAAGTATTAATCAAAAGTAAACGCAATTTGTTTAGTCACGATTAAAATTATATAGATGGCACCACTATGGCTGTGATAGGCCGATTATAATTATGTCATTTTCGTAAACGAAAACAAATTATGTTGAAATATATGTTATTTAAATAATTATAACAGTTGGATTTTATAACCCGATTCCCAGATTTCAACGATTATGGGAAAATCATATTTTTGCTGTAGCAATGGTTGGTTGTTATATTTCGTAGCTATTTTATTTAACAGTAAAATAATATAAATCTCACTTATTCAGTACTGTGCGTTTCTTAGGTCACTATATTTATAGTAACATTAATCGCGCGCGAAATTAAATTACCATTTCGCACTTTGCTCAGTAACAATCGTGAAAATACTCATTTTTAGTGTAGGTACACTATAGTCTTTTTCTTTCGCGTCACCAATGTCTTAAAAAAGTTGTAGGGCTTCTATTAACTTCAATTTCGGTTACATTTGAATTATGCAAGATTTTTATACAAAATTTCCATAGACATCTATTAATGAAGTCACATCGACTGCAGGAATATAATCTTTTAAAGCCCGAAGCGATTGTTACTTTGTACGAGAATAGTTTTTAGGGAAATTATTATCATGTGATGGATTTTATTTGTTAATAATCTTGGGTTACTTGACCCTATATTTTGTAATATTTGTAGCGTTCGACTTTTATACAAAAGTAATGTGTTCTAATAATATGACCCACTTGATAACGGAAGTGTAATCATTTTCAAGAAAGAAGATAGAATGCCAAAGTGGAAAGAAAAATTTGTCTTTCGGCCGCGACAATTTTAAATACACGATAACATATTATATGTAATACATTTTTCAATAGTAATAATTTTATTGAATTTAAATCTATATTAGTTAATTAATATTAATAATAATTTAATAATAATATAAAGAGGTAAAGTTTGTGAATTTGTGACGTTGTGAGTTTGTGACGTTATAGGGGGTAACTCAGGACCTACTTGTCCGATTTGAAAAATATATCATCACGCTAAGCCCAATAGGAGCGGAGCACCAATGAAGAATGTTTCAAAATCGGGTTTTTTTTCTCTTGTGAGCTTCGCGCGTGTTAGCATTAGCGCAAAGTAACTATTCCACGCGAACGAAGTCGCAGACAGAAGCTAGTAAAATATAATTTTTTGATGGATAATATAATTCACATTCTGAATTTACATAAACTGCTCCTTCTGACACTATATATCGTGATCACGTACAGGAACAATACGTGTTCATCGCTTTAAGACGGAAAAATAGCAGCTCAACATCACTTTTGCTTTTCGGCCTAAATAAATGTGGCGTTGGTGTTAATACAGTGCAACTATGTCTAAGTACAACTCTTTAGCGAAGAATCAAATGTTCAGAAACGAATCATTTCATTGTTCGGAGGCAGAGATATCCAATTTTTCCTCGGGACCACATCATGGCAATTATAATGACAACAGGAAATGTATATTTTATTGCAATAATTATGAACCTAATACCACTATATAATAGTGTAACACGAACAATTTAAATGTATGAAGTTGATAATTATAGTAAGACTATAAAATTACAATTAGATGAAATGAAAACAATTTGAAACGGTAACAGTTAAGTGGTGACGTATTCTGACACTGCGCTGTTTGATGTACCTACCTACTTTAGAACACTACTATGGCGTAGGCTGTGAAGAAGAAAAACATTGTGCTGAGATCACAGCATCATGGTTAGTATTTTTTCTAATATTAGATTGGATATATACCCCAAGTTGAAAATCTATTAAATATATCTACATATTTGATCTCTTCAGGTAACTGCACTTAAGAGCCCGACTACTTCGTAATTTTCAGGCGAGTCTGAAATGAAAGTAATGCTGTGAAACATAAAATATATTATCAATATTATTTTAGGTTGCGTATAGATGTGTTTTTCTGCAATCCTTACTTATAATAAATTAAATATATATAAATATTCAACTGGTGATATTCAAACTTGAGGTCTCATAATGATATTAAATATGTGATTTATATATATTTCAATTAGAACAAAATAAAGATAATTAAAGGTAATTTGGCTACATGGAAGACAAAAAAAATAAATTCTGTAGATCTATAGTTTAAAAGGCATTAAAATGCATTAAACAAAATTAAGTAACGATTAAAAATTCGTAATGTTCCCACTTGTTTGGTTAAAACTAGATAGGTATAATTATTATAAAGTCTTTATTTTGTCTTTTTTTTAACCTATAAAAAACATCTTACAGATATTAGATCTATGAAATATCTAAATATCTATTATATGAAGTTTATAAAATTGCGGTTACCACTTGTGACTTATTTAAAAAAAAGTATTTCACGAATATGAATAGTTTTTTTTAGTTAAAAGTGTTCTTCTCTTGTATAAAAAAATTGCCTTATGTATCTACAAGACCACCCTACTGTGGGAATCTAGACGCTGAAGCACCTATTACCTTCCTCTAAATCCACCCCTAATATGGTCTGAGATAACAAATAAGGATTATAACTTATATACAATTTTTCGATGAACTAAGCTAGTGTAGCATAATAGAAATAAGTACCACAACGTATAAAAAAATAACCTACATATTATAATAATGACTTCATATAGCTATCAATATTCATCTTTGTTATCATCTTTTGTTGTCAAACTAGTTGATAAAATGATATTTCTTCGCTTAGTTGTAAAAGAATTGTGTACAAAGAGAGTAAAATTAGATAAAAAACCGTTTGAAAAGTTATAGTTTACTTTGTTTTATTATAATTATTTATTTCTTCATTATTATAAAACATTTTTATTATAAAATTTACCAATACATACAACTTATAGTATTGTGGCTGTCTTCGTGCCTAGTGTCATTGAAAGAGAGTGGCGACTACGTTGCGTGGACGCAGCTTCATTCCAGTCAAGTCGTTCAGTCAGTCTGTTACCGCTGTTCATTTAGAACAGCGTTGTATCTGTCTCTGATGTTGCACTGACGTCGCGGGTGATCGAAACAAAGTTTTGTGTATACTTTTTTTATTGTACAAACATAGACAATGGAGTTGCAAAGACATAAGAATGAAAATGGTAAGAGAACTTAATTGGTGAAAGTACGCAACATTTTTTATGAGATATTGACCCTGTTTTTGCAAATATCGAGGTTTTGTCATTTCACTCAATAGCACTGACAGGAGTAAATAATAAAGCAATAATAATAAGATTAATGCATATTTATACATATTTTAAAAGGTGGTAGAGCTAGCTAGTAACGTTAGTATAACAAGTAGTTCTATTGTTGAGATGAGTGGTTGTCAGTTCAATTCTAGCATTGTATATCAGCTGTTTCGATATCGTATTATAAAATATGTTTATTTGGAAATCAAAAGGCCTTGTGCAGTATTCTTTTTAATGTTACAAGAATGCCTTTTTATTTTAAACCTGATGCGAAGGATAATCGTTGTGTTAAATATATTGGATGATTGGATAATATATTTTATTAGATTAGTAATAAAGTTGGTTTCCTGAGGCCTTTAATTTTTTTTCGCTTTCTTTTTTATTGTGTATATCATATGGTGATGGAGGCAAACTCTCGAATTTTTGCAAATTTTTGGTTGATTCACGTACCTGCTTGAGATAAGAAAATCCCGAAATATCCCTTGCGTTTTCCTGTTGTTGAAATAACGAATTGAAATTGTGTTACGTTGGTGAATGTATTACTTTATAATATAATAAATGCTTCTTACCAAATAATTATTGCAACAGTAACCAAGATAAATACGGTAGTATGTAGATAATTAAATAGGCCGTCTATGTAGTACCTTAATATGATTAGTTTGTTAATAAACTCGAGCTGTCAAAATCGACAGTAATTCTTTATTTTTTAATTTGAACATTATTTTGGTTCTTTTTCCAAAGTGTACGTCTATAACTATATATATATATATATATATATATATATATATATATTTATTAATTTTGTTCTATTACACCGGCTGCAAGCTTGTACAAATACGTTATTATGCTAGTGATAATCTCTACTAAGAGTGTTGACCACAAACTAATATCTGTTTGAGTTTTATGTGTTTGACATTCAGTATAATCGTAAACAATGAATGTTTTATCTAATTTTATGTCTTTGAACACATTACACCAGTTTTATCTTTCTGCATATGCACTAGGGGTACAAAGTTTTTTCTTCGCATATTAATATGTTTATATATTTTCAAATTGACTGATAAAAAAAAATTGTCCTGCAACTACATCATTACATCTATAGAAATGTATTGTCTTTCATGCATGTAATACATAATATTCTGTATATTTTCTAAACACAGCGTATATAAATATACCTTTATTTTTCCTAGCAAACGACCATGGCATTTTAGACATGTTAATACAACACAAGCATACATAACATACTTCTATCATCGCGTGAATTAATCAAGTGTCATCAATAGTCTAATATTTAATTATTAGAGTTATAACTAATGATCCTTGTAAATGGATCATATTTTTCAGATGCCTTTAAAACATTGGCATTACGTCTTTTTTTTAATCTATACTAATATATAAAGCTGAAGAGTTTGTTTGTTTGTTTGGTTGAACGCTAGGATCTCAGGAACTACCAGTCCGATTTGAAATACACTTCGGTTTTAGATAACTCATTTATCGAGGAAGGCTTTAGGCTATATATCATCACGCAAATATCAATAGGAGCGGAGCACCAATGAAGAATGTTTCAAAATCGGGCACTTTTTTCCTTTTGAGAGATATCGTTAGCGTTAGTATTATATACGTTGCCATGGTAACGCGGTAAGTTTGTATCGTAAACGTTTTCAAAGTTTATTTTGTTTTCCTATTCAAAATTTGTTATCTATTACGTATTATAAAAATAAAGTTTGTGTATGTACAATTAAAATAACTACTTTTTGATGAATGTATATGGCTACAAATGACGAAAAAATTTTTTTTATATTTTGTCTGTTTGTTCCGTGTAATCTCCAAAACGGCTGGACCTATTTTAACGGGAATTTTACTGGCAGATAGCCGACATTATAGCGGTTGACATATTGTACTTTATTTGTCCGCGGCTTCGTCCGCATTGCTATTTCCAAAATGGTTGGACCGATTTTCACGGGGTGTTCACTGGTAGATAGCAGACCTCATAAAAAGTAATTTAGGTTTTTTTATTCGCCTTCGGCCGCAGTGCAATATCCGTAATGCTTGAACTGATTTTCACTAGCAGATAACTCACTTTATAAGAAGTAACTTAGACTATTTTATTTTTTCACTCAAGACTTCGTCTGCAATATTCTACTATCTCCTATCGGTTGGACCGACTTTCACGGGACTTTTACGGGCAGATAACTAGCGAGCTCGGAAGACGTTGTCCCGCCCCGATAATAAAAAGAAAACCTTGAAAAATTATACTTAAACCTTCCCCATGAATCATTCTATCTACTGGTGAAAACGGCATGAAAATCCGATCTGTAGTTTTTGACTTTATCGCGAACAGACAAACAGACAGACCAGAGGACTTTGTTTTACACTATGAAGTGATGAACTGCTACCTGTGTATTCGTTCGTGTGAATTTAATAAAAATAGTTTGTTTACTGTAAACAAGCGCGTGAGACGTGCGCTGTACTGGAGTCCAAGATTAAATGTATGTAATTTGAATTATATTATCATTTTGGTCAATTTGGCGGCCATTTTGTTTTATTTACCGCGTTTGCATCTACATAACTCAGTTTTTTTTTTTTTTTTTTTTTTTTTTTCTTCGAACTGACTACGCTATTGACCAAGCAAGGTCTTAACAGCTTCACCGGACTACTAAGGCGAGCGCTTAAGGCACTCAGCCGATTTTATTTTGACAACTAGCTCAAGGGTGCGCGGCACACCTCGGCTTTGGCTGTTGCCTGATACATGCAGTTCGCGACCTATGTGAGCTAACCTAAGCTAAGCTAACTATTCATACATATATGAGTTGTTGAAACATATATGTGTACCAAGCATACATACCTCAACAACTCTTATATATATTTTGTATCGGGTAATTTTCTAAACTATTTCAGTTTGATAAGGGAAAAAAGATAAGACCCTTCCACTTGCATGTGTAAGCGTGTATGCGTGCACGTGTGTGGAGGTGATATGTGTAATGTTGTCGCAGTGATGTAAGATTTTGTGTCACTGTATCGCGCGAGCAGCGTACTCAAGGGCTCCACGCCGAGGGAACGGACCTAGGCTTGAGCAACTGCCGAGGGGGGCCTAGTCTGGTGTGCGGGAGCGAAATTTATCCCTAGACCACGGCGGCGTGATCTGTGGTTACGCGGGCGTGGGCGTGAGCACGCTCTGTTTGGAGAGACAGGCTGGTACTGATCGTTCACTGCCGTTATTTCATCGGGAGGGTCGGTAAAAATATGTCGCGGTCGTCTTTTACAACGCGCAGCGTTTGGTACGGGTTTGTATTTTGCGGCGGATACCACTAACGGACTGGGATGATTCGCGGCTTTTTCAAAATAACTAATCGTAAGTGATTTTACGTACGCCCAGATAGAAGGCATCTCTAGGTCCCTATGTAGATCAACTCTCCGGATGTACCACGGGGCACTGGTCACTTTACGTAAAACGCGGTTTTGAAGAACCTGCAACTTATGAAAATTATCTTTTGACATATGCGCAAAAACGGGACTGCTATATGTCATCACGGGACGGATACACGTCTTATACAAAGTGAGCTTGTGTCTGAGGGACATCTTACTCCTATAGCAAAGCAACGGATGGAGGCGCCCCAAGACCATAGCGGCTTTGTTTCGCACTCTATCTATATGTGACTCGAAATTTAAATGTTTATCTAATGTAACACCGAGATATTTGACCTCGTCGGCCCAAGGTATATCGGTTCCGTATAGCCTGATGGGCTCGAGGTTATTACTACGTCGTAAAGGATCGAAGAGTATCGCGGCACTCTTATCAGGATTAACTTCTATGCGCCATCGACGAAACCATTTACCGAGTGTGAAAACGGCCTTTTCGATGCGCTTCCTAAGAAAGTCCGACCGCAAGCTGGAAGTGTAAATAACGGTATCGTCAGCATAGCAACCTACTTCGACCCGTTTAGACCGAGGTAGGTCACTGATGAAAAGATTGAAGAGCGAGGGCGCGAGTATGGAGCCCTGTGGCACACCTGAGCGTATCGGGTGGGGCAGGGATAGTTCCCCATCCACTCTAAAGCGGAAAGTCCTATCAGTGAGATAATCGTGGATAATATGAATTAACTTATCGGGTACGTGAGATTTACATAATTTATGGATGAGCCCTCCATGCCAGACCTTATCGAAGGCTTTGGCGACATCGAAGAAGACTGCAATTGTGCGTTTCGGTTTACGTTTCGGGTCGGCATTAAAATTAGAGAAAATGTACTCCGTGAGGCGGTGTACTTGATTCGTGCAAGAGTGTTCGGCGCGAAATCCGAACTGCTCAGGTGGTATTAATTTTAAATCTGTAATCGAAACCTGGAGACGGTTCAGAAGGAGCCGCTCGTATAATTTACCTAATGTATCTAACAGGCTAATCGGGCGATAGCTATCGGGAAGCGTAGCTTTTTTGCCGGGCTTGTGTATGCCTATCACTACGGCCTTCTTCCAGGCGGCTGGAAAGTGGCCCTGGGACATGGCCGCATTGAAGATGCAGACCAATAGAGCTATGATGTGATCGGGAAGGAGTCTCAGTACCTCGTTCCTGATTCCATCGGGACCTGGGGACTTCCTAAGCTTGAGACGCTGGATGGCGGTCGAAACTTCATCGAAAGTTATTGAGGTTAGGGTATCCACGGGAGGGGACGCTAGTGCATGCTCTACCGACAATTCGATCGACCTAATATGGATAGGGTCAGTGTTATCAGTGTTCGGTGAACACTGTGTTTCTAAACTCGCGGCAAGACATTCCGCTTTATCTATGCTATCGAACGCAGGAGGCAATCCGGGACCTCTATCGAGAGGAGGCATCGGAGTAGTGAGATCCGACTTTAAAGTTCGCGAGAGTTTCCAGTACGACAGGTGGGACGGCCGGAGATTCTCCAGAAGTCTGTCCCACCTGTCGCCCCGAATCTCAGAGATACGAGATTTGACTATTTTACGTAACAAGCGTAAACGGTCGCGATTTTCTGCAGACGGGTAAGCGTCGTGAGCTCGAGTCGCGGCGTTCTTTTCCGTAATCAACGCTCTCACGTCGTCAGGGAGTATAAAACGGCGATCATTCGCCGCTTGTACCTCTTTCGAGGTCTCTCTGACGGCGGTCTGGAGATAGTCGACCAGGGAATCGATAGCCGAATCCGCGTCGGCTTTAGACACCAACACGTCCGGAATCCTGTCTAAATTGCTAGACGAAGGATTTTCTTTAAAATAACGAGCGAGTTTCGCGTAATCAGCCACCCTGACCGACGGAGGGGTGAAGTCTGAGTTAAAACCTAACTGTAATACGACCGGGCGATGGTCCGAATCAAGTTCGTGTACGACTTGTATGAGTCGTACCCGAAGCGTGATATTTTTTAACAAAGCTATGTCTAAAACTGACGGACGACAGTTATCCTGATAATGGGTGGGTTCCGGAGGGGCTATGACGTCAAATGCGAGAACCCTACCTAGTTTGTCGAGTATCCTCCCGTTACGAGAGGTTCTCGGACTATTCCAGATAACGTTCCCGCAGTTGAGGTCCCCCGCTATAATAACTGAGTCTCCTAAATTAAGCAACGCTCGCAAATCGGCTTGTAACAACTCTTTATTCGGTGAGAGGTACGCGGACACTAATACAATGGACGGATGACCGGTCATACCTATCGTACACACTGACACTTCCATATTGGTCAAAGCGGGCGGATCTATCGGCATGCAATATAACGAACGCCTATAGTAAATTAAGGTGCCGCCCCCGCGGGCGACACGATCATTTCTAACTATATTATAATTCGCGATTCTAGGATTACGCATTTTAGGTTTTAGAAGCGTCTCCTGGACGAGGAGAACGTCAATCTGTCTATCGCGCAAAAAGGCAGCTACTAAATCGCGCTGTGTCCTAAGAGATCTCGCGTTAAAAAACGAAAGAGTACATAACTCAGTGATTATAGCAACGTATAAGAATAATACAGTTATATCGACAATATGGGTATGTTTTGTCTATATAATAAATAATTTAACACATATTGTTCGATAATGTATAGTTTAAAGTTTTCATTACTTTCTTATATAGTGTTAATGAGCACTGAGGGTGGTATATAGTAGGTTAAAGTTCCAGGTATGCTGCTGCTGATAAATCCCATCCCATTCGATATACTATTCGTATTCACATATCTAATGTACACGTTACATGTTACACTAGATAGCGTAATGTAAGATTGTAAGTAGGTGTATACATTACAGAAATGCTTTTTCAAAAACATTTGTAACTATGATACCATAGTTATTTAATACATTTAAAAAAACGCGTGTGGAGCCGCGGGGAACAGCTAGTGTAATATAAAAGGGTTTGAATTAATAATTATTTTGTATGGATAGAAAACTTTTTATACCAGGGCCATGTTTAAAGGTCAGTTGGTTCATTAGTTATGATTATATTTTATCATCAATTATTAATAAACATGATGGTATGTTACTAATCAGGTCCATATCTATCATGTAATAAATAAATAAATATTTAACTTTTACATCTAAGCATTATATTTTTGAACTATTTCTACTAAAGAAAAAAATCACATATCTATACCGCTGATTCCACTATGGTCACTTATAAATTTTAACTCTCTTTGTTATTACGATTCATTAATAAGTATATACGCATATTAACTATATATAAGTATAAACGCATATTCTTTGATACGACAATGAGGTCAATAAAGTGACTGGAAATAATAAAGCATATTTCATATCGTACATGCTGTCTGTCGTTCCGTTAGTGATAAACTTGACATAAACAAACACGATATACTATTTTAGCTTTTGTGTAGGTTCCGCCTCTTGTTTTTATACTACACACCATATTTAAGCAAATATACTTATTAAAAAGATGTTTTGAATTAATTTCATTAACAAATGACATGCTTCATAAATTATTCCTAAAGAAAAATAACATTTGTATACGTGGAAGGATACAGGGAAAATGAACATCCTTGGAATGTTGTTTCCTATCGGAAGTACTAAACTATTATTATATCTATTATCGTATTGATTATCTCATCTTCAAAAAATAATGTTTAGTAGAATTCTTGCATGATTATACCGAACTAATAAGTATCAAGACAGGTCACCATCTGTTATCTATTTTCTCTTGTCGAATAAGTTCAATTACTGATGTATTTTGTTATTAATCATTACTTTCCGAAGTGTTCTTTTGTTTACTTGTTTAAACCTTTTATAGTTTTTGTATTGCTATATAAATGCTATGACGTTTTTCAGTTCAAATAACATTGATGTTCGTCTTTTATCAATATATAAAGCATTAATCTTTCGATGGTAGTGTGTTGTAATATAGCCTTAATCGACGAAGTGTATATTTTGAAATTCCTACAAAGAGCTTTAACTTTCGGTACCTAATGACGATTAAAATATCTCACTGAAACAGTAGCATGATGGTAGGGGTTTTTTTGACATTCATCTAGGTCAATTGTCGGTCGCACGCGACCCGTATGCCACTATGGTGCGGCCCGCGCAAGTAGGAGCTCTTGCCAAAGGTCTATCACAGTCGAAGCAGCACTATTGTGCAGAACAAAAAACAAGCATTGTTCTCAATTGACCGATGAGCACTTAGATGCGACACTGCTCGTTTCTATGCCTAAAATGAAAGTAGACAGTAAAAAACTTTCAAGTCAAATAAAACGCCAAAAACTGCATTAGATTTGTATGTCTTACTTAATTTTGTACCTGTTACATTAAAATAAGTTTATTAAAATTACATTAAAATTAGTTTTATTTTAAAAAATAATGTTTATGAGATGAAATGAGGCCCGCATTAATATACTCATAACATTTGTGGCCCTTATACATATAAGAAAAGGTTATCTACCCGTGATCTTGTTAGTAGGAGCTGTGGGCAACCCTCAAGGTGAAAATCAGTCGCTAAGCGTCTATGGGTATGTTCCGGTTGCAGCACTTCTCTTTAGGCCTAACGTGTATTCATTCTTGGTCAAATGGTCACATAATATCAGATAAAATTGTGGTCTAAGGCTAAAACTTCTACAACATAAAATAGCATTAAAGTACTTTACAATGAATTACGTAAATTATTATTTACATTTAAATTTTCAATGTATTTATTAGGGTGGAGTGAAAAAAACAATTTTTTTTTTCTTAGCCTGGGGGTCAAATTTGTAGCTTATAAAAAACAAAAATTTTTGAAAAAAAAAAAAAAATTTTACTCAACATCTTGAGCCAGCCCACTCATTTTTAAAATTAATTACGAGTAAAAATATTTGGTTGCAAAAAAAAATTTTTGAAGGCGTTCTAGAAACTTCAGAGTATCCTCTTTTATGCCAATTAAAAATCACAAGTTAAAAAAAAATTTTTGTGACTATTGTTTTAATTTAAAAAAAAAATCCCAAAAAGTACCATTCCTCTTTAGGGCACTAGAATAAAATTTGAGTTGGAAATGATCATAATTGCCAGTTCTTAGATGTTTTAAGAGATTCAAAGACAAAAAAAAATTTTTTTTTGCAACCAAATATTTTTACTCGTAATTAATTTTAAAAATGAGTGGGCTGGCTCAAGATGTTGAGTAAAATTTTTTTTTTTTTTTTCAAAAATTTTTGTTTTTTATAAGCTACAAATTTGACCCCCAGGCTAAGAAAAAAAAATTTGTTTTTTTCACTCCACCCTAGTATTTATAACATTATGAAAGCCCATTCAACACAATACCTAACTATTATGTATAACTTATGTCAGTAATAACAGGAAAGTATATGTTGTTTAGGTGAATTTATTATAATGAAATAATCAGGAAAAACCAATAACTAGACAAACAGAATTATTCTCGAATTTAAAATGTTGGTGTCGGTATGTAGATTTTATAAAAATACTTTTGTCAGATGTCTAATCCTTTATAATAAACCTTGTGAAAAATCTCAAGATTCGAGATCCCGCAATCTGAGCTTTAATTAAACAAATTACTTGATAAGAGTACGACTTTATATTGTAGAAGATTAGTCATAGAACAATTAAAATAAAGTAATAATAAAACACGTAGGTAATTCTCACGGGTCAATAATACCATTTCAACGTGACGATGTTGTGGCCATTAATTAGCTTATTAAAAATGATTCTGTGCAAAGTATTATTCAGTTTGATTATTGTTTAAAATAAACTTTATTGTCATAGGCATAGAAGTCATGGCTATTGTTTGTATTTCAGAAGTGGATAGATAAATTGAAAGACGCATCGAAATAACTTGTTTGTATTCATTACTATATATTTTTACCCTTTTCTCTATACAGTAGCGTCATCAAAAACAATTTAAGGAAAATAAATAACAAATACAATTTTAAGATAATTAAGTATTTCAATTTAGATCTGAAAATTTTGAAGGCTGGAAGGTACATGTGGCCATCTATTACAATAATGTATATTCTGGGTAGTATTTCCAGGGATTGGTTTTTTAATCTATTATTACAATGTTATCGCGAGATGCTAGGACGACAATTATATATAGTACTAGCTGTGCCCGCGACTGCGTCCACGTGAAATGTCGTATATAAAACAGTGATTACAAAATCACAGATAAATATGTGTTTTAAAATTCAACGTCGACGATTTAATCTGACCTCGCCCTTTATAAAGGAATCTGTTTGTTAAGACGAAGTGTGGTACAACTGGATGCAGTCGTTGCTCACACTCTACATGTATATATTTGACTTTCGGGATACGGCCTGAACCGTATTACTCTAAACACATAGTTAACCGAGCCTCAGCTAAGTCCTTATTTTTTTTGATCGACGTAAATAAAATGCGTTCCGTGGCCAGGCCATATTCGTGAAAGTTTTAAATTTTAATGTTATCTATATGTCTTTTAATGCGTTACAATTAATTAAAGGGACTAAAACAATAGGTTTATCGCCATCTATGAATTGTCAATAAAAACATATTCTTGTATTAATAACAAACACGTACGTAATAAATTAACAACTGTAAAAACAATATGAACACTCATAAAACGAAAAATATGTGTGTTTAGTTATACTTGAGTGCTAAGCTCATTTCTATTATTATTATAATAAATGTTATTTAATCGTTATTTTGCACTATATATTACATTTCTTAAGCTCCCGGGTGCACAAACCGAAAGTACAATAGATGCGATGGCCGATTTATTCAAGAGCATACTGTAATTTTACACAATATATGGAGCAGCCATTATAAACGTCAACTATTCGGGATATCTATATATGTTTGGATAAATTCGTAAAACGAGGACAATGATTGGAAACACGGATGTGTCGCACCGGCGGGTTGCGCGGTAGGTCGGGGTCGGGTTAGTCACATGTCAAGAACAAGAACATTATGTGTATCAAACAAGCATGTATAATACAAACTTAACACATGTGACACCACCGGCCATTACCAGTTAGGGGCAATTTTCTTTTTTAAAACGTTGATAGATACTTGACCTCCTTGTTGTAATATGCAATTATAATTCACAAACGACTCTGAAGGTGATCCGAGTCTAACCTTGACAGTTAACAGTTGAAAATATTGTATGAAGATTATAACGTAAAAATGTTAATACCGGTGATTTTTATACAGTCATATTATAAAGTAAATACATTGATAAGTATACATGCAGTATACATAAAGGTTGCGTACTGAATATTTCAATATTGCCGAAAAAATACCATCACATAGTAAAATAAAGCTAAAGGTTATAATTGTGATGAGCAGTGAAAGCATTAGTAAGAAATAATATTGTCGTATCCTGTCAAGAGCGTCATCTGTGTCACATGATTAGATTTTCTTACGAACATAGCAGATATAATTAATCGTTTAGTAAATACATTTAACTAAAAGTAATGTTTGATGGTACTAGACATTTCCGCTTATCTTCTGACGACCGTAGGATTTATCACTACTATTATAATATTAGAACAAATTATAATTACACCTACTTCACCGCTATATAAATTATTTTGTATAACCCGAATAATAGTGTATTATTTGACATAAAAAAGTGTTAAAACATTATTACGTGATCAGATACCTACATTCCTGTTCTGTATCAATCATTTTTTAGATCAATCGATTTTTTAATGTCTGACAAACAAAAAAATTATATATTACGATATTAGAAAGTTACCTATTTAATTCGTTCAAGGTCACTGATAAATCTTTACAGCATGCATTTAAAATTATTAGTTAGCATAACCGAATGAATCAGGAAATGATTGGTAACCAAGTTTTAACAGTTCATATCTTTTATTATTGTTTTATATAAATATCATCGATATTGTTATCATATCTTATTTTGTTTTCATACTAATTATTTAAATGATCATAGGCGATTCTCATCACCGAATTATGTATGAAAATGTTATACAAACGTAGGTGACCTCGAAACTGTCACGATATCACTTTGTTATCGTAGATAGAAATAATCTAATATCTTTAAATTATGCGTATTATACTCATTCACAGTGTGTAAACTCCTAGTAGTCTTTTAAGATCGTCTATTTATCGTGATATCTGTATTAACTACCTTGGCTTATAATTGTTACATCAATATATCGTTATGTTTGATCATATCGATCGCAAATTTTCCTTTTGAAATATCAGTTTCCAAGACAAGGATTTGATATGTTTTTAAACGGATCTTACATAGTTATGTTACTGTCTATTTAATTTTGTTTAATTGTTCCCCAATTTCATTAAAAATAAGCCACAAGCCAGAAAATAATCTAATATAAGAACTTTATAATCATAACATTGTTATTGGGTCATAGTAATCATTACATAGTATAAAACAAAATCCCCTACCGCGTCTGTCTGTCTGTCTGTTCGCGATATACCCAAAAACTATACTGAACGGATTTTCAAGCGGTTTTCACCAATGGATAAAGTGATTCATGGGGAACGTTTTGGCATATAGTTTGGTCAAAGTTTTTTTTTTTATAATCAGAGCGGGACTACGTCTGCCGGGCCCGCTAGTATAAATTAAACTACAAATAATACAAGGTATGACATGAAAGTAGTCATTATATTGCCAAAATTACAGTATAAAATTTACTTACAAATTGTGAAAACACTATATAGTATTTCAATTTAATTGTATTACCACCATATTTGTTTATGTTAATTTGCTAAGGCGATTCTTTGAAAATTAATATCAAATATACGTGGTTTATTTTAGTCTCTGAAAAGGCACACAAGGACGTCAGATATAATTTAAACCATTGCCCACCTGGATAAACGTTATTATTTAATTATGTACCTATGTATCATAATATGGATCTAAATTATACTCTACTTATTATCTCAACCATATCCTTTGTATGTGAATATAATGCTTGAATTTTACATAACATTACAGTTTGTAACTCATAAAATCAGCCATTGGAAGTGACGAGCTGGAAAATGATCCACATATCTGTGGTATTTGTTGATATTGTAAATGGAGATTTACTTGCATGAGTAGATTTTATATAGTATAATTAACTGCCATTGCTTCATTACACTTACGGTTTCCAATTTCATTTGATAACCACCCTATGACACGCATTAAGTCATGGTATCATAAAGTTAGGTTAAACTTTACTCTTCTGGACTTGTATCTATGCTTAGTAATAAAGCAGACGCGTAGTCAAATAATTGTATACTTCACTAGCTAACACGTGCCCACTTAAATGGTAATATGGTTAAATGGTTTTCGTTCGACCGTTTTTTCTCAGAATTGATTTTCAAATCCGACTACAACAAAAAAGTTTTTTCATTTTTCTGGTTAATATATAGCCTATGACATTAACAAATAACGTGGCTTTCTATTGGTAAAATAATTTTCAAAATCGGTTTAGTAAAATCCAGATATTATCCCCTGCAACCTCACAAACTCACAAACTTTACCTCTTTATAATATTAGTATAGATGAAATAACATTGAATGAATATAAGCGTTTGCATACTGTACAACATGTTTATAACACAATGTAATTCTTGGTGAAGGTCAATGTCGTCTAAAAGACTTGTTATAATGTGTGCATGAGAAGTAGTATGTATTTTGTCTTCATTCTGCAAAATTGTTATCTTTTTATACTGTTTTCATTTAAATTCACCGAGTCAACGTAAAACAAAAAAATAATCGTCTAACAGTCTTAATATCTTTGGTAAAAATCTAATACCACATACATCAATACTCATAGTAACTTTATTCAAGGAATTTATGCCCTTACTCAAGTTTAAAATATGTAAAACTTAGTTTGTATTTAATTTTATTAAATAAGACAATAGAAATCATAGACAATTGTGCTGTGATATTTGTTATAAAATCGTGAAATTTATTGTAATTATTTTATTTTCTTTTGTGTTTTCAGGACTCAAGCCGTTGGAGGCGAGACCGAAAGACTTGATTCAAAAAATTACTGGTTCGTTTGGTAAATACCAGCTATGGTTGTGTCTACTCATATTTTTGACAAAGTTTCCAGTCGCATTTCATCAAATGGCGATAATATTCTTATCTCCTAAAATATCGTACACCTGCGGCGGTACAACCAACGAGACTTGCCCATGTCCGAATCCTATTTACGACACTTCAATATTTACAAGAACTATAATAATGGAGTGGGATTTGATATGTGATAGAAAATGGCTAACAAGTTTTACACAAACATTGTTCCAGTTGGGTACACTACTCGGCAGCGTATTATTTGGCATGGCCTCGGATAGGTAATAATAAATTCCTATATAAAGCATACAGTTAATTTGACAGAAATTCTATCTTATTGATTTTAAAATAATAAATGTTTGTTTTACAGATTTGGAAGAAAGTATCCGTTGTTATTAGCAGTATTAATACAATTTACAATGGGAGTCGCGTCTGCTTACGCTCCTGACTTCTGGACGTTTACATTCTTCAGATTCTTAGTGGGCATGTCTGTCGGTGGAACTATGGTTACTGGATTTGTAATAGTGATGGAATTTGTCGGTACACAATTCAGAGATGTCATATCAGCTCTGTATCAGGTTCCATTTAACCTTGGCCACATGTTATTGCCAGTTTTTGCATATTTCTTTAGAGACTACTCAGATTTCCAACTTTCGATATCATTGCCCACTGTTTTATTATTATCGTACTTCATATTAGTACCAGAATCACCTAGATGGCTTATAGCTGTGAAAAGAACTAATGAAGCAATTACCATTTTGGAGCGCGTAGCAAAAGTGTAAGTTTTTATATAATAGTACTCATGGACGAATTAAATATTTATGTTCTGCACTATTTGCTTTTTACTAAAAACTTATAATTGTTCACAGAAACAAACGACCCACGGAAAGCATAAGAAGTGACATCGAAGCTCATCAAGCGTCTCTAGAAAAGAGTCAACTGAAGAAAGGGAATATATTAGATTTGTTTAGAACTCCAAATTTAAGAAAAAACATACTGGCCATGGCGTTTAATTGGTTGGCGTGCAGCTACTGTTTTTATGGTGTTTCCCAATATGTCGGTCAGCTAAGCGGTAACGCTTTCATTAATGTTGCTGCAAGTGCAAGCGTCACTTTGTTAGGAACACTATCTGCAATACCGTTAATGAAAGTGATCGGTAGAAAAACCATTGTAATTGTATTTAGTTATATTTGCGCTTTTTGTCTGTTAATTCTAGCCATGATACCAGAAGGAGTTGGCTCAGTAATTTGTGCCAGCATTGGTGTAGTAGCTAGCTTTATTGTTTTCGTTACTGTGTATTTATATTGTACTGAATTATTTCCAACTGTCGTAAGAAATGCTGCACTTGGATTCTCGTCTATGACAGCACGTATAGGATCTATGGTTGCGCCATTTGTAATAGAATTAAGAGACGTTGCATTATGGTTGCCGCCTGTTGTATTTGCGCTTTTACCACTAATTGCTGGTTGTGTAACCTTTTTACTTCCCGAAACTAGAGGTTGTGAATTAATGACTACTATAGAAGAGGGTGAACAGTTTGGTAAGAAGAAGTCTAGTGGCGAAAAATAATTTATTGTGATATTCTCGTACATTTTGTAAATAATATAATATAATCAGTTTTACGAGTATATAACAAGTTTTTTTTATAAACAAACCATACAATAATGCCATGTTTTTGTACATTACCCGTTTAAGATTTAAAAATATTTTGCATAATCGGTAATTATCGTCTTCGGTTTCGTCCTCATTGACTTACAGTGTAAATCTTAATAACAATATGTTGTAGAAGTATTTAGTGGCGAGTTATAGTAGAACGGGTAGTATACATTTTTTTCCATCGAGAATATTCGACTGTATGTTTCATTGAGATCGGCTAAACGGTATTAATAACAGATATGTATACTATCATCCATTTTTATTTAGTACAGTAATACTTAAATAAAGTTTATGTTTACTTTAATGATTTTACAGATTTAAACAAAGTCGCATACATACATGTACTCAATAATAACAAAATGACTGTTTTGGTATTATTGCACTACGTGTCTAAATTATTTTTTCCGGTAGCATAATTTACATATTAACAAACTTTTATTTGACTTTATTGCCTTTGTAATTGACCTGTTTCGTTTCTTTGTGACTACAATGTACTCAATAAACATAATATACGGTTAGATAGAATGTGGTCGTTTTGCTACATACAAATATAATATATACATAGAGTTTCGAACTGAGGAAAGTTTTAGGATAGAATATGATCCGATTAGGGCGGGGCAAGGCGCTCTGTTGCTTGCCAGTGATACAATATACGAGACATGAGTGCCAGTTGTGGGTACAACTATGGAATTTCGATTTAACTAAGGCATGTCTCGACAGAAAAGTCCATTCACACATTTACCACAAGTTTGTTATAAAAATGTCGAAAAACGAAAAAAATGCTCTCTCTGAGATTGCATTTTACACATACTTTTACAGTGGCTAGCAAACTAGGCAGAGCCTGCATTTTTGTCGCCAGAGAACGATTATAGAGCGTGTTATACAAGAAGCACGTTGGCGGCCTTATACATATGCAAATTTACAAGCTTGAATTGTTATAGGTAATATGACAAATGAATATATACACAATCACAAATATATATGCACGATAACATCTTCAATTATTGTTATTTATTATTTAACGGCCTTTCAAACGAAACAACTACAACGCGGCTTTGGTCATAATTTATTTGGTAATATATTTCAAGTAGAATATATATGCATTCTCAATTAAATAAATTTATGTTTATATATGGAAATAGGTTTTAGGAAAACCTTTAATAATTATACACTCACAATATAAATTACCAAAGACATATTCGTAGCTCATGACATTGCAAAAACCAAAGTCGTTCCATTTGACATTTTCTAATATATTTTATAACGCGCAGTGAGAGTTGCCTTAAAAAGGTTACTAACACGTAAACATGAGGGTTCATGAGGTACAAGGTTTTAAAATACATTAGAAAAACTAATGACCTCGGTCAGTGGCTCTGTTGTTTACACCAGTGGTTGTCAATGGTCGTGTCTCGACACAAAAAATAACACAAACCATGTTATTCCTAAACTGAAGCGTTAACTATTTAATCAGAGCATTGCTTAATTCTTCTATACTCGAGTGTTGAGATAACATTATTGAATTTCAATCGTCGTCTGTCAGCTTATAACTGACGCGACGATAAGCGTTCATATCTTGATATTTTAAATTTTCAAGTATTATTCGATATAGATGAAAGAATATTCTCAATATTGAGCACATAATATTCCGTGTCAGTTAAAGCTACATGTGGAGTACCTAGTAGATCCTTATTAATTTAGGTACTCATACTATATGAAATCTATCTTTGCGTATTCATAATTACTGTAAAAAAAAAACAAGACGTGTCATAAAACTACACGATGGAAGTGAATATTTTGTATTACAAGGAAACATAATAAATAAATACAACAAAAAGCAAACGTCATTCGGTGTTCTCAGGCGGTCACCCATCCAAGTACTGACCGAGCCCGACGTTGTTTAACTTCGGAGATCGGACGAGAACCGGTGTTTTCAACACTCTGACCGGCATAATGTTTTTACGTCACACAAAAAGGTTGCCGACCAGAATTCCCTCCCATAAGAAGTTTCACTTTAAAATATTATTTTATTACACTTTTTAATGTACTTATTAAACAGCACATATTTATGTAGGCTGTATGCATCATATTTCGGTGTTCATAAAATACCATCTAATAGAGTACCTATATAAAAATGTAACAATGCTATATAGCTTTCAGTTATTCTATTAACAACGTACCGCAATAAAAACTGTAACATTTTAAATAACTTGTTGCTTTTCTTATATCACATATATAAACGTACTTGTTTTATAATTGTTGCGATTATACTACTGTTTAGGACATATTACTATAAAATTAATGTATATTTACATTCAAAATTTGTTCATAAAACATTAATTCGCGTCCACAAAAGTTATCTAATATTATAAAGTGAGCAACACCCAATATATACATATTAATTAGTTTCTCAGAAAGTGTTCTATCGATTTAGATGAAGTTTTATATTTAAACTATTGGCCTCTGTAGGTAGACGTTGTCCAGCAAGATAAATTAAAAAATATTTAAAAGTGTTGGAAAGCTTAAAATTGGGAAATATTGTTTTATATAAGAGATTTAAAAAATCTGGGTATCGACAGCAATGCCACCTACCGGATCTAGTTAAGAAGCAACCAGATGACCCTATAAGTACAAAAAAAAATTCAAACAGTTTACAAGCGTGAGAGGAATGAACACGCACCCCGGAATGTCATATGCGAAGATAATGATTTGCTCCTCAAACTAAATGTTCGAGTAGACATTAATTATACTTTCGCTTGGAATTGATTGGCCGTTGTCACGTCTTACTGCAATATAAAAGGTCTGTGAAACAACAAAAGGTAATAAAAAAACTCGCGTTTGCATCAGAAGAGTCATCATCGATCTGAAGATGCTCCGTGACGGAGAGAAACACGTGCAATCGATTGTGGTTGTTACCCGTGAATCTGCAACATATTATACATTTCAAGAGTGTGAATCGACGAACACTATCCGCATACGTCGGGTTCAATCGTCGACCTGAACGCCTTTTCATTACTTTTTGTTGTTCCACAAATGTTTTTTTGTTCCAGTAAGACGTGATAGCGACCAATAAATTCCAAGAGAAAATGCAAAGTAATGTCCACCCTCATATTTAATTATGGATTTCGGCAAAGTAATGCTTTCGTCAATCAAACATTTTCAAATTGATTAAAACGATGTCTTTTTTTATAATATAAATTCTAATATATTAAATTTATCTAGACCTTAGTAGAGAGTAATGAATTTAAAGCTGGTTGATGACTATTTTTTTTTATATAATAGGAGGCAAACGAACAGGTGGGTCACCTGATGTTAAGTGATCACCACCGTCCATAACACCAGAAGAGTCTGAAGTGTGTTGCCACCCTGTGTTTGAGGGAGGGGGAGTGGTGGGGAAGGGGGAGGGGAGAGTGGGTTAGGGGGGACTGGAGGGGAGGTGGTTTATCCGGCGCTCTCAAAAATATCTAAGGTAGTTGATTTAGCAGCTGAACTTTTCATACTAATGTGCTGACCGTGAACTATATAAATTAAGCTATGTATACTAATTAATTTGTGTATAATTAAGTCAGTTGTTTGTCAATCCGAAACTACACGAACTAAGTTCTCATTGCTTCAGTTGGTCTTTGGTGACTTTTTTTACTCTGGCCTAAAGCCTAAACTGAACTGTTATGTACAACTGTTTTGCAGTTGTGGAGTGGCTAACGTAATTATGTTTGCAATATTCTAGAATGTGTTTATTGTTTTTATTGAGCTACTAGCCGGTCCGGCAGACGTTGTCTCGCCCTGATTATAAAAAAAATCCTTGACAAATGATATACCAAAACCTTCCTCATGAATCCCTCTATCCACTGGTGAAACCCGCATGAAAATCCGTTCAGTAGTTTTAGTGTTTATCGCGAACAGACAGAGAGACAGACGCTGTTGGGGACTTTGTTTTTACTATGTAATGATTAGGGGTTAATCTTTTATTTTTATGTGTTGAATTATCAAAAATTTCAATTTTCAAATCATGATCCACTCAAAACTGCACAACATTTATTTAAGTTTTTCGCGTGTATGCAATTAAATTCTAATTTAGTTATTTAGGTTAGTTTGAACGTAGCTTAGCTCTAGATCTACAAGTGGCTTTATGCTACTTATGGAAATAAAAATAATTTTTAAAATTACAGTCTTTAGTGTTTCAAAAGAGCAAACACGCGATGTTATACAATGTCACGTGTAATAAAATTATTTAAACATGCCTTTGTGCATGACTCGTGCCTGCCTTGCACAAGGTTGCTGATATCGGATGATACGTATTATGTGACTTATTCTTTATTTCTTGTTTTTAAATCTTCTGATGACTTATACAGTGTATTTTCTTAATAGTGTAATATTAATATATTCGCAAAAAAGAAATTTAAGGTGCTTGTGGAGTTTAAGTATTGGTATGAGTTTTCTACTTCAAATTCAATATGTTTTATCTATGATATATATGATGAATTCCTATTATAATCCTCTGTCACTGACTTTAGTAAATACCTAGGTATAGGTAGAGAAAACTCATACCAAAAAGTGGTAAAAATTAACATATGTAAGTGAATTAATCGAGTCACATGTTCTCTGAGGGTAAACAAATTTATCTTTAAATTAATCTTGTAGATATGATAACAGCAAAACTAACTATAAGAAGATATTATTTAGTAAGTATTTCATTACTAAAGTATAATTTAGTTAGCTTAAGAATGTGCTAGTGCATGTATTAAGAATTATATTCGTCCAATGACTTGAGACTTGAGAAACGAGCGAAACATGATAATGAAGTATTTTCCTTCATTTTATGTTTATTTTATACATTTTCAATCCTAAATTATACAAAATTGGGTGTTTTGATAACGACATCATCAGTTTTTTAGTTTTGACGAACTCGGAAGCGTAGAAAATATTTGATTCCTTAGCTACAGGTTTCTTCAGCTACAGGTTCAGGTAAAGGTTGTATACCTTTAATATGGTTTGGAAATAACTTATCCTATTCCGGATGTTTCTTTATAAACATCTTTAGATTTATGTTCGATATAAAGCTATAAACTATACTGGCGGAAAAAGTTTATTGTTTTTCTTTTTTGAAACTAGTGTCATTTTATTATTATGTTATTGCACATGTCCCTATTTAAAATAAAAAATTCCATCAGGTGTGTTATCAAAATCTTTGCATGAACTACTACTATGACTTTTTCAAACCATTTCAAAATATTTATTAGGTTAGATTTTACTGCGAATTTGTGGTGAAGTGAAACGTATTCCTTTTATGTGAGCCTGTTTTGTAAAGAAATAAATAGATGTATGTATAATCTTCATATACATTATCGTCTCCTTTGCGTTTTTTTGCACATTAAAGTTGTCCGAATGGAATGGTGTTTTATTTGTTTGTTTATCATTACACAATTCACTATCTTTATCGTCCAATATGTTGTTATCTTGACCTATATTGAGTAAATGCTAGCTTTTAATATATCGTTAAATACAGTGCAACTGTAGATCAGAACAACTATAAGTTTAGATGATTCAAATGTGAATCGAATAGTACCTCCGTGATAATTCACTGTAGGCCTAATGACCATGTAGATTGAAGTGCAATGTTCAATTAAAATAATAGAATAATTATACATTGAACACTGCTTACGGGGCAAGCACAGTACGGTTTTGGTTGCGAGCATTTGACGTCTTCAGTCATCAGTGGTAACAAATTCAATTAATAAATGAACTCGGACATGAGTTCTGGTTTCGGTTGATTGAAATTGTAGGTAATATGGTACAGTGATCAGTCATAATCTTAGTTACATATACACGCCCAATTTGCTAACTTCTTTATATGATCAGGTTATATTATACTAAAAATATTAGTAGCATTTATTGCCGTTTGATAATTTATAACAATTACTAGCAATTGCTCGCGTCTTAACTCGTGGTGATATGGATTTGGTATGTCCTTTGGGAACAGTACATTTTTTCCTGGATGAGAGGTACCCTTCATTACCTTCAGGATCTCTGAGAACGAGTATGTAAAACTTCATAAGGATACATTCAGTAGTCAAAGTGTGATAGCGTAACAACCGAACTCACGTTCGCATTTATTTTACTACTAGTTAGGACATTATAATTATTTACTATTTACCGCAATCGGAACAGTATCTGTATACGAAAATGTATATACTAATATATGCGACACACCGGTTTAGCGATCTTTATATTGTTTAGGTATATTCAGATTATAATTTGACTTTTAAATGACTTCAAATCATGACACAAATTAAAATAAAACACATGACTATCCGAAGCCTCATATTTTGATATAGGATAAATATTCCTTTCATTATGAGAAGGTTCTACATAATTAAATACTCTATATGCAGCTTAAAAAATCTTATAATAAAATAAGTTGATGAAAGAAAACCCCTATTTGTAGGTGATGAAACTGATGGCTTGCTCTTTGTTTGCCATGTAGTATTGCAAGCAAAAGTAAACCTTATTACTGTACCAGAATAAAGCTTTATATTTACACAGGCAGAGAAGCAACTCGGTGGCATTCAACATCGTTTAATCATAAAAGTTTATCAAACGTGATTCTTCGTTTCCTTATTAAATTGTGTTAAAAGAACATATTATAAATTAACCTTGTATACATTTTGTTGGATTAAACTAAAGGTTATCGTAAACAGATTATGGTACAGTGGTTCCCGTGCCGATAACCGGGCATTGGCCAATTATCCTATAAGCTGTCTTGTACGTCTTTGTTAGTTATGCAATAACTATCTATTATTGCTTATAATATCGCTTATTGTAAACGTCAGTTAAACCTTACTTGATATCAGTGGTTTTTTTTTCATAACTGAGTAAGGTAACGCCGTAGAATAATTAGTAAATAATCTTTTCAACATATCCACAACATAATCGATAATAGTATATTTTTTGTATATCTAAGTATTATTTCCTAGAAAAGGTTTTTAGTTATTTACTTTATTTTATTTTCGGTAAACAATTTTTTAGTAAATTATTACTGCCATTGTCGAGTAGGTCATAGTCAGAATCCATGGTCAGTGACAGGTATTATTTCCAGTCCACTTCACTTGTGCACAATAACCGACCTATATAACATAGTGGAACAACAACATTATGACACAACAAGATTATGAATAAAATATAAAAAAAACCTCTACACGCAATTCCCAGATCCCGCCTAAAAACTCAAGGTTTTTAGTTGCCACTAAGTAGCACTGAAGCAAAAACTCATTTCAAACGTGCACCTTGAAAATTTTTTTAAGCGTGGAGAATTTTTAAACAATACGCAAATTGTCACAGATACGGTAGACGCCATATACATATATTATTACAGGAATGATAATAAAAGTATGTGGAACCACGAGCACAGCTAATGTTGAGTGACTAACAAAATTATTATCTAAATATATTAAGTCAATTTACTTACCTACTTTTCTCTCGTACTTAAGTCACGTCGTCATTAAAATTACAATAACTTTTGATAGAGTGAACCGATTTTAATAAAACCAAGACTAAATGCTACTGAAGGATATGCTTTATATCTTTATAGCTATATGTTTCATCGTGAACGCAGTACTTTAGCAGCGATACGTGTTCAAACAAACAGACAGACAGACATTTCTAAAAATGATTGAAATGTATTGTATTACTTATTCCAAGAGATCTGCAACAATTTTTTCACAAAAATCTAAAAGTACAGACACGTTAGATTTACATTCTTATCATATTATATGTATATATATATACATATATATATATAAATTTCATTAGTTTAATATTAGTTAATGTGTGAGTTATGTGCTGTTAGTGTAATATTGGTTTGAAAATACTTCTAATTCTTTTCTATGGAGAGGTATGGTCTTGTTATATTTTATTGAATTTTGATACATACATCAAAGTTCTTATTAAATCAATCTTGTTTATTCTTTAAATGACTTTAATACATATTTATATTGAAAATTTGACATTGTGAGAACATATTATTCAAAATCAAGAATATTTTAGCTACGTGTCATAATTTTATAAATATACTAACTAGCAACTGCCTTCGACTCGCAACCTTTGCAGTCATTATTTGTTATCCTTGTATATTTTATCAACGCTAAATTCTTAAAAAAACGTTTTTTATAATCATTACATAGTATAAAACAAAGTCCTCTACCGCGTCTGTCTGTTCGCGATAAACTCAAAAACTACTGAACGGATCTTTATGCTGTATTCACCAGTGGATAAAGTGATTCACGAGGAACGTTTTGGTGTATAATTTGTCCAGGATTTTTTTATAATTATGGCGGGACAACGTCTGCCAGGCCCGCTAGTTTTAATATGTTATTAATTGGAATGACATAATTCCCGTGTACAAAATTTAGTGGATAAGAGGGTGACAAGGCCAAAATAGTTTGTAAAATATGACGTCATGATTAATACTCATTTTTATAATCTGTAAATTAAAGGTTAATTGATGTTACCGTCAACAAAACAAATACCTTTACCTTTTTTTACAAGGTACATACAGCAACATACACCACAACATAATTATATCGTTATAAAACTTTGAATTTAGTTGCCACTCATTTATAGCGATGTGAACGACCGAACGCAATGCGATTATTCAAGTCAGAATTAACCAGTATTAATATTGCTGTGGTCTTTGCTTAAAAATGCCTTCTGTTCGAGCCGTCGCGAGTCGCTTTGTATAATGCTATATTATATTATGTATAGTATATATTATAGGATTAAGTTAGAAGTAAACTTCTGAGTATAACTATTTTTAGGGCTCGAAAAGAATGTAAAATCGTCTTATAGATAATCGTAAACTATGATCGGGAATACGGGAATCTTTGCGAAAAAGGCCGAGTCTTTTTTTAAATATACAAAGAAATTATGATTTTCTGTTTACTTTAAAGACTTAAATCCTTCCTTACTTGCTAATATTATAAATATAAATGTGCGTTTGTTTGTTACGCTTTCACGCCTTAACTACTGAACCAATCATGATTTTTGCACACATATTGTCCGAGATACGAAAAATGATTTATTCACTTTATTTATTTATTTACTTTCATCCAGGAAATCCATTAAATATCTACTCAACCGGGCAGCTAAGGGTGTGTTATTTCCGATTCCCACGTACTACAACCCAATAGTGTTCTTCGCAAATCCTTGGGCCGGGGATGGGGGACTGCCTATGCATATCATCTCTTCGAGCCGGTGCTCCCGAGGATCAAGTCAAATCTACAAACCGCGAGCAAAAAGTAATAAGTAATGAGCATATGTTAGTATGACAGTGCTATGTTTTTTGAAATTGGATATATTAGCATTGGTAATTGGGCTTTTCATTAATACTTAAAGAAATACGTGACGCAATTTTTTGGAACAACAATTCTCAATAAAGTTAAAGTATTTCAAAAAATTCACAATATCTCTATCTATTATTATTATTACTATAATAAAACGGTAACAAGGTCATATTTGTACATTAAATATTTTTTTGAAAATTATAATCGGGGCAGACTTTGTTATCGATATAGAAGTCAAAAATAATCCTTTTACAATTTTTGTCTGTCTGTTTGTTCCTGTGAACACGTATCGCTCTGAAAGTACTGAACCAGTTTTGACGAAACTGGACACAGTGATAACTAATGTACAAGGTTACATCTAGGATACTTTTTATCCCATAGAACGCAAGGAGTTCTCCAGGATAACGAAAGATAAAAATTTGTAGTTAATGTAACTAGACTTTTTTGCGACATCTTAGTACAAGAGCCATCAACGTTGGAAGAACAAGAATTTTAGAAAAGCTGGTTCTTCTTTTATGCCCTTCCACATGATTCAGGATACAAGGTAGCTGGTTAACGTTGTGTTTTTAATGCGCATCACACCTTTACAGGTCAACATTTTGATTTTAGGAACATTTTTTTAGTAACATTTAAACGCTATTAAAAACATAAATTTATCACAGCCACACGTTCTTTTATATACAATGATATGCCCGATAATATAAATGTAAATAATTAATTTCAAACTATTTTATTGTTTCCATTGCAAAGACCACATTTCATTTTATTAACCATGATACTACAATCGTGATATTACGATTTCACTGTACACAATGAAAAACAACGATAATCGTAAACATATGACTTGGGACTGACGCCATCTTAAATACATGCATCGATAACATACTCTGCCATAATTATCGCTAACTTTTTCGTGCAACCGATGCTAAACTAGCACTAAACTATAGCTATAGCTAAGTTATTCAGTATAGATATTATTTTTATAGCAATAAATCGGTCTGACTATTGAGTAAATAACTGAATTAATGTCTGGAAGATTAAATTTGTAATTATTCATCTCTAAATAATATAACAATAAAATTACGGCTATCCCAACATGGTTTGAGATTATTTTTATTTACAAATAATAGCATCTGGCACATTATTGTCAATAACAAAAATGTCTGGCAATAATAATGCCATGTTTTAATAGCGTTTCAAAGTTAGTAAAAAAAACATCCTAAAATAGTAAATACTAATATATTAAAAATAATTAATTAAATAAATAATTATTATTCATTTAAAAAATAATTAAATAAATAAAAATTACTAATATATTAAAAATCAATATTTTTGTATGTAAAGGTGCGGTATGCACTAATAAATGCAACGTTTACCGGCAGCCAGATAGCCCGCACGTTGTTCGGAAGAACATAAAGATATATAAAATACTGGCTTATAAAAATTTGCTCTCGAAACCGTTGTTAGATTTTAGACTAATAGTTACAGGCAAGTGACAGTTGACGCGTCGACGCGACGCTCATATCTTTTTCCTATTTAAATTTTGCTTCAATACAATGGAGTGTGAAAAAGTTTTAATACAAGTTGAAGATAGTTATGATAAAGTAAGTGGTAGAGATGATTATTTAATTATATTTTTACGTATTGTGCATATGCAGAGTCTATGAGCAGTAGGTTAGGTATTGTGACAGAGAAAAAGAGAGAGAGTGTAGGTGTACCGAGTAGGTGTAGCTGCTATCGGGTTTTCAGTTTATTACAATTTTTTGCGTTTAAAAATATAATGGAAACCGGTGATAACCGATTTGGTGCAGACGAAGTTGCACGGGTCAGCTAGTTCAATGATATTATTCGCAAGCGCTACTTATTACAGTAATAACGACAATTAAAATTATACAAAATAGAAAAAACGGAGAGATTCAAATATTTCACTTTGATTCTTCTCAAATAACGGATACATTGTTCATTATTTATAAGAGACGAATATGTACACAATTCAATTGGAATGAGAAGTATATTTTTAGAAAATTTGCCGCAAGAACAAACATTTCACACAGAAACAGCTGCTAATGGAATTTAATAGGTAATAAGTTATATATACTTTTTAGACATTTCTGTTTATACGTGTAGAACATCTATTGTAAAAACAGTGATAGTACAAAGCGTGGCCCAAGTGTTTATCTGCACATTACAATAGCACATGGATATTATACGACGTTTCGCTTATATTATATAGATCTTTAAAAATGGTATTAGTTAATAAACTCATAGGAAATTTTGGAAAGTTTCATTTATGGTTATGTTTAATGATATTCGTAAGCAAATTCGGAGTTGCTTTTCATCAAATGGCGATCATATTTTTGGCTCCTCCGCCAAGTTATTATTGCCCCGGAAATATTACCTGCTGTGAGAATCCTGTTTTTGATACAACGGTCTTCACTAGAACAATAGTTACCGAATGGCATTTAATATGTAACAGAACTTGGCTTAAAGATTTCACACAAATGTTATTTCAATTTGGCGTTCTTGCTGGAAGTCTCATATTCGGTATTGCATCTGATAAGTAAGTATCATTAGGAAATTGTTATACCTCTTACGCACTATATCTCAATCTAAACAAATAAATAAAAATCAAGTTTCAGTTGGTAACTTTAGTCATTTTTGTTTCATTCAAATCAAATCAAAAACACTTTATTCAATTTAGGCCCTAAGAAGGCACTTATGAACGTCAAAACTACCACCGGTTCGGAAAACAACCCAGTCATCGAGAAAAACCGGCAAGAAACTCGACCTGGTTTATCTTTTTAACAAATATATATAATACTAGCTGACCCGTGCAACTTCGTCTGCACTAAATCGGTTATTACCGGTTTCAATTGTATTTTTAAACGCAAATAATCTTAAAAAACCTAAAAACTGATTGCAACGACATCTAGCACTTCAAATTATGAATCCAAACTATTCAGGGACTCACTCAAACATATACCCAGTTGGTATGTGAGAAATCTTTTAAAATAAGTCTAGAATCTGTTCGCAGCATTACCTAAAGTAGTGTCATCAAAGTGAAGATCAAAACTAACTTACATATATTGCCATTAAACGACTTCCCAGTACCCCTTGTACCTTCATCACGTAACATACTGTAAAAATTGAACTTTATCTGAAGATAAATTTTCATTTTGTTTTAGTTGTTTGTTTTATAAGAATTTGTAAAATATACGTGAAATCTGCATTCAATTTTAATTTTGTCACATTTATTTTACTTTTGACATATAAACCACCTTTTTTACTGAGATACTGAACTTGGGATAATATACCTTTCTAACAGTGAAAGAATTTTTGAAATCGGATCGGTACCAAGCATTCCTCGAAAACAAAACTTTACCTCTCATTATAATATTAGTATAAATACAACATAGTATGGTAACTGCAAACACCTCAACTGATTTATTTTAATCATAGATTCACAAACCTGACACAACTACTTCAAAACTCAACAATATTTAGAAAACTAATTTTATCAAAAATCGAAACTCTAATTGAGATTCATCTTCTACAATGCAATGTAACTATTATCTAGGTTTATGTTTTAGGAAAAAATCTTGTCACCTTTGATTAGCAAACATTTTTTAAACAATAAAATAAGTGTAATAACATATAAGTGACAGTTTCGTTTACACATATTTTTTTCATATGTGGTTGATAATTACGCATAGAAATGTCATGTAGCCGTAGCTCAGTTATATCGTACTGGACACCATATGGTCCGACGGAGCCGACGGTTCGGAACCCAGCAATTTTCTATTTGGTATATTTCTTAAAGTAGCTTAGGGAAATATAGCTTAAATTTTTAGCTAATCGAAAATTTACCAAAATCCGTCAAGAATTTCTCTAACTACAAATTTTTCACTTTCGTCCGTTATCCTGGAGAATCCCTTGCGTTTTATGAGATAAAAAGTATCCTAGATGTAACCTTGGAATATTAGTTATTATTGTGTCAAGTTTCGTTAAAATCGGTTCAGTACTTTCAGCGTGATGCGTGTTCACAGGGACAGAAAGACAGACAGACAGACAAAAATTGTAAAAAGATTATTTTTGGCTTCTATATCGATAATAAAGTCTACTCCGATAAAAATTTTCAAAAAATATTTAATGTACAGATTTGACCTTGCTACAGTTTTATTATAGTATAGATAGATAGATTTAGAATATATTAGGTAAATGTCACAAACGTTTTTAATGGATGCACAGATATGAGTTAATTCCAGACATCACCATCGTTTACATATTGATCCACTCTATAATA
The DNA here is from genome assembly GCA_036509395.1 of Antheraea yamamai. Taxonomy (NCBI): domain Eukaryota; kingdom Metazoa; phylum Arthropoda; class Insecta; order Lepidoptera; family Saturniidae; genus Antheraea; species Antheraea yamamai. Next base: position 9,242,848 of record AP028446.1, read on the forward strand.
GCCTTTTGGCACCAAAACCCGCTTGACATGGCGCTTAAATTCGAAATCCGGCAAATCGGTAATATACTTTGGGACTTTGTTGTAAAGTCTAACACTATTTCCCAAAAAACTGTTACTGGTTTTACTAAGTCTAAAACGTGAGACAACCAGGACAACCATTGTTTCTCTTCTATTCTTCTATGTTTATTGTCAAATTATACAATTAATATCATGTATACACATTTACGACGAATCAACTATCATTTTAAGTAGGTACACATGAATTGGAAACGTACATCTTAGCTTGATATTTCATAAAATTTAGTAACCTAATCGTTCCACAAAATACAAAAATAATTAAAATTGACCTCATTCGGTCTGGTTAATAGTGTGTTATAGATTTAAAAAAAAAATACTGTTTAAATTTACCAAAGTTCATTTTCAGCGTAATTTAACAATTTAATGTTGTGTACAATTTCAGATATGGAAGAAAAATTACTCTAATCGTATCAGTGGTTTTGGAAGTATTCGCGGGTATAATGTCATCGTTTCTGCCAGATTATTGGAGTTTTACCATTGTAAGAATGATTCTGGGATTTTCAGTTGGTGGAGTTATGGTAGTTGGATTCGTGATTGTAATGGAATATGTCGGCAATACGATCAGGGATGTTGTCGCAGCTTTATTCCATATACCGTTCACAATTGGACATATGACATTAGCACTAATCGGCTATTTAATCAGAGACTACATGTATTTGCAATTGATCATATCTTTAGCTAATGTGATTTTACTGCTTTACATATGTTTATTACCAGAAACGCCTAGGTGGCTGTTGGCTACTAACAAAACTCATCAAGCAATTACATTAATGGAACAAATTGCAAAAAGGTACGTTTTTGGTATTTTCATAAATTATTTGAATAATTTCATTAGCTATACTTTGGTTAATTTTCATTTTATTCGCAGTAATAAATTACCTACAAACGACATTCGTCACAAAATGGAATTGTATCAAATAGAACATAAGATGAACAGAGAAGAGAAAGGCACTGTCATTGATTTATTTAGGACGCCAACTCTAAGAAAGAATATTATGGTGATGTCTTTTATATGGCTTACATGCAGTTACTGCTTCTACGGCGTATCTCATTATATAAGTCATCTCACTGGTGACATTTTTGTTAATGTCGTTGCAAGCGGTAGCGTTTGTTTGTGTGCCTGCATAATTGTGATTCCGCTTATGAAATTTATGAACCGTAAGACAGTTGTGATCGTAGGAAACGTTATGTGTAGTATATGTTTACTTATTATTGCCCTTGTTCCTGAAGGTAAGGTGTCTGTGTTTCTTGGGTGTCTCGGTGTTTTGTTAAGCTACATGGTGTTTATTATGGTTTATTTATACTGTTCCGAAATGTTTCCAACGGTGGTACGGAATGCAGCTATAGGAATATCATCTATGATGGCTAGAGTCGGTGCTATGGTTGCACCATTTATTGCGAATCTAAGGCCGTTTGGACAGTGGTGTGCTCCAGTTGCCTTCGGAATATTTCCCATTATAGCCGCATTGCTATGCCTTTTGCTACCAGAGACAAAAGATTGTGAGCTAATGATGACTATAGAAGAAGCCGAAGCTTTCGGTGAACAAGAGAGAAGAACGAATTAAAATGAAAAATAGAATAGTAAAATTTAATAATTATGAGTGTTTTTAAGTATTTATTACGTAAATATTTCTTTTATTTGTAATTACACAGCAAAATTTACTTAATAACATTTTAAATGAATAAAAATCAAATGTCATTTATTTTATTAAGATTCGTTAGTTTGTTAATTTTGGATAAATAAAGTATATTGTGAACAATGGCTGTAGACTATAATAGTTTTATATAATGTAATAAACTAGACTCCAAGGATTTGAATATATAGTATGTAAATACAATTAAATTATTTGAGAAAGTATCACGTAACAAGGCTTACTGGGTCACGTAAGGATTCTAATCTAAAGGCAACGGTCTGTAGTTGCTTTAGGGCTTCCTTGGGTGCTAGCATCCAGTACCTTTTTATGTCACAATGCCGGTTGGACTCCTGCTGTGTTTCGCTTGGTACTACACTATACTTGCTGGTACGTTATTTCTACTATATTGATGTCAGTTATTAGTGGAATATTATTATTATATTTATTTTATTTGTAAAAGTGATGAATTAAAATAAATAAATAATGGTGTATTTCGCGATGTAATGAAAAGGGAAAAATATAGTGTGAATTTGCTACTGAAAATGAAACTTTATACTTATGAAACTTTTCATTCAAATATTTTTACAGGGTTTTTCGTCCTTTATTGTCCTGTTATGTACTTGATGTTCTTCAACCATAAATGGTACAGAAAATTAGTAGATGCGTTGTTTGCACTTTGGGAGTTATATCCAGTGGTAAGAGCTTGCTATTGATTTTGATATAAATAACTGATTTGAGTACTGCAACCTTCGATCAACAATAACTAGATAAAGGGTCATGTAGAAAATCGAAGCTAACTGCTGTCCGCGTAAATATATACTTATGTAGCTATTTGTTTACTAAGAAAGAGAGAAAAAATGTTTTAACAGAGTTTTAAGTTCAACCTAATTACAACCATGACACCCAGTAATAAAGTCACAAATGTTTAAAATATTATCTAATACTTACGATAAAACGAGCAAAGCATTAAATTACTCCCCTCACAAATGAAAAGACAACATTTAGTGTGAATTCAACCTTAACACACAATGAATAAAGTACTTTTTTCCGTTATTATGTGTGGTTCGCGAGCCTTGGCCAAACATTTGTACCACAGGTAGTTTCTAAAAACCAAATCGGCTGAGTGCCTTAAGCGCTCGCCTTAGTAGTCCGGTGAAGCTGTAAAGACCTTGCCAGGTCAATAGCGTAGTCAGTTTGAAAAAAAAAATTGTACCACAGTTTTAAAATCAGTAATTTTGTTCAAAATTTGATATTATTTGTTAGTTTAAAGTTTAAAATATAACTTATTCAACATGTATTTAGCGAAAGTTAGATACTCCCGTCGTTAAATTGCTTTTTCGGGTATTATTTTTGCATCTTTTGAATACACTGCCGCGTTGTGAAACGTGCTTACATTGGCTGTGTTTCAAACAAACTAAACAAAATAAAAGCTCACATTTCAAGTGAGCTGTTATTTAACGAGACGTATTTTTCGCGCCGACCCAGTATCTAGTTATTGTTGATCGAAGATTGCAACACAGACAAGAGTGAGAATAGGTAAAAAAAACCTCCCACTAGATTCCTCAACAAGAATTACAAATGTCAAATTTTATAGGTAAACTGGATTACCGTTTTTTTCACTAACATTTTATTTTACACTATCTTTTGGAAGTCAGAGATATATAATATTTTTGTTTTTTTAAACTATTAAGTTATGGGGATAGATTTCTATATTTTACTAACATTATTTTTTACACGTTGAAGTAATTATAATATTGACGGTCATCTGAGTGTGGTTTTTGATACCTAAGATACTTAATAAAAAAGGCTAAACCTACTATAACTGAAGACAGTTGTGAATCCTTGCAAGGACCACGCATTTAATGGAAATTAAGAGCACAAGAGGCAACACCACTCATATCCAGTACTGGAATATTGACTACCAGCACATCTTGAACCTTGCCTGCTAATAAATATATTTGTAACTAAAAAACTGCTGCTCATTTTTAAATATCACAAAGGATCACCAGACGCCACATGTTACTATATAGAGATCAAAACCGATGACACCGATAAAGGAATAAGAACACAGTAGCAAAATTCGAAACGAAAAGATAATTAAAGTCAACCGAAAGGTAAAACTGTTACTACCAGTAATGAAAAGCCTAAATGGCAAATAATGTAATTTTACATAAGGGATCTACCCTGTGACGATGAGAACGATTATACAGAGAACCAAGACAAAAGATGCATTATATGCGATAAATATTTTGTAGTATTTTAATGACTTATGATACGGGTGCCTTCTGTGCGGTGTCTATATCTGATCAGTATACGGGCTTTGTGTCGCAGGTTATGGATGTGCGTAGATGTCTTAATCATCATTGCCTGCGATTCGACCGTCATAATGAAAATTACTTTTTTCAAACGCAACTACTTTCTGGTTATCTCAGCAAATTATTAACGTAGAAGGTTAATTTAAAAAAATGTTATATTAAATAGTAATAATGAGGCTATTCCTTAAATTACTCGAAATTACCTCTTTCAACCCGCTTAGGCCAAAAGTTTCGTTTTAAACTAAATAAGATAAATATATAAAACCATTAAATAAACAAAGATAGGTGTTCATCTCAATGTTAATAGTGATAATTTTTATCATTTGCATGTTGTCTTTTATCAAATAAAATTACTTCAATATTACAGGCACTATTTCAGTGTTGTTATGGAACCAAAATTTATCATTTCGGTGACTATGTTAATCCAGATGAGAGAACTATAATGGTTATGAACCATCGCACGAGACTCGATTGGAACTATGTGTGGATAGCACTGTATCATGCTACTCAAAACGTTGCTACCGTTCAATGTGCTGAAACTAGCAGTTATAGAAAAGAAAGTATATCTAAGAATCACATCCTTGATATAGGAGGCAAATCGAAGCTAAAACTTGTTTTAAAAGATGACATTAAACTCTTTCCTGGTATCGGTAAGTAGTCAATAATTATTTTGTATTTATTAACAGACAGTGAAAAAATATCGCGTGCCATTTGGAATTACAAGTTGACCATCTATTATTTACAAATAACTATATAGTCACTTAATTCATACCACTTGAGATATTTGGCAAAAAAATCCTTAAGATGTTTATTGGATTGACATCTTTGAATTAAGTTTAACTATAAAATCAATGTTGGGATAGATGACCAAATATGAAACGAATGTAGGGGACAATTATAATAGGTCTTTACCTATGAAATTGCCGTTCTGCAGTACTGGCCATTTCAAATCAACAAAAATGAATAATTTTTGTTTGGCTAAGAATTCTAATTTCAAATTAATTTTATATTAAAAACATGGAATTTCTTTTCCAAAAGTAGTCATTTGTTTATTGATTAGTGTTACATTTTCATCGCATTTCAATCTTTTTTGTCATCATGGATACGTTAAATATTCGAGTAATTATGGAATATGAGTACCGTCGTGGCAGCAACGCGGCACAAGCGGCACGCAACATCAACGATGTTTACGGAGCTAACACTATAAACCGACGCATCACTTGTTATTGGTTTGCTCGCTTTCGTTCTAGGAATTTTGACCTGAAAAATGAACCTCGCGGTCGTCCGAAGACTTTGGTCGATAATGACGAATTAAAGGCGATTGTGGAAGCTGATAATACACAATCTTCGGCTGAATTAGCAGCAGTTTTCAACGTTAGCGTCAAAACAATATTGGTCCATTTGCGTCAAATAGGCAAGGTAAAAAAGCTTGACAAATGGGTGCCCCACGAACTCAATGATCGCCAGCGCGAAGTACGCGTCGAGACGTGCCTTGCACTACTCAACAGACACACAAATGAAGGAATTTTGAACCACATTGTTACCTGCGATGAAAAATGGATTCTGTTTGATAACCACAAGCGCTCAGCAAGTTGGTTGGATCCTGGTTCAGCACCTAAACAATGCCCTAAACGAAAACTTACCCCTAGAAAAGTGATGGTCACTGTTTGGTGGTCTAGCGCCGGTGTGATTCATCACAGCTTCTTACCAAATGGGGTGAGCATTACTGCAGATGTGTACTGTGAAGAACTCAACACAATGATGGAGAAGCTGGCACATCTCCAACCAGCATTGGTCAATCGCTCGTCTCCGCTGCTCTTGCACGACATCGCGCGACCTCATACTGCACAGCAGACGGTCTCCAAGTTGCAAGACCTGGGGTTGGAAGTTCTCCGTCATCCGCCCTACTCACCAGACCTTGCGCCTACAGACTACTACTTTTTCCAGAATTTGGATAACTCCTTGGCGGGAAAAAAATTCAATACCCGAGAGGCAGTACAAATGCCTTTGAAGAATTTGTTGTCTCCCATCCAGCTGATTTCTTTAAGAAGGGCATCAATAAACTGCCACTGCGTTGGCAAAGATGCATTGATTGCATGGGTGATTACTTCGATTAATACAAATAAAAAATACATGAAAAAAATTCGTTTAAATTTTTTCATACAAAACGACAATTTCATAGGTAAAGACCTAATATTAGTATAAGTGTTTTGCACTTCTTAATACCATAATCATTTTTTTAAGAGATTTATGGAATTAGGATTTACATATTTTAAAAGTCCCCTGATTTCCCCTAAATATTATCCATATTTCCTTGTTTTTATTCTTTTTAATTTTGTAATATAATATCACAAATATATTAAATAATTTTAGGATGGATAATGCAGTTAAACTTTTTCCTGTACCTCAAAAGGAGTTGGCAAGAAGACGAACTAGTTCTCAACCAGTTCACAAATTATTACAAAAAGTTAAATTACGATATCAGAGTGGTATTATTTCCAGAGGGAACTGATTTATGTGAGAACAATAGGCGTCGGAGTAATAACTTTGCTCTTGCAAATAATTTACCAGTAAGTACAGGATACAGTAAAGTCGCAGTAACTGAATGCTTAAAATTTATGAATAACCGAAGGTCCGTAAGTTCTAGGCTCTAAGTGCATCATTTTTGAAAATAAGTGCACCGTAAATAATTAATGACATTTATGTAAAACATCATAAAGAACTTGAAAAGTTATTAAATGTCCTCGTCCTACAACTATGTAGCAGGAAAATTAGAAGTGTTAGATTTCTCAACATTAGAAAACCCCATTATGTAGAGGGCTAGCATGGTCAGTGATATTGCAGTTTTACTAAGGAAAATCAATGGAACATTAGCTGTCTAGTTTCATTAAGTTATTTTAAACACACACAGAGATTAATTGATAAGGTAAGTCATTATTTAAATAGAATATATTCATATTGTATAATAAAATAGATTATATTTACGAGGGATTTAATTAACATTCCTAATACAGTGTTTTAAAGGCATATATTTAATAAATAAATTTCCTTATATAAATATAATTGAGAGTTTGAGATTTTATATCACCACCTTAGTTCTGTGATGTTATAAGTATCTTAAAACTAACAACCCATACTCCGTCTAGCTAGGATTGGCTTCGGAATAATAAATAAATAATTATTTGATTAATGTTAAATAATGCTAACCGGGTTGAGAGACAAAATTAAATATTAATTTAAAAAAGGATATAAGCATTTACATATGCACAGGAGTCAGAAATACATGCACACACACCCATATACACATCCACATAGGTACGCACGCACGCATACCCACACGCATGTAGCTACTTCAAATGGCAGTAAAGAACTTTCTTTTACTTTTATTACTATTACTATCTTATATATTATTAAATCCTGGACTTCAATTGCTATATATTATAAGTTATTTTATAATTAATTAATGTCTGCTCTTGGATGTTCAATTAAACAAATTAATTAATTAATTAGCGCGTTGCTTACTAAGCAGACTGATTAAAACTGTTCTGGCGTAGGTATGAAACGCGGTTTATGCATTTTATGATGGTTCATACAATTTAAGATCACATATTAATGAAAAAAATTCGTATAAAGGAGGTTTAGGATACTAGTATATTGTATTGTTATATTACTAATTGAAATATAGAGCCTCATACAATTAGGGAAAATGAATCTGGTATTGACTGTTTCTTTCATAACTATGGTTGACCTGCTTACTAGGTGATTTTTTGTTACTTATGATTACAGAGTTATAATTTTGTTCTGCATCCCCGAACTACGGGTTGGGCCGCGATCTGCTCTCGGCTTCGTGAATCCGGGTTGAATTCTGTTTATGACATTACGGTTGCATACGATAATCCTGCACAAACTGAACGTGATTGGTTGAAAGGAAACTTACCGTCACGAGTTTACTTTCATTTTAAACGGTATGTTATTTCGAGATTAAAATTTTATTGTATCTTGTGATTTTACTTTATACTCGTAATAAAGTCAATTGTCAAGCAATCGTGACGATTCAATATTTATATTGTTTTTTGATTTACATTGAACCACATATGTTAAAAAAAAAATCATCATTCATAATAATATTTAATTATTTATTTACGTTACTTATGTTACAAAATTAAATTACTTATGTTTGAAATATTTGTAAATATAAACCTTATATGAATTGTTAACTTACATTATTCAGGTTCTTGCAAACTACCAAAAAATGGAGTTCCACTAAACATTTTACATTTCAACATCAACAAACATTTCGCAAATTATTAAAACTTGTCAAAAACTGTATTTAAGAAAATATAATTTTTAACCTTCACCCAAATAGTGAGCGGTTATAGGAACCACTAGAATATTGTTTGATGCTGGCAGAGGAGAAAATAATATACTATTTTATGGGACGCCCATAATTGGTACGATTTAAATCGTAGTAAATAATATAAAATAGCCAAGTCTCTTTTATTTGGAAATATTTACAAAATTGGTATCATATATTAAGTATTAATCTATAAAAGAATTTAGTTTCCACTTTTATTGCAGCTATTCTATCGACAAACTACCGAAAGAAGATATCCCTTTAAAAAACTGGCTCAATGACCGATGGCGTGAGAAAGAAATTAGCCTCCGTAAATTCCATGAAGACGGTAATTATAATTAAAACATTTTGTTCAACGAATGTAATATTTCCTAAAAATACTTTCATTGCCAGACCACTTCAGTAAACACTCCACTAGTATAGACAGATCTCAATCAAGATTCATCACTGGATTCGATCTTTGATACATCGCATCCAATTATCTACCAACCTGGTAGCTAATTTACATAATTACCCACTCCACCTTGCACAGGGGTATACTATACTATGCTTACCTAAAAGTGAATTCCACATAAAAATTACCCTACGTAACCCCAGCATAAAGTTTTGGATAACTTTTCCATTTTTTGAACTGAAAACTTCTTTAGGCACGTTGAGCGCTATTTTTGGCAGGAGATAAATTCATAATTTTGCGTCATGACATGCTAGTAAGCAAGACCGATCGTACTGCGTTTCCGCGGCTTGCCTCAGACTAGCGACGCGCATATTTTGTATTGAGATTGTGCAGCCTATCATTTAGGTACATGAGTAATTAGTAAACTTTACAAATATGTATACAATTATTGTAGTTATACTTCTTTTGGCGCGTTAGGGAAAAATGATGAGAGTAAATTTTTACTATGCGCGCGCACACCGTCACGAAAAACGGACACCCTGAAGTTAGCTATAGTCAACATTTTGTGTCTTTGTATTTGTTGTTTGTATTTCTTTGTATTAAAACTTTCAATGTATTAAATACCTTTTTTCTATTCTTAGTGTCGTTTTTTCTACAAACGTAGAATATGGCGAAAGATAAAATTTTTGAAAAGATTTTTATCTTGCTACGCCAAAGAAGTATAACTTCTAACGCGTGTACATAAGTACACACACTTTTTTTTTGTTCAGAGTGCCAATAGATGTGAAAACCATAATAATAATATTATGAACACAAACAGACAAATTATGAAATTTAAATGTTGTAATTCACACTATAATTAATTAAAAAAATTTAAAATAGAACACAGTAATCTCATTTTTTTGAGTTTTTACTTCCGTCGGCAGTTCCTATGACAGCCTCGACTTTTTTATCTGTCTGATATCAATTTTACGGTTAATAAAAAATATAAAGATAAAAAAATATCTTTCATAGCATTAAAACTGTTGCATCCGATTTACAGGAAATTTCATTGATGCTGACATGAGCAAGGTTCCTGCATACAGAGCACCCAGATCAATGTTAGTTGCCAAGGTTGGCTTCATGTTTTGGACAGTTATTAATATTATATTTACTTATGGTATGTTCCTTAGTGTGCTGTTTCGGTTTTGGATTATCTATCATATCTTATTGTTTTTATTTGTAACATGGAATTTTGGCGGTTTTCATAGAATTCAATATAAACTCTCTGAAAATATTTCTTGTTAAATTGTAAGTTATGAATATAATATGAAGTCTACAAAAATATAATTAATTCTCACAATATATTTGATTAGTACATAACCTTTAGAGTATATGGTTAAAATAATAGTAATAATTTAAACATGCCTTTGATTACTTATAAAGGATTACCGTACTGTGAATTCTCGTTATTGCCAAATGTACTAGACTATTATAATGAATTGTAATTTTAATAACTCATATTTACTGTCGCTCATGAAAGTATCATAATTATAACGTAGATAATTCAAGTTCTGTTTTCTTTTTTCGATCCTTCTATTTCCTGAATAGTATTAATTAGAACAATACCTTTTGTTTCTGGTAAAAATATACATAAAATTCCGGCGCACAATGCAAGACTACTAAACACTAATATAGATGCCCATTTAATTCCAATATTTACGACAAAAGGTGCAATAAAACCTCCAATTCTTGCGAATAAAGAAAAAAACCCTAAAGCAGAATTTCTGATAACGGTTGGGAATATCTCGGAAGAATATAGATATAATTGAATAAACGCTGTATATGCACCTATCTGACCTATAATTGCAAGGGCTAAAGTTGCGGATGGCATATTGTTCGGTATGAATATCATTATAAGTAAAGATAATGCAGCTAATGTGAAACTACATATGACGCTTATTTTCCTTTTTAAGTATAAAGTTGCTATTACAACACAAATCAATCCCGGTGAAAGACACAAAGCAGTTAGCATTACATTGATGTACAGATTCCCTTGAAGACGTCCGATATACTGACTTACACCAAAATATGTATGGGCACAAAACATCCACACAAACGCCATAATGCCACTATATATCCTCATATTTCTAGTCTTAAATAAATCTATACATGTACCAGGTTTTTCAAATTCCACTTTATTTACATCGGTTGAAATGTTTTCTGTTGGTCTTTTATTCCTTTAACAAAACATATAATTGGAATTTAATATTAACTAAATTCAAAAGCAGTTACATAATACTAATAAAAAGGAAGAACAGTTACTTACTTTATGGCTATATAAGTTAGAATATCTATAGCTTCTTTCCTTTTTCCGACTGATAATAGCCATCTGGGAGATTCTGGTAATAGCCAGTAATACGATAAACAAAGTAACCACGGTAGAGCCGTCACTAATTGCAAACTTCTCCATTGTCTCACGTAATAAGCTATTATCGGTAGTGTAAAATAGTTTATTACAAAGGGTATTTCTTGAAGTGCTATAACGAAGTGTCTAAATGATTTTCCGCTCAGTTCTATAAGCAGAACATAGCAAGATATCATCGTCCCTCCAACAGTAACACCATTTAGAAAACGAAATACAATAAACATCCATAGATCTGTACTTAAAGCAGACAGCGCTATAAAGAGAACTTCAAAAGAAAGCGCCAATAGGATTCCCATTTTGCGGCCGTACCTGTAGAATAAATTATAGCAGGTTAATATCAGACTACAATATTACAGTTACACAGTATTAGTTAATGAATTTTAAAAATGTGACCGGTGGTAGTAAGTTTCGACTTCCGAAAGTAAACCACATCTTACCATGAACCACTCCGCGTTCATGAACATTTTTCATATCTCTGGGGTTTGATCTTGAAGTTGTAATGATATACCTTATGCTTGTATATAAACGATAACATCTTAGGAAAATTCATATATCTATACTTCTATACTAATATTATAAAGTTGAAGAGTTTGTTTGCTTGAACGCTCTAATCTCAGGAACTACTGGTCCGATTTATCCGAATTCTTTCAGTGTTATATAGCTCATTTATCGAGGAAGGCTATAGGCAACATCATCACGCTAAGACCAATAGGAGCTAAATACTAATGAGGAATGTTTCAAAATCGGGGTTAACGTACTTATTTTCACCTTCTACGTAAACGAAGTCGTGAAACTATATAAGATGATACTTATATAAAGAAAAAAACTTTCATTAATACAGTAATAGCGCTACTCGTGATGTTATAAAACTAAAGTTAATTCGCCATTGATACAAAAGGTAGAATTATGCATTACACCTCAGTTTGCCCTAAAAGGAATATTCCGTTATTATATTGCTCGCTGTAATATTTTATATTGCATTTTATTACGATTTGGTGGAAAGACTTAGAGAAAAGGTAAAACAAAATTAGTTGCTTACTACATATTCATTAATTGAATTTGTTAGCACAACTACATTTCACTGTGTGAAGCTTATCTTAAAAAATAAGAAATTTGCATTTTTGAGATTACATTTATTTTCTAGATTAGTTCAAATGTGACGTAGTAAACTATAAATGTAATGTTTAATTTTTTATAATTTTAATTGAAGGAAATTTGCGCTTATCAGCCTTTAGAAAAAAGGATTAATTAGATTAAAATGAAAGTATTTTACCGTGCCATCTAACAAAGCTATTTTGTGGAAATTGTATTGTGAAGGTGTAGTGAAATTACCTGTCAGAAACATGCCCGTAAAGGATACTGCCTACCAATATTCCAACTTGTAACATCGATTGAGCTAAACTTGCTAGTGATGTTCTTTGGCAAATCAAGTTCCATTCGCTTGTAACTGAAGTCTCTATGGTACTCTGGTCGTAAGATGGGTTTTGGCAAGGACAGTAGTTGGTTGCGTTTGCAGCGTTCTCATCTAAACATGTGTATTGTACTCCGGGTATAATAAATACAACGTTGTTGAGTTGTGTCTCTGTTGGGAACCGGCCTAAGCAAAGCAGGAGATAAATCCAAGTTTGGTATCTACCAAATTTACCTATTATATTTTCTATTATATCTTCCTTGTTTTCATTCATGTTTTACTGTAATCAAATTATTATTTCTTAATTCTGAAAAAATACATAAATAATATTTAGCTTAAATAAATGTAATTTTGTTTAAGTATATAATTGAACAAGCCCAGAGAACGTGTCAGGCCTGGTATAAAAAAAATCATTAGACCGCAGCGCCATCTCCCCTATCCAATTATAAATCTAAACCAGCTATACTTAGCCTGCGGCCTGCCGGGTCTTTGTAATTAGCCCACCCGATTATACTTTATTTTCAATTATTTTAAATTTCGTGCCCCTCAGAAAAACTATTAGCACGCTGAATAAATTAAATATATTCCAGATAACCCGACCGCAATGCGTTCCTTATGATATAAGGGTTATACCAAGCTTATTTTATTGGACAACCATTTTTCACTACATTAATACGTTTTTTTCACTACATTAATTTGAAATTACGTTTTTTTATTTAATATCTAAATATTTCTAGTTTGCGGCCCGCAACACCCTGAGTGAAACGTGTTTGTGGCCCGTTAATAAAAAAAGTTGAGTACTACTGATTTAAACTATTCTTGAATCCACCTAAATATACACAAAAAATTTCATAAGAATCTGTCCAGCCGTTTAGGAGGAATTCAGTTACAAACACACCAACATAAGAATTATAATACATAAAGATATAACAGTAGGTAAGATATGGAACATACCTAAATCTCTTCAGGATGTTTTTGCTGACTTTATCGACAAATGACTACGAACGTCAGTTTCAAGGGAATAACTAGAACAAGATTACAATGCAAATTTTTTGCCAATTTTGTAAAACCGGTTCACTTAAATTTTTACAAACAATAAACGTTGGGATGTCTGAACATTTTTAACAATTAACAATTTTAACATCTATTATTGAGAATTGTATACTCGTAACTTGTTTTAACTTATGAGAATGATCGGTAAATATATTCTCATGCAAAATTGAATGATCCACAAAAATGTCCCTTATGATTTTTGATAAATATACTGGTTAGAAAATTATTTGAGGTCAACATTTTCTCAATGTTTTCATTTGTATTATGAAACGATTGTTTAAAAATAAAACCTTATCATTCATTCATTGTATGTTATCATCTACTTTAATAGAACATTAGAAATTTCTTATAATTCTCAGTGATTTAATGGAAATCGTTATTTTAATATTCATTCGTCTATAAAGTATATTATTAACTGAATTTTATTGCTGCTCTTGTTTATATGGAGTAAAAAACAGACTTATAATATAGCTGATATCATGTAATCACTACAGTCTGAAGCTACCAATGTATATTCCTGCAGGTTGAGTGAGAAAGCTTAGTAGGTGCAACAAAGTACACTCTTTAGATTGGAACACAGCATGCAGCAGCACCAAGGACTGTACAGCACTGTGGTGATGATTCATCCACAGTCAAATAAGTTATTTCTGTTAATTATCCCTACTAATATTAAAATGTGATATGTGAGTCTGTTTGTTTATTACGCGTTCACGTCGTAACTACTAAAAGGACCATCACCAAATTTTGCGTAGATATTCTCAAAAGGACACAGGCCACCTTTTAACTATATAAAAGTGCCACCACATAAAAAAATGAAGTCGCGATCCATTGACATATAAAAACTGAAGACACACAGTCTCGAATAAAAGTAGCGCTCAAAACCGGCCGCAGAAACTCCCCAATACACATATGTGGTTATAGTTATGCCATAAACTTAAATTTTGCAAATTCAACCTTACCTGAATGAGTTAAAGTTGTTTTTACAAGGACGCAAGCGACGCGAGAATATTTGAATTGACTGCATAATCCAAAATTATGCACACATTCTTGTGTGCCGGCTGTGAGACGTTAGGTCTGCATCTTGGGTTTTTGTATATCAATGTTTTTTTTTCGAACTGACTACGCTGTTGGCCTACCAAAGTCTTAACAGCTTCACTGGACTAAATATATCAATGTCGCCATCAGTATCTAGTACAGTATAAAGTGATTTTGTATTGTTGTTTTTGTTTTTTATCCCAATACGATTTCGTTAAAGTTTGCGGCGTAGGGTTTTAAAATAGAAGTCAGAATTATTATAAGAGTTGTCAAATATAAACCTCTGTGTATATAAGATTGAAACAACTATCGTCAGTAAAGTAAAATATATATAATTACGAGTACATTTTTGTTATCTATAGTTACAATTATAAATACCTATAAATCTTGAAAAATAACCTTAATTTATCATTATAGAAATTAATAAAAATAGAAGTCAGAATTATTATAAGAGTTGTCAAATATAAACCTCTGTGTATATAAGATTGAAACAACTATCGTCAGTAAAGTAAAATATATATAATTACGAGTACATTTTTGTTATCTATAGTTACAATTATAAATACCTATAAATCTTGAAAAATAACCTTAATTTATCATTATAGAAATTAATATACTTACTATATTATATTAATCTAGATTAATTTAAACAATTACTATTTCATTTCCTTGGAAATTGCATTATTCAATAATCACATTTATCACATAAATAAATATAACTTTTAAATTTACAAAGTTACGTGTAACTGCTATCACTGTTAAATATTTACTAACCTCTTGGGATTGACAAGAGTATTACAAAAGACTGTAAATATTTATCACATTGTTTTGCTCACGTCATATTCTGCTAAAGTGTTATTTGATATGGTGACTTCGGAAAAAATGCATGAATGCTAAAAATATAATAAATTACACCTGTCTGTGTGGTTGCACCACAATAATAGTTGTATCATTAATTCCGTACAATTTACATGATAAATATTTACCGAAATTTGAATATCACTGGTATTTGATTAATATAGAAATTCATAATAAAAATGATTGTTTTCTAACAAAAAGGAAACCACAAGTATTTTTCATGATAAAAAGGCACTCCCGTGTGAGTTATTTATTGTACTTAATAAGAATTCAACTCTCAAGCATAACACGAAGATCTTACTAGTTGAACATGGAGGTTAAAGTTATCACTCGAGTACAATGACAAATTGTAATAGCAGTAAATGTGCAAATACAGTCCTCGCTAGTTTTTTTGACCGATTTATGAACATGTGTTATATTGTACTTATAACATCGAGAGGATTTAAGGCTAAATAAACTTGAATTTTAGATTCCTATAATAATGTTTTAACCTTGTTCTGTATTATGTTCAGGCGCGATCATAAGCCTATATTCAGAGCGGTTAAGAAGATTGTAGAGGCTTGTAGTTAAAATTAAACATTATAGTAGTTTCAGAGGCAAGGGGTTCCCGGAGTGAGGCCTAAAAATGTTCTATTGAAGACATTGTCAAAAGAATTTTTTCTATATAAATAATATAACACAAATAATATAAATGAATTTGGATTGTTAGAGTTCATTAAATAATGTATAGGTTTCTATCATCTAATTTATTAATCAATGAATGAAGAATATTACAGGATAATCACTATAGGTACCCGTCTTTTTATATGTTCCCCTGGTTATTAAAAACTAAGTAATGGATTCTGATATGGTTTTCATAATCATTTGAAGAATTTCTGACAGATGCTTTATATATATAATAAATCAATAGTAGATTTATGTATTAATAGAAAATTGTAAAAAAATTTTTTTCGAGTACTTACATCGCTAACTCTGACTTATTACGAGATATATACATGACAATGGAGGTACTATAGACTCGTATACCTTAAAAGAGCTACAGTAATGTTCAGGATGGTCTATGCACATTTCCTAAGGATAACCCATAATAAACACTTTTACCTTATCTAAATTATTAAACAAAAATGAGTTATAAGCTATTTTAAACAATGTGGTAATCATCGGTACCCAATTAAATAGATTGAGATGGATATTTTGTGTAGATTAAAATTGCATTTTATAGCATATAATCTCAAAGAATATATTAGAAGACATGTAAGATTTAAACCAAAACACAACAAAATAAATGGTTGTGTGTTGAGATTTACGAAGGTTCTTTGATTTTAATGAAATATGAGATACCAAAATGATATGGAAAATGAAACACGTGCCTAAATAGTTTGTGCATCTGTGATACTAAATTATTACACTGCACGCATCCAAAGAAGGGGTAAGTCATTAGTTTAATAAAAGAATATAATTTTTCAAAATAGTGATCTGGAGGTTGATTAAAATTAACTCGTTAAGATAATAATTAATGTCTCTTCAAAAAATACCTTTAATAAGTGCAATGTTTTTTTTTCTCGAACAGACTACGTTTTTGGCCTGATGGGCCTTCACAGCTTCACCAGCTATTGTGCAGTGTGAATTCATAGATACCTATCATAGATATATATATATATAAATGCATAGATAGTCGTTCTAAATGAGATTTCATACGAATTTATTTTCTTTTTTACAACTACACACGTGTAACTGCCCATTCGTCATTTTATTACGTAATTGATTTTTCTCACTATCAGGTTCTTCATTCATTTGATCTTTAAGTATGTACTTGTTAATTCTTGTTTTTGTTTTCAGTTTGTGCCACCAAATGTTCATTCTGTATCTTCTTACTAACAGAAAGTATGATATACAAATAGTAAGTTAACCCTCTCTAGTTATATGACTTTGGTTTATCTGAGAAACTTGTGTGTGTGTGTCTGAGGCAGGTTTGTGTGGTCGTTCTGTCTCCTCTATAGTATTTAAAAGCACGATACCTTTTGTTTCAGGTAGGAAAGTACATAAAATTGCAGCACTTAATGCTACGCCGCTAAATATAAGAAGCGATACCCATTGTATTCCTATATTTACCACAAAGGGTGCAATAAAACCTCCAAATCTAGCAAATACTGAAGCAAACCCCATTGCTGAATTTCTTATTACTGTGGGAAATACTTCTGATGCATATAAATAAATTTGAACAAAAGACGTGTAAGCTCCTATTTGACCAATAATAGCAAATGCTAAAGAAGCAATTTCTACACTATTCGATACAAATATTATTATTAGTAATGAAATAGCAGCTGTTATAAAACTAGTAATAACGCTCACTTTCCTTTTAAGATAGAGAACACCAAGAACTACTAAAATTAATCCAGGGACAAGGAAGGTTGCTGATAGTAAAACATTTAAATAAAGATTTCCTTGTAGTCTCCCTATGTACTGATTAACCCCGAAGAATGTGTGGGAACAAAACATCCATATGAATGCCATAATTATTGTGTAGATCCTGATTTTCGGTGTTTTGAACAAGTCAAGAAAAGATCCTGGTTTTTCGTTTTCTATTTTGTCAACTATATCTTCAATGTTATCTGTTAGGCGTTTATTCCTGTAAAATATGAAAACATATATAAAATTTCCTTTTAATTATAACCGATGAGATATTCTAGGTCATTGGTTTACATACTTCTTAGCAATATGAGTTAATATGTCTATAGCTTCTTTCTTCCTTCCCACTGATAAAAGCCATCTTGGTGACTCAGGTAACAGCCAGTAGTACGAAATAATAAATACCCAAGGCAAAGATGTTACAAGTTGAAGATATCTCCATTCCCTCACGAAATATGCGATTATGGGAAGAGCGATGTATCCAGTAATAAATGAAATTTCTATGAGCCCGACTAAGTACGGTCTGAATGATTTTCCACTCAATTCTATAAGTAGAACGTAAGTGCACAGCATTGTACCACCAACGGTTATACCAATCATGAAACGGCAAATAAGAAACATCCAGTACTCTGTAGCGAATGCTGATAGGGCCACAAAAAGTACTTGGAAAGATAGCGAAAGTAACACTGCTATTTTGCGGCCATATCTGAAAAATTTAATACAAAAATATATCAACTGATAACGTCACAAAGTAAAAGGTAAAAGTTATTTTTAAATAATATCATTATGATGAAATTAGTGACTCTAAATTTTAAATAAAAGAATATGTACCTGTCTGATACATGTCCAAACAGCACACTCCCTGCTAAAATGCCAACTTGCATCATAGATTGTGCTAAGCTTGCTAATGATGTTCTTTCGCATATCAAATTCCACTCAGTCGTAACAGAATTTATTATTGTGCTTTGGTCGTACTCAGGATTTTGGCAGGGACAGTAATTAGAAGCATTGAAAGCGGACTCGTCCAAGCATTTATATTCTACACTGGGTATGATGAACACCACGTTATTTAACTGGAAATCAACGGGATATCGTCCCAATAAGATCAGCACTAATATCCATGTTTGGTATTTACCAAATCGACCAACTATTGTTTCTATAGCGTCTTCTTGGGACATTTTTACTTCCCAAATTGTAGTATTTAAATAAACAGTTTAAAACTTTTCAAATAATTTTAACATCCACTTTACTTTTTTTATCACTGCCTGTTTCACAAATATTCACTTATATGATTATCGGTATAACAGCTTACAATACAGTTTATTTCATTAATAAGTATATCTGGTCCATTATATAATTTCTTTTTAATGATATTGTCTGTCTTTGCTCTTATACACTTGGAACAATACTATTAACATATCTCACGTCTTAAGGAAACTCGCTTGTTTCTTATCTAGATATTTAATAATATGTAAATGTTCACCGAGTAATCTTCGAATTTAAAATCATGACACACAATGTTATTTAGACTTTACTGGACTTTACTGCTTATTACATACAGTAGAATGACTTTTAAGTTTTTACTACATATTAAATGGTAGCAAATAATCATATTATTAAATAGAAGGTAGTAGCGGCAACTTTAAATACGCAGTAAGTACAGTTAATATTGCTGGTATTAAACAGATTATGCTTTTTCTGTTAAAATATCGCATTTGTTAATTAATTCGTTTATACGTTTCTTAAGGTGACCATCATCCTGGGCACGAGTGATCTACTACTTCCCTGTTGCTGAAAAATATTCATAATTTGGCTCGAAATTACGACGTACCGTTCTAATACGAGCCATTATGTCAGGTTTTGTACAATATTTATGTTGTATCGAAATTACTAGGATCTTGTCCTTGTGATAACAGTTACCTTTGCGTAGCTTGTAGTTAGCAGTAGTTACCGCAGTATCGGTTTTATCAGAAAATTATATACGAAAAAAGCTGAAGCCAGATGTTAGTTTAATTACAGATAATAAAAATTATCAGTCTGCACGCCATGACATAATAAATTTGTAGCGACACAGTATAGCGCGTGCATAGCAATTTGTCTGCGTAGACAAATTGCGAGGCACACGCCCGACGCTGCTGGCCGCAGTCCCCTCCAACCGATCGTAGAATACGTCCGTTGTATTAATAATTGTATTGTTTCAGTGTTGCATTGTTTCAGTAATGTTATAAAGTAAATACCATTGTATGAGATAAACGGTGTCTTTATTGACCTCACCAATAAATTGGTAAAAATTGTTAGATTAGATTTCTATACTTACTTAATCAAATTGATTTATAGGGCATTTTGTGAATGTGGAATTTTACGAATTGCACTCCTACAAAACTCTTTTAGGGTTTAATCAATTTCTCACCTGTCTGAGTTATTTGATATTCAGAAAGCATAAATTCCCATATGGAACATTAAATGAATTTTTCAAAAAATGATTATTTATTTTTGTCTATTATACATTATAAACAGACGTACATAATATTGGCATATGCCATATTGTGTACAACCTATTGTTTATTTAAAAACTAACTCATCATCATCATTACCCGTATCCTACCTGAGTAGGATCGGCACAACATGTTTTCTTTTTCCACTCTCGCCTATCAAATGTAAAAAAAAATGAACTGAATGAACAGATATTAAATTAATCATATTTTCCTATAACTAATAACATACAGTAGGTAAGCAGGGAATAAAAAAAAACATGAACACAGAAGAAGTTTGATATTTTGCAACTAAGAAGTATCATTACATAGTATAAAACAAAGTCCCCTACCGCGTCTGTCTGTCTGTCTGTTCGCGATAAACTCAAAAACTACCGAACGGATTTTCATGCGGTTTTGACTGGTGGATAGAGTGATTGATGAGGAACGTTCTAGTATATAATTTGTCAATGATTTTTTCATAATCAGGGCGGGACAACGTCTGCTATGTCCGCTAGTTTTAGTATAAAATTAAACGTAAGGTTGTAATGAGGAATTATAATACTAGTAATATAAACATATTAAGTATTAACCTATAAAAGAATTTGATTTCCACTTTTATTGCAACTATTCTATCGACAAACTACCGAAAGAAGATATCCCTTTAAAAAACTGGCTCAATGACCGATGGCATGAGAAAGAAATTAGCCTCCGTAAATTCCATGAAGACGGTAATTATAATTAAAACATTTTGTTCAACGAATGTAATATCTCCTAAAAATACTTTCATTGCCAGACTACTTCAGTAAACACTCCACTAGTAGAGACAGATCTCCATCAAGATTCATCACTGGATTCGATCTTTGATACATCGCATCCAATTATCTATCAACCTGGTAGCTAATTTACATAATTACCCACTCCACCTTGCACAGGGGTATAATATACTATGCTTACCTAAAAGTGAATTCCACATAAAAATTAACCCACGTAACTTATCAACGTAACCTCAAAATAAAGTTTTGGATAACTTTTCCATTTTTTGAACTGAAAACTTCTTTAGGCACGTTGAGCGCTATTTTTGGCAGGAGCTAAATTCATAATTTTGCGTCATGACATGCTAGTAAGCAAGACCGATCGTACTGCGTTTCGGCGGCTTGCCTCAGACTAGCGACGCGCATATTTTGTATTGAGATTGTGCAGCCTATCATTTAGGTACATGAGTAATTAGTAAACTTTACAAATATGTATACAATTATTGTAGTTATTCTTCTTTAGGCACGTTAGGGAAAAATGATGAGAGTAAATTTTTACTATGCGCGCGCACACCGTCACGAAAAACCGACACCCTGAAGATAGCTATAGTCAACATTTTGTGTCTTTGTAGTTGTTGTTTGTATTTCTTTGTATTAAAACTTTCAATGTATTAAATACCTTTTTTCTATTCTTAGTGTCGTTTTTTCTACAAACGTAGAATATGGCGAAAGATAACATTTTTGAAAAGATTTTTATCTTGCTACGCCAAAGAAGTATAACTTCTAACGCGTGTACATAAGTACACACACTTTTTTTTTGTTCGGAGTGCCAATAGATGTGAAAACCAAACTAATGAAATTATGAACACAAACAGACAAATTATGAAATTTAAATATTGTTTTTCACACTATAATTAATTTAAAAATTTAAAATAGAACACAGTAATCTCATTTTTTTTAGTTTTTACTTCCGTCGGCAGTTCCTATGACAGCCTCGACTTTTTTATCTGTCTGATATCAATTTTACGGTTAATAAAAAATATAAAGATAAAAAAATATCTTTCATAGCATTAAAACCGTTGCATGCGATTTACAGGAAATTTCACTGATGCTGACATGAACAAGGTTCCTGCATACAGAGCACCCAGATCAATGTTAGTTGCTAAGGTTGGCTTCATGTTTTGGACAGTTATTAACATTATATTTACTTATGGTATGTTCCTTAGTGTGTTGTTTCGGTTTTGGATTATCTATCATATCTTATTGTTTTTATGTGTAACATGGAATTTTGGCGGTTTTCATAGAATTCAATATAAACTCTCTGAAAATATTTCTTGTTAAATTTTAAGTTATGAATATTATATGAAGTCTACAAATAATTAATTCTCACAATGTATTTGATTAGTACATAACCTTTAGAGTATATGGTTAAAATAATAGTAATAATCTAAACATGCCTTTGATTACTTATAAAGGATTACCGTACTGTGAATTCTCGTTATTGCCAAATGTACTAGACTATTATAATGAATTGTAATTTTAATAACTCATATTTACTGTCGCTCATGAAAGTATCATAATTATAACGTAGATAATTCAAGGTCTGTTTTCTTTTTTCGATCCTTCTATTTCTTGAATAGTATTAATTAAAACAATACCTTTTGTTTCTGGTAAAAATATACATAAAATTCCGGCGCACAAGGCAAGACCACTAAACACTAATATAGATGCCCATTTAATTCCAATATTTACGACAAAAGGTGCAATAAAACCTCCAATTCTTGCGAATAAAGAAAATACCCCTAAAGCAGAATTTCTGATAACGGTTGGGAATATCTCGGAAGAATATAGATATAATTGAATAAACGCTGTATATGCACCTATCTGACCTATAATTGCAAGGGCTAAAGTTGCGGATGGCATATTGTTCGGTATGAATATCATTATAAGTAAAAAATAATGCAGCTAATGTGAAACTACATATGACGCTTATTTTCCTTTTTAAGTATAAAGTTGCTATTACAACACAAATCAATCCCGGTGAAAGACACAAAGCAGTTAGCATTACATTGATGTACAGATTCCCTTGAAGACGTCCGATATACTGACTTACACCAAAATATGTATGTGTGTGTGTGTCTGTGAGACGTTAAGTCTGCATCTTGGGTTTTTGTATATCAATGTTTTTTGTTAAAACATACCAAGTTAACCTACCAAGGTCTTAACAGCTTCACCCGACTAAATATATCAATGTCGCCATCAGTATCTAGTACAGTGTAAAGTGTTTTTGTATTGTTGTTTTTGTTTTTTATCCCAATACGATTTCGTTAAAGTTTGCGGCGTAGGGTTTTAAAATATAAGTCAGAATTATTATAAGAGTTGTCAAATATAAACCTCTGTGTATATAAGATTGAAACAGCTATCGTCAGTAAAGTAAAATATATAATTACGGGTACATTTTTGTTATCTATAGTTACAATTATAAATACCTATAAATCTTGAAAAATAACCTTAATTTATCATTATAGAAATTAATATACTTACTATATTATATTAATCTAGATTAATTAAATTACTATTTCATTTCATTGGAAATTGCATTATTCAATAATCACATTTATCACTGGTTGCGCCGCTTTATATATATTTGAAATTCCCGCATTATTGTGATCAGATCGCGCCACTTTTCCAGCCCCGCTCAATTACCCCTTCCTATGGCACATGCTTATATTCGGTAGCATGTCGAACGCGCCACTACTGCTACTAGTGTTGTTGTCCGCGCCGCACTGGTGTTGTTTCCGCGCCGCGCCGCCATCGCCACTGCTACTATTAGTGTTGTTGCCCGCGCCGCGTCCATTTTTGTCGTACCGCGCCGCATGCAAATAGTTTGAATTTTCGCCTGCTCGAGTGAGAAATAAACGCATCGCTACATACGTGCCGACATACATTATAAACAATAAGTGTTGTGTGGGAGAAAACCCAGTGGAGAGCAACGAGAATCACCTAGCCGGCTAGCCATGTGGAAACTGCAGCGCGCGAGGTATGTGCCAAGTTTCCTTCCTACCCTTGTCTCCCTCTTCGTAGCTGATCGCAATAGTTGAATATCAAATATAACACCCCCGCATATACAGTCCACTTAAATTAGCATAGAAACCCCCGCCCCTTCGGTGGCGTCGACAACGCAACGGCGCCACCAATCACATAAATAAATATAACTTTTAAATTTACAAAGTTACGTGTAACTGCTATCACTGTTAAATATTTACTAGCCTCTTGGGATTGACAAGAGTATTACAAAAGACTGTAAATATTTATCACATTGTTTTGCTCACGTCATATTCTGCTAAAGTGTTATTTGATATGGTGACTTCGGAAAAAATGCATGAATGCTAAAAATATAATAAATTACATCTGTCTGTGTGGTTGCACCACAATAATAGTTGTATCATTAATTCCGTACAATTTACATGATAAATATTTACCGAAATTTGAATATCACTGGTATTTGATTAATATAGAAATTTATAATAATAATAATAATAATATCATTTATTTCAGACTCATCGTTACATCCATATATATAACAATAAAAATTATTGTTTCCTAACAAAAAAGAAACCACAAGTATTTTTCATGATAAAAAGGCACTCCCGTGTGAGTTATTTATTGTACTTAATAAGAATTCAACTCTCAAGCATAACACGAAGATCTTACTAGTTAAACATGGAGGTTAAAGTTATCACTCGAGTACAATGACAAATTGTAATAGCAGTAAATGTGCAAATACAGTCCTCGCTAGTTTTTTTGACCGCTTTATAAACATGTGTTATATTGTACTTATAACATCGAGAGGATTTAAGGCTAAATAAACTTGAATTTTAGATTCCTATAATAATGTTTTAACCTTGTTCTGTATTATGTTCAGGCGCGATCATAAGCCTATATTCAGAGCGGTTAAGAAGATTGTAGAGGCTTGTAGTTAAAATTAAACATTATAGTAGTTTCAGAGGCAAGGGGTTCCCGGAGTGAGGCCTAAAAATGTTCTATTGAAGACATTGTCAAAAGAATTTTTTCTATATAAATAATATAACACAAATAATATAAATGAATTTGGATTGTTAGAGTTCATTAAATAATGTATAGGTTTCTATCATCTAATTTATTAATCAATGAATGAAGAATATTACAGGATAATCACTATAGGTACCCGTCTTTTTATATGTTCCCCTGGTTATTAAAAACTAAGTAATGGATTCTGATATGGTTTTCATAATCATTTGAAGAATTTCTGACAGATGCTTTATATATATAATAAATCAATAGTAGATTTATGTATTAATAGAAAATTGTAAAAAAATTTTTTTCGAGTACTTACATCGCTAACTCTGACTTATTACGAGATATATACATGACAATGGAGGTACTATAGACTCGTATACCTTAAAAGAGCTACAGTAATGTTCAGGATGGTCTATGCACATTTCCTAAGGATAACCCATAATAAACACTTTTACCTTATCTACATTATTAAACAAAAATGAGTTATAAGCTATTTTAAACAATGTGGTAATCATCGGTACCCAATTAAATAGATTGAGATGGATATTTTGTGTAGATTAAAATTGCCTTTTATAGCATATAATCTCAAAGAATATATTAGAAGACATGTAAGATTTAAACCAAAACATAACAAAATAAATGGTTGTGTGTTGAGATTTACGAAGGTTCTTTGATTTTAATGAAATATGAGATACCAAAATGATATGGAAAATGAAACACGTGCCTAAATAGTTTGGGCATCTGTGATACTAAATTATTACACTGCACGCATCCAAAGAAGGGGTAAGTCATTAGTTTAATAAAAGAATATAATTTTTCAAAATAGTGATCTGGAGGTTGATTAAAATTAACTCGTTAAGATAATAATTACTGTCTCTTCAAAAAATACCTTTAATAAGGGCAATGTTTTTTTTTCTCGAACAGGCTACGTTTTTGGCCTGATGGGCCTTCACAGCTTCACCAGCTATTGTGCAGTGTGAATTCATAGAGAAATATATATATATAAATGCATAGATAGTCGTTCTAAATGAGATTTCATACGAATTTATTTTCTTTTTTACAACTACACACGTGTAACTGCCCATTCGTCATTTTATTACGTAATTGATTTTTCTCGCTATCAGGTTATTCACTGATTTAATCTTTAAGTGTGTACTTGTTATTTCTTATTTTTGTTTTCAGTTTGTGCCACCAAATGTTCATCCTGTATCTTCTTAATAACAGAAAGTATGATATACAAATAGTAAGTTAACCCTCTCTAGTTATATGACTTTGGTTTATCTGAGAAATTTGTGTGTGTGTGTCTGAGGCAGGTTTGTGTGGTCGTTCTGTCTCCTCTATAGTATTTAAAAGCACGATACCTTTTGTTTCAGGTAGGAAAGTACATAAAATTGCAGCACTTAATGCTACGCCGCTAAATATAAGAAGCGATACCCATTGTATTCCTATATTTACCACAAAGGGTGCAATAAAACCTCCAAATCTAGCAAATACTGAAGCAAACCCCATTGCTGATTTTCTTATTACTGTGGGATATACTTCTGATGCATATAAATAAATTTGAACAAAAGACGTGTAAGCTCCTATTTGACCAATAATAGCAAATGCTAAAGAAGCAATTTCTACACTATTCGATACAAATATTATTATTAGTAATGAAATAGCAGCTGTTATAAAACTAGTAATAACGCTCACTTTCCTTTTAAGATAGAGAACACCAAGAACTACTAAAATTAATCCAGGGACAAGGAAGGTTGCTGATAGTAAAACATTTAAATAAAGATTTCCTTGTAGTCTCCCTATGTACTGATTAACCCCGAAGAATGTGTGGGAACAAAACATCCATATGAATGCCATAATTATTGTGTAGATCCTGATTTTCGGTGTTTTGAACAAGTCAAGAAAAGATCCTGGTTTTTCGTTTTCTATTTTGTCAACTATATCTTCAATGTTATCTGTTAGGCGTTTATTCCTGTAAAATATGAAAACATATATAAAATTTCCTTTTAATTATAACCGATGAGATATTCTAGGTCATTGGTTTACATACTTCTTAGCAATATGAGTTAATATGTCTATAGCTTCTTTCTTCCTTCCCACTGATAAAAGCCATCTTGGTGACTCAGGTAACAGCCAGTAGTACGAAATAATAAATACCCAAGGCAAAGATGTTACAAGTTGAAGATATCTCCATTCCCTCACGAAATATGCGATTATGGGAAGAGCGATGTATCCAGTAATAAATGAAATTTCTATGAGCCCGACTAAGTACGGTCTGAATGATTTTCCACTCAATTCTATAAGTAGAACGTAAGTGCACAGCATTGTACCACCAACGGTTATACCAATCATGAAACGGCAAATAAGAAACATCCAGTACTCTGTAGCGAATGCTGATAGAGCCACAAAAAGTACTTGGAAAGATAGCGAAAGTAACACTGCTATTTTGCGGCCATATCTGAAAAAATTAATACAAAAATATATCAACTGATAACGTCACACAGTAAAAGGTAAAAGTTATTTTTAATAATATCATTATGATGAAATTAGTGACTCAAAATTTTAAATAAAAGAATATGTACCTGTCTGATACATGTCCAAACAGCACACTCCCTGCTAAAATGCCAACTTGCATCATAGATTGTGCTAAGCTTGCTAATGATGTTCTTTCGCATATCAAATTCCACTCAGTCGTAACAGAATTTATTATTGTGCTTTGGTCGAACTCAGGATTTTGGCAGGGACAGTAATTAGAAGCATTGAAAGCGGACTCGTCCAAGCATTTATATTCTACACTGGGTATGATGAACACCACGTTATTTAACTGGAAATCAACGGGATATCGTCCCAGTAAGATCAGCATTAATATCCATGTTTGGTATTTACCAAATCGACCAACTATTGTTTCTATAGCGTCTTCTTGGGACATTTTTACTTCCCAAATTGTAGTATTTAAATAAACAGTTTAAAACTTTTCAAATAATTTTAACATCCACTTTACTTTTTTTATCACTGCCTGTTTCACAAATATTCACTTATATGATTATCGGTATAACAGCTTACAATACAGTTTATTTCATTAATAAGTATATCTGGTCCATTATATAATTTCTTTTTAATGATATTGTCTGTCTTTGCTCTTATACACTTGGAACAATACTATTAACATATCTCACGTCTTAAGGAAACTCGCTTGTTTCTTATCTAGATATTTAATAATATGTAAATGTTCACCGAGTAATCTTCGAATTTAAAATCATGACACACAATGTTATTTAGACTTTACTGGACTTTACTGCTTATTACATACAGTAGAATGACTTTTAAGTTTTTACTACATATTAAATGGTAGCAAATAATCATATTATTAAATAGAAGGTAGTAGCGGCAACTTTAAATACGCAGGAAGTACAGTTAAAATTGCTGGTATTAAACAGATTATGCTTTTTCTGCTAAAATATCGCATTTGTTAATTAATTCGTTTGTACGCTTCTTAAGGTGACCATCATCTTGGGCTAGAGTGATCTACTACTTCCCTGTTGTTGAAAAATATTCGTAATTTGGCTCGAAATAACGACGTACCGTTCTAATACGAGCCATTATGTCAGGTTTTGTACAATATTTATGTTGTATCGAAATTACTAGGATCTTGTCCTTGTGATACCAGTTACCTTTGCGTAGCTCGTAGTTAGCAGTAGTTACCGCAGTATCGGTTTTATCAGAAAATTATATACGAAAAAAGCTAAAGGCAGATGTTAGTTTAATTACAGATAATAAAAATTATCAGTCTGCACGCCATGACATAATAAATTTGTAGCGACACAGTATAGCGCGTGCATAGCAATTTGTCTGCGTAGACAAATTGCGAGGCACACGCCCGACGCTGCTGGCCGCAGTCCCCTCCAACCGATCGTAGAATACGTCCGTTGTATTAATTTATTTATTTATTTATTTATTCCAAAGAAATCTACAGCTATACATTTAGGAGTAAAAAAGTAAAAATAAAATGTTAGTTTCGCCAACAATGATTTCTGTATATAAATACTTATTTTTTTTTTACTATTACATGGCTAACCCAAACTATTGTATATTTAGTAAAATATCAATAATCGAATGAATTACATAACTCTTAAGTAAAAAAAAGAAACATTGGAATCTAATTTTAAAATAAAATAAATACTACCAACAAACACAACTACTTATAATATACAAAGTATGAAAAAAGAAAAGAGAAAAAAAAATGCCATTATCCCACTAAAACAAATACTACTTATGTAATGTGTGTAAATGTGAGAATGAATATGCAAATATTTTAGAAATCTGTAGGATCTTTAGGATTCAAGTGTGGTCGATAATACCTTTTTTAACCATTGCTTTAAAAGATCTACTACACTCATGAAAAATATCTATATGAGGTATTTTTTCATTATATAAGTGGGCACATCTTATCATTATTGAATTAGACCCATAGTTAGTGTTAGTTCTAGGTTCACTAAAGAGCTGTGGCTTTCGAATGTGTTTTGAATTAATTCTCAACCCTATATGCTCCACCAAACTTGGACAATCTATATTATTGTTTACTATATTATACCAGAACATCAGATCTGCCACTAAACGCCTCTGTTCAAGCGTGAGCATATTTAGTTCGCGAAGGTTCTCATTTTTAACTGCAGATAGGAGCAACCCTCGTCTTTTAAGAAATGGCAAAAATTTGTTTTGAATGTTTTCGATTCTGTTAATATGAATAGCATAACACGGGGTCCATATTTGTGATGCAAATTCTAATATGCTGCGTACAAAAGCACAGAATAGTATTTTTAAAGAGGATATATTTTTAAATGGTTTTGAGATTCTAGTTATAAAGCCCAACATTTTATAAGATTTTTGTATTATATATTCATAATGATCCTTGAATGATAATTTATTGTCTAGCTTTACTCCTAGGTCCCTAACACAAGACTCTCTTAATAGAGTGAAGTCACTGAGACGATAATCATATTTGATGACATTTCTCGTCTTCCTCGTGTATGTGATACACTGACATTTATCTACGTTGATATCCAAAAGATTTAATGTACAGTAATCAAATAGCCTGTTTAAGTCTTGTTGTAATTTAATGCAGTCTTCAATAGTATATATTGGCATAAATATTTTGGTATCATCAGCGTACATCAGAAAATTTGCGTATTGAAAACAGGAACCTATGTCGCATACGTATATATTAAATAAAAGAGGTCCCAAGTGTGACCCTTGAGGAACGCCTGAGGTTACACCATAAAATCTGGAATGTTGTAATCCAATTTTAACTGCTTGTGATCGGTTGTTAAGGTATGAAGAGAACCAACGCAACAAATCCCCGTGTATCCCGGTGGCTTCCAACTTTTTTATTAAAACTGAATGGGACAGCCGATCAAAACACTTGGCGTAATCTGTATAAATTGCATCTACTTGAGAACCATGATCCATTACGCCAACTACAAAGTTTGTAAAGCTAGCCAGATTTGAGACCACTGATCTTTTTCGCATGAATCCGTGCTGAGTGTCTGGTATACATTTTTGTAATAAAGGATATATTTGATCGTAGACTATTTGCTCAAAAACTTTGCTAAAGACAGGTAAAATTGATATCGGACGGTATGCTTCGACTTTCATCCTTGAACCACCCTTATGAATAGGCACAATCAGAGCTTCTTTCCATTTTTGTGGGAAAGTGCCTTCCACAATTGATCTAATGAATATGATAGATAATGGCTTTCCTAAACACGTTGCACATTTTTTTGCGAAGATAGGAGGAATACCATCACTCCCGGCACCTTTATTACAATCTAGAGATCTTAAATATTTAGAAACAATGTCGCTGGTTATCCTTATTCCTGAAATATTTGAATAATGTGGTATTGAACTGATCAAAGCCTGATTCTCGGATGTATTTGGTTGTCTATATATTGAAACAAAATATTTTAAAAAAGCCTCACATATATCTGACGTCTTAGTGTAGGATTTTGATTTAAACGTTACAACCTTAGGTATTTTATTTACGTTCTTTAATTCTTTCACATAACGCCAGAAGCACTTAGGATGTACCTTCAATGATGTTTCACACTTTTTTATGTAGTTCCGCCAACAGGCCTTTTGCATACGTTTTTGTCTTCGCCTAAGTATGACAAAAGTGTCATAGTCCCTTGGGTTTTTACTTTGTTTCCACGATTTGTGATACCTAACCTTTTCGTTTATAACTTTCATTAAGCTTCTCGTATACCACGACGGATAATTACTAGACACTGTTGTGAAACTAGGAATACATTCATGTATGGTGTTAGAAAGTACAGTATACAAAAGGTCGACAGCCTCATCAATATTTCCTCTCGACAATTCATAATCCCAATCCACATTCTCTAGTTTTCTGCTTATGGCATCGTAATCGCCTTTGTTAAAACTAATTACTTTTCTTGGGGGATCGTGAATCGGTTTGCATTTTAATTCAGGTAATTCAAGTACTATCGCTGGATGATGTGGCATATCCTCAGGTACTAATGGTAATTCTGTACGCGAAACTGTAACATATGTATTGCTAAAAACTAGGTCTAGATATTTACCATTACCATTTGCAATATGATTAAGTTGATGTAAACCAGATTCCGCGATCATGTCGTAAAACTGTTGCGGTGATCCCTCGAGTGACCCTATATAATTCAATGTGTCTCCTGGAGTACCAGACCACTGAAGTGTACCGAAATTAAAATCACCTATTAAAAGAAAATGTTCTCCTGCAAAACAATTCAAAATTCCATTTATGTAATTTATCGCATTGTCTAGGACATAATCTTGTGGAGCACGTGTGCCCGATAAGTAAACACATATCACGTGAAGATTTAATGTGGAATTTGTTGAACGTGCAGGCAAGAGTATGTGAACAGCTTCAAAGTACGCTGAATACGGTAAGATGTCATTATCAAAGTATATAGCATTTAACTCGCGCTTAGTGAGTAACATTACTCCTCCTCCACGAGCATGACCTGTGGCAGCTGCGTTACGGTCACATCTAAACACATCATAGCGATTATCCGATACTTCAGTATCGTAGACACCATCGAGTAGCCATGTCTCCACTATAGCAACTAGATCATAGTTAGTATCTAGCAGACCCTGTCTAAGTTGACATGTCTTACCGCGAATACTACGAGCATTCTGAAAATAAACTGATAAAGACTCCATTTCTATTTAGACAAATAATAATGGTGAATATAAAAAATGTAGTAGTAATATTTTAAGAGGTGATTTCTGAGTTTAAAACATTGTGAAAATAGTTTACTTATCCAAAAGATATAGACTTTTAAATAAATAAATGGCATTACCTCATAATAAATTAATTTAATAAATTTAAGCAGCATTATGTCCAAATTTTGTGGGGTAACAGAATTAATTACGCAATAAAAGAAAGTAATAAAGTGTATAAATACATTGTAGTTGTGTTTGTTACAACGATACGTTATGATATTAAGTTGGTATAAGTTTATTATTTCAATATTAAAATGCATTCCTCTAGTACACAATATAAATGTATAAAAACTAAAATAATAATCCACAACTAGTAATACAATTATCTTACAACTAAATAATGGGGGGTATTCATAAAAATGGTATATCTTTAAACGTCGGCCAACGAATGTCAACCTTTTTGGTGGTTGATTAATTTTGTTAGGTCGCGTTCCGCTTTTATATGAATAGGTGGTGAAGTATCGTTTTTTCTTACAAAAATTTTGCCGTTTCGCACCCATGAATACAGAAACCCCAAATTAGAGCAGGCTTTTCTTGTTGCCTTCAATAAATGTTTATTTTGAATAGTTAGGTGTTCATTTAAATAAATTGATCTGGGCTCACCCACGACACCTATTTCTGCTGATGTGCATCCTTTTCTCCTTCTTATAGCACTAATTAGTTGATCTCTTTTCATTATAGAAGTCAATTTGACAATTATCGGTTTTGGTAACCCAGTAATTTTTTGCTTAGGTTTTATTCTTGTTGAAAAAATGATTTCCGAGGCTTGCATATCTACGCCTACAAACTTAGCGACGTCCAGAATAATTTTAGATAAATTTTCTGAAGGATTTTCTGGTATTCCGAACACTTCGATATTGTGAGAGCGGGATAGCTGTTCTTGCTCATCCATTTTAAACTTCACTTCTTCTAGTATAATGTCCTTACTTTTAAGACCCATTATTTCAGCTTTCATAGATTTCATTTCAGTCTCTAAATTGTTTTTTATTTCTATTAGTGTGTCATACTGAGAACTCATAAATCGGCACGAATCTTCCATGTCTGAACACCGCTTATTAAAATCAAGCAACTCAGCACGAAATTTGTTAACTGAGTCCGAAAGTTCATTTATTTTGTCGTCTTGAGCCTTGTATTTGTCGTCTATAGAAGTTAAGATATCCTGTTTTAAACGTTCAAGATCGCTTTGGTTTCCTTCCCGTAGCATATATATCTCATGTTTTATTAAGTTGTATAAACTTGTTATATCCATAGGTTTCGAACCGCTGATGGGCGACGATTCTAGAGGGGTATTAGCGGTAACAGATGCACTGATTAGTTGATTGTTTGCTTCGCTTACTGATGTATTACAGTCCTTGTTAAGCGTTAATTGTACACTATTCGATGACTTAAGTGATGATTGTGCACAACACGGACCAGTCCAGTTTATTTTTGTGGAAGATCTCATCCGTCGAAACCTATCCTCTTGAAACCCAGCGCATTTAAAATGATATTGGTTGTTACATATCGAACAACTCATGTTTTCTTGATCAAAAATCAGTTTATTACAGTGATTACACTTCATTTCGAGTTCTTCTTAATAAAAAAAAAAAAGACTTTTAAAATGTGTACCTTGTTGAGTGGTGCGGTGAGTGGTAATAAATAGGTTTCGAACTGCGGTTTGTAGTGAACATTCAGGCGCACCCGTGTACACTGCGCTAGGCCACTCGTACAATGTTGTGTGAATATACTGATCTGCTCAATGTACTCACAATACAGTTACGTGACTATATTCAAAGGTTCAAAGGTCACGGAATAGATTCACTCGTAAGTTCATAATATTAACGTTGCACTTGCAAATGTTTTTTCAAAAATTCACTAAACACTGTGTAATACGGTAGAATTAACTTCACTATAGATAAAATGTAATGATTATAAACTTGTTTTTATCACTTAAAACCATTTATTTTCCGGAGCGTAACAGAATACGTCCTTTCACTTTATATGCGGGTAGGTAAAAAAAAAAAAAATAAAAAAAAAAATATTTATAATAATTAAAAAAAAAATATTATTAATAATTGTATTGTTTCAGTGTTGCATTGTTTCAGTAATGTTATAAAATAAATGCCATTGTATGAGATAAACGGTGTCTTTATTGACCTCACCGATAAATTGGTAAAAATTGTTAGATTAGATTTCTATACTTACTTAATCAAATTGATTTATAGGGCATTTTGTGAATGTGGAATTTTACGAATTGCACTCCTACAAAACTCTTTTAGGGTTTAATCAATTTCTCACCTGTCTGAGTTATTTGATATTCAGAAAGCATAAATAAATATGTTCATAAATTCCCATATGGAACATTAAATGAATTTTTCAAAAAATGATTATCTATTTTTGTCTATTATACATTATAAACAGACGTACATAATATTGGCATATGCCATATTGTGTACAACCTATTGTTTATTTAAAAACTAACTCATCATCATCATTACCCGTATCCTACCTGAGTAGGATCGGCACAACATGTTTTCTTTTTCCACTCTCGCCTATCAAATGTAAAAAAAATGAACTGAATGAACAGATATTAAATTAATCATATTTTCCTATAACTAATAACATACAGTAGGTAAGCAGGGAATAAAAAAAAACATGAACACAGAAGAAGTTTGATATTTTGCAACTAAGAAGTATCATTACATAGTATAAAACAAAGTCCCCTACCGCGTCTGTCTGTCTGTCTGTTCGCGATAAACTCAAAAACTACCGAACGGATTTTCACACGGTTTTCACTGGTGGATAGAATGATTGATGAGGAACGTTTTAGTATATAATTTGTCAATGATTTTTTCATAATCAGGGCGGGACAATGTCTGCTGGGTCCGCTAGTTTTAGTATAAAATTAAACGTAAGGTTGTAATGAGGAATTATAATACTAGTAATATAAATATATTAAGTACTAGCTGACCCGTGCAACTTCGTCTGCACCAAATCGGTTATTACCGGTTTCAATTGTATTTTTAAACGCAAATAATCTTAAAAAACCTAAAACCCTATTGCAGCGTTATCCAGTACTTCCAATCGTGAATCCAAACTATCCAGGGACTCACTCAAACATATACCCAGTTGGATTGTGAGAAATCTTTTAAAATAAGCCTAGAATCTGTTCGCAGCATTACCTAAAGTAATGTCATCAAAGTGAAGATCAAAACTAACTTACATATATTGCCGATAAATGTCTTCCCAGTACCCCTTGTAACTTCATCACGTAACATACTGTAAAAGTTGAACTTTATCTACATTAAATTTCCATTTTGTTTTAGTTGTTTGTTTTATAAGAATTTGTAAAGTATACGTGAAATCTGCATTCAATTTTAATTTGGTCACATTTATTTTACTTTTGACATACAAACCACCTTTTTTACTGAGATACTGAACTTGGGATAATATACCTTTCTAACAGTGAAAGAATTTTTGAAATCGGACCAGTAGTAGGTTCCAAGCATTCCTCGAAAACAAAACTTTACCACTCATTATAATATTAGTATAAATACAACATAGTAACTGCAAACAGTAGTCCGGTGAAGCTGTTAAGACCTTGCTAGGTCAATAGCGTGGTCAGTTCGAGAAAAAAAAAATAACTGCATACACCTCAACTGATTTATTTTAATCTTAGATTCACAAACCTGAACCCAACTACTTCAAGACTCAACAACATTTAGAAAACTAATTTTATCAAATATCGAAACAACACACGTACTGATAGAACTC
The DNA here is from genome assembly GCA_036509395.1 of Antheraea yamamai. Classification (NCBI taxonomy): domain Eukaryota; kingdom Metazoa; phylum Arthropoda; class Insecta; order Lepidoptera; family Saturniidae; genus Antheraea; species Antheraea yamamai. The sequence goes on from AP028446.1 coordinate 9,279,112, forward strand.
TAGTTGAGATTCATCTTCTACAATGCAATGTAACTATTATCTAGGTTTATGTTTTAGAAAAAAATCTTGTCACCTTTGTTTAGCAAACATTTTTTTACAATAAAATAAATGTAACAACATATAAGTGACAGTTTCGTTTACATATATTTTTTTCATATGAGGTTGATAATTACGCATAGAAACGTCATATAGCCGTAGCTCGGTTATAGCGTACTGGACATTATATGGTCCGCCGGAGCCGACGGTTCGAATCCCGGCGGTCTTTTTTTTTGATATTTTTTTAAAAGCAGCTTAGGGAAATATAGCTTATCTTTTTAGCTAATCTGTCTGCTATATATAGCACAATGAAAATTTACCAAAATCCGTCAAAAATTTCATTAACTACAAATTTTTGACTTTCGTCCGTTATCCTGGAGAATCCCTTGCGTTTCATGAGATAAAAAGTATCCTAGATGTAATCTCGTAATATTAGTTATCACTGTGCCAAGTTTCGTCAAAATCGGTTCAGTACTTTCAGAGTGATGCGTGTTCACAGGGACAGACAGACAGACAGACAGACAAAAATTGTAAAAAGATTATTTTTGGCTTCTATATCGATAACAAAGTCTACCCCGATAAAAAATTTCAAAAAATATTTAATGTACAGATTTGACCTTGCTACAGTTTTATTATAGTATAGATTAACCTATAAAAGAATTTGATTTCCACTTTTATTGCAGCTATTCTATCGGCAAACTACCGAAAGAAGATATCCCTTTAAAAAATTGGCTCAATGACCGATGGCGTGAGAAAGAAATTAGCCTCCGTAAATTCCATGAAGACGGTAATTATAATTAAAACATTTTGTTCAACGAATGTAATATCTCCTAAAAATACTTTCATTGCCAGACTACTTCAGTAAACACTCCACTAGTAGAGACAGATCTCAATCAAGATTCATCACTGGATTCGATCTTTGATACATCGCATCCAATTATCTACCAACCTGGTAGCTAATTTACATAATTACCCACTCCACCTTGCACAGGGGTATACTATACTATGCTTACCTAAAAGTGAATTCCACATAAAAATTACCCTACGTAACCCCAGCATAAAGTTTTGGATAACTTTTCCATTTTTTGAACTGAAAACTTCTTTAGGCACGTTGAGCGCTATTTTTGGCAGGAGATAAATTCATAATTTTGCGTCATGACATGCTAGTAAGCAAGACCGATCGTACTGCGTTTCCGCGGCTTGCCTCAGACTAGCGACGCGCATATTTTGTATTGAGATTGTGCAGCCTATCATTTAGGTACATGAGTAATTAGTAAACTTTACAAATATGTATACAATTATTGTAGTTATACTTCTTTTGGCGCGTTAGGGAAAAATGATGAGAGTAAATTTTTACTATGCGCGCGCACACCGTCACGAAAAACGGACACCCTGAAGTTAGCTATAGTCAACATTTTGTGTCTTTGTATTTGTTGTTTGTATTTCTTTGTATTAAAACTTTCAATGTATTAAATACCTTTTTTCTATTCTTAGTGTCGTTTTTTCTACAAACGTAGAATATGGCAAAAGATAAAATTTTTGAAAAGATTTTTATCTTGCTACGCAAAAGAAGTATAACTTCTAACGCGTGTACATAAGTACACACACTTTTTTTTTGTTCGGAGTGCCAACAGATGTGAAAACCAAACTAATGAAATTATGAACACAAAGAGACAAATTATGAAATTTAAATATTGTAATTCACACTATAATTAATTTAAAAATTTAAAATAGAACACAGTAATCTCATTTTTTTTGAGTTTTTACTTCCGTCGGCAGTTCCTATGACAGCCTCGACTTTTTTATCTGTCTGATATCAATTTTACGGTTAATAAAAAATATAAAGATAAAAAAATATCTTTCATAGCATTAAAATCGTTGCATGCGATTTACAGGAAATTTCACTGATGCTGACATGAACAAGGTTCCTGCATACAGAGCACCCAGATCAATGTTAGTTGCTAAGGTTGGCTTCATGTTTTGGACAGTTATTAACATTATATTTACTTATGTTCCTTAGTGTGCTGTTTCGGTTTTGGATTATCTATCATATCTTATTGTTTTTATTTGTAACATGGAATTTTGGCGGTTTTCATAGAATTCAATATAAACTCTCTGAAAATATTTCTTGTTAAATTTTAAGTTATGAATATTATATGAAGTCTACAAATAATTAATTCTCACAATATATTTGATTAGTACATAACCTTTAGAGTATATGGTTAAAATAATAGTAATAATTTAAACATGCCTTTGATTACTTATAAAGGATTACCGTACTGTGAATTCTCGTTATTGCCAAATGTACTAGACTATTATAATGAATTGTAATTTTAATAACTCATATTTACTGTCGCTCATGAAAGTATCATAATTATAACGTAGATAATTCAAGGTCTGTTTTCTTTTTCGATCCTTCTATTTCCTGAATAGTATTAATTAAAACAATACCTTTTGTTTCTGGTAAAAATATACATAAAATTCCGGCGCACAATGCAAGACTACTAAACACTAATATAGATGCCCATTTAATTCCAAAATTTACGACAAAAGGTGCAATAAAACCTCCAATTCTTGCGAATAAAGAAAAAAACCCTAAAGCAGAATTTCTGATAACGGTTGGGAATATCTCGGAAGAATAGAGATATAATTGAATAAACGCTGTATATGCACCTATCTGACATATAATTGCAAGGGCTAAAGTTGCGGATGGCATGTTGTTCGGTATGAATATTATTATAAGTAAAGATAATGCAGCTAATGTGAAACTACATATGACGCTTATTTTCCTTTTTAAGTATAAAGTTGCTATTACAACACAAAGCAATTCCGGTGAAAGACACAAAGCAGTTAGCATTACATTGATGTACAGATTCCCTTGAAGACGTCCGATATACTGACTTACACCAAAATATGTATGGGCACAAAACATCCACACAAACGCCATAATGCCACTATATATCCTCATATTTCTAGTCTTAAATAAATCTATACATGTACCAGGTTTTTCAAATTCCACTTTATTTACATCGGTTGAAATGTTTTCTGTTGGTCTTTTATTCCTTTAACAAAACATATAATTGGAATTTAATATTAACCAAATTCAAAAGCAGTTACATAAAACTAATAAAAAGGAAGAACAGTTACTTACTTTATGGCTATATAAGTTAGAATATCTATAGCTTCTTTCCTTTTTCCGATTGATAATAGCCATCTGGGAGATTCTGGTAATAGCCAGTAATACGATAAACAAAGTAACCACGGTAGAGCCGTCACTAATTGCAAACTTCTCCATTGTCTCACGTAATAAGCTATTATCGGTAGTGTAAAATAGTTTATTACAAAGGGTATTTCTTGAAGTGCTATAACGAAGTGTCTAAATAATTTTCCGCTCAGTTCTATAAGCAGAACGTAGCAAGATATCATCGTCCCTCCAACAGTAACACCATTTAGAAAACGAAATACAATAAACATCCATAGATCTGTACTGTACTGTAACTTCAAAAGAAAGCGCCAATAGGATTCCCATTTTGCGGCCGTACCTGTAGAATAAATTATAGCAGGTTAATATCAGACTACAATATAACAGTTACACAGTATTAGTTAATGAATTTTAAAAATGTAACTGGTGGTAGTAAGTTTCGACTTCCGAAGGTTAACCACATCTTACTATGAACCACTCCGCGTTCGGCAAGCGACACGAGAAGTTTTTACAAGGACGCAAGCGACACGAGAATATTTGAAATTACTGCATAATCCAAAATTATGCACACATTCTTGTGTGCCGGCTGTGAGACGTTAAGTCTGTATCTTGGGTTTTTGTATATCAATGTTTTTTGTTAAAACATACCAAGTTAACCTACCAAGGTCTTAACAGCTTCACCGGACTAAATATATCAATGTCGCTATCAGTATCTAGTACAGTATAAAGTGTTTTTGTATTGTTGTTTGTGTTTTTTATCCCAATACGATTTCGTTAAAGTTTGCTGCGTAGGGTTTTAAAATAGAAGTCAGAATTATTATAAGAGTTGTCAAATATAAACCTCTGTGTATATAAGATTGAAACAACTATCGTCAGTAAAGTAAAATATATATAATTACGAGTACATTTTTGTTATCTATAGTTACAATTATAAATACCTATAAATCTTGAAAAATAACCTTAATTTATCATTATAGAAATTAATATACTTACTATATTATATTAATATAGATTAATTTAAACAATTACTATTTCATTTCCTTGGAAATTGCATTATTCAATTATCACATTTATCACATAATTAAATATAACTTTTAAATTTACAAAGTTACGTGTAACTGCTATCACTGTTAAATGTAAATGTAAATATTTATCACATTGTTTTGCTCACGTCATATTCTGATAAGTGTTATTTGATATGGTGACTTCGGAAAAAATGCATGAATGCTAAAAATATAATAAATTACACCTGTCTGTGTGGTTGCACCACAATAATAGTTGTATCATTAATTCCGTACAATTTACATGATAAATATTTACCGAAATTTGAATATCACTGGTATTTGATTAATATAGAAATTCATAATAAAAATTATTGTTTCCTAACAAAAAGGAAACCACAAGTATTTTTCATGATAAAAAGGCACTCCCGTGTGAGTTATTTATTGTACTTATTAAGAATTCAACTCTCAAGCATAACACGAAGATCTTACTAGTTAAACATGGAGGTTAAAGTTATCACTCGAGTACAATGACAAATTGTAATAGCGGTAAATGTGCAAATACAGTCCTCGCTAGTTTTTTTTGACCGCTTTATAAACATGTGTTATATTGTACTTATAACATCGAGAGGATTTAAGGATAAATAAACGTGAATTTTAGTATCCTATAATAATGTTTTAACCTTGTTCTGTATTAAAATCTGTATTATGTTCAGGCCCGATCATAAGCCTATATTCAGAGCGGTTAAGAAGATTGTAGAGGCCTGTAGTTAAAATTAAACATTATAGTAGTTTCAGAGGCAAGGGGTTCCCGGAGTGAGGCCTAAAAATGTTCTATTGAAGACATTGTGAAAAGAATTTTTTCTATATAAATAATATAACACAAGTAATATAAATGAATTTGGATTGTTAGAGTTAATTAAATAATGCATAGGTTTCTATCATCTAATTTATTAATCAATGAATGAAGAATATTACAGGATAATCACTATAGGTACCCGTCTTTTCATATGTTCCCCTGGTTATTAAAAACTAAGTAATGGATTCTGATATGGTTTTCATAATCATTTGAAGAATTTCTGACAGATGCTTTATATATATAATAAATCAATAGTAGATTTATGTATTAAAAGAAAATTGTAAAAAAAAATTTTTCGAGTACTTACATCGCTAACTCTGACTTATTACGAGATATATACATGACAATGGAGGTACTATAGACTCGTATACCTTAAAAGAGCTACAGTAATGTTCAGGATGGTCTATGCACATTTCCTAAGGATAACCCATAATAAACACTTTTACCTTATCTACATTATTAAACAAAAATGAGTTATAAGCTATTTTAAACAATGTGGTAATCATCGGTATCCAATTAAATAGATTGAGATGGATATTTTGTGTAGATTAAAATTGTATTATATAGCATATAATCTCAAAGAATATATTAGAAGACATGTAAGATTTAAACCAAAACACAACAAAATAAATGGTTGTGTGTTAAGATTTACGAAGGTTCTTTGATTTTAATGAAATATGAGATACAAAAATGGTATGAAAAATGAAACACGTGCCTAAATAGTTTGGGCATCTGTGACACTAAATTATTACACTGCACGCATCCAAAGAAGGGGTAAGTCATTAATTTAATAAAATAATATAATTTTTCAAAATAGTGATCTGGAGGTTGATTAAAATTAACTCGTTAAGGTAATAATTACTGTCTCTTCAAAAAATACCTTTAATAAGTGCAATGTTTTTTTTTCTCGAACAGACTACGTTTTTGGCCTGATGGGCCTTCACAGCTTTACCAGCTATTGTGCAGTGGGAATTCATAGATACCTATCATAGATAAATATATATATATATATATATATATATATAAATGGATAGATAGCCGTTCTAAATGAGATTTCATACGAATTTATTTTCTTTTTTACAACTACACACGTGTAACTGCCCATTCGTCATTTTATTACGTAATTGATTTTTCTCACTATCAGGTTCTTCATTCATTTGATCTTTAAGTATGTACTTGTTAATTCTTGTTTTTGTTTTCAGTTTGTGCCACCAAATGTTCATCCTGTATCTTCTTAATAACAGAAAGTATGATATACAAATAGTAAGTTAACCCTCTCTAGTTATATTACTTTGGTTTATCTGAGAAATTTGTGTGTGTGTGTCTGAGGCAGGTTTGTGTGGTCGTTCTGTCTCCTCTATAGTATTTAAAAGCACGATACCTTTTGTTTCAGGTAGGAAAGTACATAAAATTGCAGCACTTAATGCTACGCCGCTAAATATAAGAAGCGATACCCATTGTATTCCTATATTTACCACAAAGGGTGCAATAAAACCTCCAAATCTAGCAAATACTGAAGCAAACCCCATTGCTGAATTTCTTATTACTGTGGGAAATACTTCTGATGCATACAAATAAATTTGAACAAAAGACGTGTAAGCTCCTATTTGACCAATAATAGCAAATGCTAAAGAAGCAATTTCTACACTATTCGATACAAATATAATTATTAGTAATGAAACAGCAGCTGTTATAAAACTAGTAATAACGCTCACTTTTCTTTTAAGATAGAGAGCACCAAGAACTACTAAAATTAATCCAGGGGCAAGGAAGGTTGCTGATAGTAAAACATTTAAATAAAGATTTCCTTGTAGTCTCCCTATGTACTGATTAACCCCGAAGAATGTGTGGGAACAAAACATCCATATGAATGCCATAATTATTGTGTAGATCCTGATTTTCGGTGTTTTGAACAAGTCAAGAAAAGATCCTGGTTTTTCGTTTTCTATATTGTCAACTATATCCTCAATGTTATCTGTTAGGCGTTTATTCCTGAAAAAAAGGTGAAAACATATATAAAATTTCCTTATAATGGTAATTATAACCGATGAGATATTTCTAGGTCATTGGTTTACATACTTCTTAGCAATATGAGTTAATATGTCTATAGCTTCTTTCTTCCTTCCCACTGATAAAAGCCATCTTGGTGACTCGGGTAACAGCCAGTAGTACGAAATAACAAATACCCAAGGCAAAGATGTTACAAGTTGAAGATATCTCCATTCCCTTACGAAATATGCGATTATAGGTAGGGCGATATATCCAGTAATATATGAAATTTCTATGAGCCCGACCAAGTACGGTCTGAATGATTTTCCACTCAATTCTATAAGTAGAACGTAAGTGCACAGCATTGTACCACCAACGGTTATACCAATCATGAAACGGCAAATAAGAAACATCCAGTACTCTGTAGCGAATGCTGATAAGGCCACAAAAAGTACTTGGAAAGATAGCGAAAGTAACACTGCTATTTTGCGGCCATATCTGAAAAATTTAATACAAAAATATATCAATTGATAACGTCACACAGTAAAAGGTAAAAGTTATTTTTAATAATATCATTATGATGAAATTAGTGACTCAACATTTTAAATAAAAGAATATGTACCTGTCTGATACATGTCCAAACAGCACACTCCCTGCTAAAATGCCAACTTGCATCATGGATTGTGCTAAGCTTGCTAATGATGTTCTTTCGCATATCAAATTCCACTCAGTCGTAACAGAATTTATTATTGTGCTTTGGTCGTACTCAGGATTTTGGCAGGGACAGTAATTAGAAGCATTGAAAGCGGACTCGTCCAAGCATTTATATTCTACACTGGGTATGATGAACACCACGTTATTTAACTGGAATTCAACGGGATATCGTCCCAGTAAGATCAGCACTAATATCCATGTTTGGTATTTACCAAATCGACCAACTATTATTTCTATAGCGTCTTCTTGGGTCATTTTTTACTTCCCAAATTGTAGTATTTAGATAAACAGTTTAAAACTTTTCAAATAATTTTAACATCCACTTTACTTTTTTTATCACTGCCTGTTTCACAAATATTCACTTATATGATTATTGGTATAACAGCTTACATTACTGTTTATTTCATTAATAAGTATATCTGGTCTATTATATAATTGTCTTTTTAATGATATTGTCTGTCTTTGCTCTTATACACTTGGAACAATACTATTAACATATCTCACGTCTTAAGGAAACTCGCTTGTTTCTTATCTAGATATTTAATAATTTGTATATGTTCACCGAGTAATCTTCGAATTTAAAATCATGACACACAATTTTATTTAGACTTTACTGCATACAGTAGAATGACTTTAAAATTTTTACTACATTATAAATGGTAGTAAATAATCATATTATAAAATAGAAGGTAGTAGCGGCAACTTTAAATACGCAGTAAGTACAGTTAAAATTGCTGGTATTAAACAGATTATGCTTTTTCTGCTAAAATATCGCATTTGTTAATTAATTCGTTTGTACGCTTCTTAAGGTGACCATCATCTTGGGCACGAGTGATCTACTACTTCCCTGTTGCTGAAAAATATTCATAATTTGGCTCGAAATAACGACGTACCGTTCTAATACGAGCCATTATGTCAGGTTTTGTACAATATTTATGTTGTATAGAAATTACTAGGATCTTGTCCTTGTGATACCAGTTACCTTTGCGTAGCTCGTAGTTAGCAGTAGTTACCGCAGTATCGGTTTTATCAGAAAATTATATACGAAAAAAGTTGAAGGCAGAAGTTAGTTTAATTACAGATAATAAAAATTATCAGTCTGCACGCCATGACATAATAAACTGATAGATTAGATTTCTGTAATTACTTAATCAAATTAATTTATAGCGCATTTTATGAATGTGGAATAGACATTTTACGAATTGCACTCCTACAAATCTCTTTTAGGGTTTAATTAATTTCTCACCTGTCTGAGTTATTTGATATTTAGAAAGCATAAATAATTTATGTTCATAAATTCCCATAAGGAACATTAAATGAATATTTCAAAAAATGATTATCTATTTTAGACTATTATCATCATTCATTACATGGTATAAAATAAAGTCCCCTATCGCGTCTGTCTGTCTGTCTGTTCGTGATAAACTCGAAGACTACTGAACGGATTTTCAAGCGGTTTTCACCAGTAGATAAAGTGATTCATGGGGAACGTTTTGGTATATAATTTGTCAAGGTTCTTTTTATAATCAGGGCGGGACAACGTCTGCCGGGCCCGCTAGTACATTATAAAAAGACGTATATAATATTGGCATATGTCATATTGTGTCCAACCAATTGTTTATTTAAAAACTAACTCATCATCATCATTACCCTTATCCCACCTGAGTAGGATCGGCACAACTTGTTTTCTTTTTCCACTCTCGCCTATTGATTGTAAAAAAAAAACTAACTATCAGTGTAAATGAACAGATATTAAATGAATCATATTTTCCTATAACTAATAATATACAGTAGGTAATCAGGGAATAAAAAAAAACATGAACACAGAAGAAGTTTGATTTTTTGCAACTAAGAAGTATTTTAGTATAAAATTAAACGTAAGGTCGTAATGAGGTTATATTTTTATTAACCAGTAGGTCATTTAATAATCGTTATTACTATTTTATTTTTATGGTAACACGTCACAATGACTGCACTGTGCCTGACGGCAAGCACAGTACAATCCAAAATCAAATGGCGACCGCCGAGAGATATACTATCCATCGCTGGTAGCCGCTGTCATGCCGGCCTGCGTAAGTATCTCTTCACGTTGCGCTTGAAGGACCCCATGTCATAGGAAATAGGAAACACAACTGGTCGGGAGAATGTTCCATAGCTTCACGGTACGGCAAAGATAAGACGTTCCGAAATAACTAAATACATGAGTGGTTGAAGATTATACGCTACACATTTGTGATTTTACAAAAATGCACTCCAAAATTTTGTTTTATCTTTGTTTATACAATATAATATTATAAAAAGAGTCTCAGAATTTCGTTTATTTTCATTTTTAACCGTATTTGCGCTTACTTTATAAGAATAGAATACGTTCATTTAGGCCCTAAAATGAAAAAAATAAAAAAAATGTTCCATATCATTTTCATCCACCCGTGTCTTCAATTGATGATTGAATAGCACGTGAATTATAAATTATTAGTTAAGATTAACGTATTAATACTTTATATTAAAGTGTTAATACCTATAGATAATCTAGATCAGGATAATCAACTCTCAGGTAGTCCTCAGGTAGCTTCGTATCTATAAAAGCATATAAAAATACTATATTTTACACAGTCTATATTAACAATAATGACTTTAATATTTTGTATCGATCACTGATCCTATGCTGTTATGATAGGAAAAACAATACACCCGGTAGTAAATGATATTTCAATTAATCCAGCGGAGTATGGTTTAAAAGATTTTCATTCGCTTTTATTTAAAGTACAAACAGCTTAGGCATTGTCCCACTTGTGGTAACACTGATCATGAAAACAGATTAACCACATTTAAAATTCCTTAATCAATACGAACACTACTATGAAAATCATTTGAAGTACTAGAGAAAGTACAGTAATTTTCCATTCAGGCTTATAAATAATGATAACCAAAATTTAATGCTACTGCTTCAAAGCTTCAATTACTATCTTATTATTTGTATTATTGTGAACTATTTTACGAATGATGCTAGCTTCCTAAGTTCCTTCTATTACTAATTACATCCCATTCACTTGTTACTGTATTTACTATCGTACTTCGGTTATATTTAAGGTAAGCATTTGATGCTTGTTCCGCTAATGTAGTTATTCTATATTCTACGCTAGACAAAGCGATTGTCTGGATTATTGTTTGAAATTCAATATGATACACCATCCGAACCTAATCATTAACAAAATAAGTGTGTCATATTACCAAAATCTGCCAATAATTAATACAATTATTTGTTTATAGAGGCAGTAATTTCCCTTTTTATACTACTTAGGCCCGTTGATCACAATGCCAGCCAAATAATTAATTATTTATAGAGGCATTGCAGTAATTTTTTTTATACAACTTACGCCCGTTGATCAAAATGTCAGCCAAAAGTATCAGAATTGTTATCAATTCAAAGTTACAAACTAATCGATGATACTGAATCCTACACACCGCTATTACATTTATTAAATATCAATGACGTAAACACACTGTGTTGTGCAAAAGCACTGTTGACAGAAAATATTCGTCATAGCTAGTGATCCGACCTATGAAAAGTATCGATTACTTATTCATTGTCATAGACGTAGTAGATGTAAGAGAAGATTAAGCTTAAGAAACAAACAGATAATTCCATTATTATCCTATGCACTTTCTTATAATGCCTCAGAATTTTAAAACGCTAAAACACGACAAACGAACAGGCGGGTCATCTGATGGTAAGTGATCACCGCTGCCCATAGACACTAGCAACATCAGGGGAGTCGCAAGTGCGTTGCCATCATGATGGGGGGGGGAGAGCGGGAAGTAGGGGGAGGGAGTTGGGCCTTCGGCGCTCTCACTGACCGAACGAAACGCAACAATGCAAGCACTGTTACTTCACGTCTATTTTCTGTGAGTGAGTGGTACAATATATATCAAAATATCTTTGTCATTAGTTTTATTAAAAACTCGAAAAAGAATAGTTTTACCTACATCTCATTCATCATGCTATCTACATTTCATTTAGATTCAGTCCTTATATGTTTTGTAATACATATATTACATACAATACGCATATAAATATCTTTTTACACTTTCCTTGTTATATAGAAATATACTTATGTACAAATAATAGTAATTGTTACTATATTGTATGCACTATTAATAAATTGATTGAACAGTTAATGCACGATACGCAATAAAAACAGACAAAAATCCCAAAAGCCATCAAAATGTGTTCTGTTTTCGATTCTAAAACCTACCAAGTATTTTTTCTTAAAATGTTTGATATACTGTTTTCGTCTTTATTAATTTTTATAAAAAGTAAGATACACAGATATACTAATGTAAATATTTTTGAACTGTTTATACATTACATTTCGTTTAGTTTCGATTAGATAATTTTACCCCTTCAGTCATTCTTCTCTTAGATCGATTTACTACTTATTATCATGTACCTATTTGTAATATTAATTATTGAATATTTCGTACTTCTCGTTTTACTTTTTCTGCTCACGCTCTACCATCCAATATACGTTTTGTATATCTTATTAACTGAAAGTATAATATAAAATTAGCGCTCTAGGTCACTCCCATAAGAATTATTAGATGGCTTTGCCTACTATTGGAATTATATTTAAGATTCAATAGGTTTCCGTGGCCTTTCTGTCTCCTCGATGGTATTTAAAAGCACGATACCCTTTGTTTCAGGTAGAAAATTACATAAAATTGCAGCACATAACGCTACACCGCTAAATATAAGAAGCGATGCCCACTGTATACCTATTTAGCACAAAAGGTGCAACAAAACCTCCAACTCTAGCCAATACGGAAACAAATCCCATTGCTGAGTTCCTTATTACTGTAGGAAACACCTCTGATGCGTATAAATAAATCAGAAAAAAAGAGGTGTATGCTCCTACATGACCAATAATAGCAAATGCTAGAGAAGCAATTGGTATATTATCCGATACAAATATGATTATTAGTAATGAAATAGCAGCTGTTGTAAAACTAGTAATGACACTCACTTTTCTTTTAAGATAAAGAGCACCAAGAACCACTAAAATTAATCCAGGCGCAAGGAAAGATGCTGATAGTAAAACATTTAAATATAGGTTTCCTTGAAGTTGCCCTATATACTAATTAACTCCAAAGAATGTGTGGGAACAAAACATCCATATGAATGCCATAATTATTGTGTAGATCCTAATTTTCGGTGTTTTAAACAAATCAACAAAGGAACCTGGTTTTTCGTTTTCTATAATGCCAACTATAGCTTCAATGTTTTCTGTTAGTCGCTTATTCTTGTAAAATGTGAATAAATGTATAATATCTCTTTACAATATTAATTATAAACGATTAGATTAGATTAGTGGGGTTTTAGTCCGTGCGAGTCGGACATAACCCACTCTCTCCCCCGAGAGGGTGGGTATCCATAAGGGACTTCCCCACGTTAAAAAAAAAATCTCAGATAGGTCGCGAATTGCATGTATCAGGCAACAGCCCAAGCCGAGGTGAGCCGCGCACCCTTGACCTGGTTGTCAAAATAAAATCGACTGAGTGCCTTAAGCGCTCGCCTTAGTAGTCCGGTGAAGCTGTTAAGACCTTGCCAGGTCAATGGCGTTGTCAGTTCGAAAAAAAAAACATTCAATTTGAAAACCTATCGTCAATTATCTTCGCAATTACTTCAGTATTTGTGACCAGATCTGCTCTTATTCTACCATACAATGGCTATTTTATGATGTATATCACCATTCCTTGACATGTACGATATACATTTTTCCTGTTGCTAGAAGATACACAAATTTGATTTCAAACTACGACACACAGCCATGTGCGACATAAAAGTTTACTATAATTTATTAAAATATCCAAAATTTTGTTTACCATCTCGGAGAAAAATGATTTAATTTTAAACAGGCTTGTTACCTTAGAATAAAGTCCAATTGAGTTCTTCAAATAGATTCGATTTATAAAAGAACGCTAAACGAAAATTCAGTTCGTGCTCATGCACTGTTGTGAGTTGACCGTGTTGCTCTATAATAGAGTAAGAATTTTACCTTATATCTGTTAGATTTTATCTTTCTGTGCGTGATTGGAATCTCTTTATAAATTCAAATAAAATATATCAATTGGAGGAGTGACTTATACGACAAAAAGAGTAAAATAAAGTTCGTTATTATTATTTTTAATACAATTTTATTTATGTACATTGGTGTTTTAAATAATTGATTATTTTTCAGTGTACTAACTATGCCCTCTGAAGATACTATAGAGATAATTATTGGCAGGTTTGGAAAATATCAAACATTTATTTTAATACTGATTACATTGGGACGATATCCCATGGAATTCCAATTAAATAACGTGGTTTTCATTATGCCTAGCGTAGATTACATTTGTTTGGACGAAAATGCATTAAATGCTTCTAATTATTGTCCATGCCAGAATCCTGAATATGACCGAAGTACCTTAGAAAATTCAGTCATTAGTGAATGGGATCTAATTTGTGATAGAACAAACTTAGCAAGCTTAGCACAGTCAATAATACATTTTGGAATTCTAACAGGAAGTATAATTATTGGATATGTTTCAGACAGGTAAATAAATATTATTCGCAATATTCTTGATGATTCTATTTGTAATTAAATTTTTGATTATTTTCTCTCTCTTATCTATTTATATATATAATATAATAAAAATGAAGTGTCTGTATGTAACTTTTTACTGACGAAATTATCGTCCAAGATCACGAAAAAAAAAATCTGGTAAAGTTTGAGCTCTTAATATTAATTTTCAGAGGTGTCACATCGTGATTTTCGACTTCCCATTTAAATTACACGAGATTTTTTTTTTCGAATTTTGATGTATCTCAACGAGTTATTCTGTGGTAAAAGTAAATACATAATTTTGTAGGAAATTGAACGGCCTACAAAAAAGGTCTGATATAATTTTTCGCTAAGTCGACTCGGTTAAAAGTTATTCGCAGTTAAAGTTCAACCTAAAATAATATATGATGACTTTCACAATCTTTTATAGTTTTTTTTACAAAAAAATGCCTTAAAGACATAAAACAACATATTGTTCGTGATTTTTATCATTTTTTCGTCATCTTTGGCGATAATTTCGTGGTAGCTAAAAAAAATAAATTAAAAGTTTTTTTTGGCCCACCCTAATTTTCATAGCACTTTTACTAGCACATAACTGACCGTATAAGGACCAACTAGGCTATTTTATTTTAGATGTGCTATTCCTTGCAAATTCATTCACGTGAAATATCCGAAACGATTGGACCGATTTTCAAAGGACTCACTGGCAGATAATTGAAGTTACAAAAACTAACTTATAGGATATTTTATTTTAAACTAACTGTTACCCGTGACTTCGTCCGCGTAAAATTTTACAAAAATATGGTATTCACTGTAAACATGTGCGTGAGATGAGAACTGTAATGGACTCCAAAAATAAATATAATTGGATTTCATACATTTGTATATATGTGAGTAATATGAATTATCGTATGTGAGTAATATGAATATAATAATAATTTGGCGGCCATTTTACCGCGCTCGCGTCTACATAACTCAGTAACCATAGCAACGTATAAGATATTGCATCGATTCTAATGAGCACTATCTTAATTGTGATATATTAAAAACAAACCACAGGTAGAGATAGAGTTATATATCTTGATTTATATCCGTCTAAAATTAAAAGACATCAACCTATTCTATATTTTTGATTAAAAACATAATTATCAGCTTATTGTTTAAAATTTACCAATAATAAAACTAATAAAATATGTAAAACAACAATAACAATTAACAGTAATGTTGAAGATAGAGAAGGTCTTTCTAATAGGGTATTTGATCATAATATTAAGAATTACATATTACAGCTTCTTGCGGAACAGACAAGCTATTACTCGTCATACGGTCGCACAAACTTAATTATAATGACAATATGGGCATACTATCTTAATATATATATTTCTTGTGTGCGTGTGTATGTGACTGAACTCCTCCTAAACGACTGGACCGATTTTGATGAAATTTTTTGTGCGTGTTCGAGTGGATCCGAGAATGGTTTAGATTCACAATTGGACCCGGTAGGTGGCGCTGCGGTTGGCTTTTAGGGATTTTATTTTTTATTACCACGGCAGGACAAAGTCCGCCAGGTCCGCTAGTATCCATATAATAACATTTTTAAGACATATTGTGTGATAGTATAGTTTAAAATTTTCGTTTTTTTATTATATAACTAGCGGACACGGCAAACGTTGTCTCGCCCTGATTATAAAAAAAATCCTTGACAAATTATACAGCAAATTTTCCTCAGGAATCACTTTATCCACTGGCGAAAACCGCATGAAATTACGTTCAGTAGTTTTTGAATTTATCGCGAACAGACAGACAGACAGACGCGGTAGGGGACTTTGTTTTATACTATGTAATGATATAAGTGAACACTAAGGGTATTATATGGTGGGTTAAACTTCCAAATATGTTACTGATGGTAAATCCCATTCGACACACTGTACTTTACATATCTACTGTACACGTTACATATCACAGTAGGTGGCGTGCTTATCGTACTTAAAAATATTTTTGAAAGAACATTCCTGTAATTTTACATTGCTTTAATACAATTTAAAAAACGCATGCGGAGCCGCTGGCAAAAGCTTTTCTAAATAATATTTTAAGTAGTAAGTATGTCAGTGTAAAATTCTAGCTATCATTATTTACAGGTGGGGACGAAAAATTGCGATATCGATTTCTCTACTATTTCAAATTATATTCGTAGCTATATCAGCTTTGGTTACGGAATTTTGGATGTTTTTAGTTTGTCGTTTCATGATTGGTATTACTGTGGGTGGAACAAGGCTAAGTTGTTTTATACTTCTAGTAGAATTGAATGGAAAATCTTTTAGACCTTATGCAACTGCTTTGTCAGAATTAGCATTCATTACCGGGTATATTACTCTTCCAATAATAGCATATTTCGTGAGACAATGGCGATATCTTCAAATAGTAACTTCAGTTCCTTGGTTGGTAATCATTGTACCCTACTTTTGGCTGTTGCCTGAGTCACCAAGGTGGCTAGTATCAGTTGGTAAAAAAAGGGAAGCTGTTGAAATTTTAACATATATCGCTAAAAAGTAAGTATACTTAGTTAAATGTCTATTTAAGTATTAGGCGTTTAAAAATTAATACTTTTTCATATTTTTGCAGGAATAAGCTACCGACAGAGGATATTGAAATCTTTATTGACCAAATAGCAACTGACAATACTGGATCGTTTGTTGACTTATTTAAAACTCCAAAAATTAGAACATACACAATCATAATGGCTCTCGTATGGATGTGCTGCTCTCATACATATTTTGGTATATTTCAGTATATTGGGCGACTTCAAGGGAATCTGTATTTAAATGTTTTACTATCAGCGGTACTACTTTCACCTAGTTTAATATTCATTATGTTTGCTGCTTTGTATTTTAAAAGGAGATGTAGTGTGTTCGTTGGTTTCACCACAGTATCTCTATCATTATTAGTAATAATATTTGTACCACATAATATTCCGATTGCTACATTGTTATTCGCTATCATAGGTGAAGTTGCGGTGTTCTCTTCTTTTGTACTTTTGTACTTATATGCATGTGAATTATTTCCAACTGTTATAAGAAATTCTGCTCTGGGGTTTGCTTCTGTTTTTGCTAGAATAGGAGGATTTATTGCACCATTCGTTATAAATATAGGAGTAGAATGGGTGTCTCTCGTAATATTCGGTAGTGTAGTCTTTTGTGCTGCTTTTTTGTGCATTTTTTTGCCAGAAACTAAGGATATAGTGCTCATAAATACTATTCAAGAAATAGAGCTCTCACACAATAATTCAGAGCGTCGATTATCTAGTTAGTAGCTTATTGATATAAGTATTATTTATGTTTGTGTACATATATTTATTTATTAACATATTAGTCGTAATTCCATGTAATTATATAGCATTTTATAATAGCAGTTTAACTATTAATAAAATTTTACCGCATCCCGACCTCAATTCTAGTTTTATACTAAAATATTTATTTTGAATTGTAAAAATTATTTATTGTTATTTTTTATTTATTCGACATGTATATACCTAGTCTTGCCATAAATACTGAAACAAAGACAAAATATGTTTTACACAGTGTGTTAGTTTAATACATAAATATAAAACAATTTAAAATATAAAAAGCTTATTCGAAGTGGTCTCTATTGGCTATGATATAGCCTCTTGAACGTTGAGCCAGTTATCAAGAGAAGCACGCACTCCTTCCATGGGAAAATTCTTCACTGCCAATCGTACGGATTGTTTTAGGGACTCCAAATTAGCATAGCGTTTAGAGCAAGCCGTACTCTCTAAAACTGACTATAAATCATAATCTAGCGGATTAAGTACGGGACTAGACGACGGCCAGTATTCAGCTCTGCTGAAGTCCGAAACGTTTGTTTCCATCCAAGGCTGCGTAGACCGAGCTTTATGACCCGGCGCCGAATCTTGCTGGAAGGACCATTCTTGGTTATTGAACATGGTGTTGTTAAGGAGCTTCACTACCTTCTCAAGAATGGTATCTCGATACACTTGTGCCGATGTTTTGATACCTTTCTCACAAAAGTATGGCTCAGTCACTCCTCCATAACTAATACTCCAGCAACCCATCACTGAAGTCGGATAGTGCCCACATTGCACTCTCTCGACTAATTGGGAAGCTTCCTTAGAGCTTTGAGCGTAAATACGGTCATTTTGTTTGTTAAAATGTTGCTCAGTTGTAAAAACTTTCTGATCCGTAAACAAAATTTTTCTGTGACCTCCCTTTGCGTACCGCTTCAGTAGTTGTTTTGATTTTACCACCCTATTCTTTTTTAAATTATCAGTTAAGAAATGACCAGTACGTCTCTTATAGGCTGCAAGTCCTAAGTCATCTTTTAAAATACGCGACATGGTTCTAGGTGCTATCTTCATCTCCCGAGATAAAATCTTTTGCTTTCGGACAGGATTTCTTCGAATTCTTTCTCTTACTGCTTTGACCACCTTTTTCGTACGAACACTACATGGACGGCTAGATCTTTTTCTGTCGCAAACAGAGGAGGTCTCATTGTACCTATTAATAGCCCGGTACACATACATTTTACTAATACCAAGCGTATGGAGAGTTTGAAATATTGTATTTGGCTCAGTAATAAAGAAAACTCGATGAATAATCATATAAAAATGACAGATTCCAAATTCAAATGTAATACCTATTTTATTTATTTTTAATTGTAACAGTATTTATGGCTATGGTACACTGTATATGTGTAGTTTTCAAGGTAATGTATACATGAAAATCAGCTGTGTAATAATTTCATATATTTCGTGATATATATTTATTTAACGAATATATTTGTTTTAGACGTTTTGTGTTTACGTACAAAGCAAATTAATGTGAATTTCATTACAACCTTATAGAGTTTTAAAGTGTCGCTTTTAAACTATTTATTTCACGTTAATAAAGTTTCCTACAATATAACTTGATCACTAAAAAAAACATTAATTATTGATTTCTAATGCCGTAGTATTAGATGTTGATTTTATATATAGCACTGGTGATTTTTATAGTAATTAAAATAATTTCTACGATTGGCAACAACAACAACAAGTCCCATTAAATACTCATCCCATCAAATACTGTATCATAACAAAGATAATTTGTGATATAACAAATTTTATCTTAATATATATATTTCTTGTGTGCGTGTGTATGTGACTGAACTCCTCCTAAACGACTGGACCGATTTTGATGAAATTTTTTGTGTGTGTTCGTGGAGATTCGAGAATGGTTTAGATTCACAATTGGACCCGGCAGGTGGCGCTGCGATCGACTTTTAGGATTTTTTTTGTTTTCAAGGCAGGACAACGTCCGCCCGGTCCGCTAGTTTATTATAAAAATTGTACATTTACTGAAATTTTGTTACCTAAAAACAGCCTGTTTTGGCGCGAATTTTGAATAATTGTTTTTTGATGGAAATATCCCATCAATAAAAAATATTCAACACAATTCAGTGTTTTTGTTGTAGTTCGTACCAAAAACAGTTTTTTTTTCGAACTAACAGCTTCACCCGACTACAACCAAAAAACAGTGAATTTTGAGAATGCTTCATAAGAATTTATAGAGTCTTTATATCATTTCAATAAATATTACGAATAGTTTATTGGTATTATTATACTAAAAGTAAATTAAACAATTAATTCAAGATAAAATGAATTTTATTAAACGTTTTTTTATTTATCACAGCCTATATAAATAACCATATACTACTCACATCGTTAGGGTTCATCTTTACAATTAATATAGCTTATATCATTACATAGTATAAAACAAAGTCCCCCACCGCGTCTGTCTGTCTGTCTGTTCGCGATAAACTCAAAAACTACTGAACGGATTTTCATGCGGTTTTCACCAGTGGATACAGAGATTCATGGGCAAGGTTTTAGTATATAATTTGGCAAGATTTTATTTATAGTTAGGGCGGGACAGCGTCCGCCGGGCCCGCTAGTTACTATAAAGATTTATAATTATGTCACAATGCTGAAATACTAGCATTTAAATGTCAGAATAATATTCTAAACATAGCAGTTATAAATATTTATTGTAATTTATTTCTAGTTTTAAGCATTATATTGCATTTGAAGAAATTAAATTGAAGTTTTGCCTTTTTCTAGTGTATCTGGAAGTTTTTTAAACCACGTGTATCTGGTAATATACACACATAACTTATAACACATAGTCCCGCTCCTATTAAGGATACCATTCCAAATACTAAGGGTGGCCAGCAAGCACTAGTTTGAGCAAGAGTCGCTACAAACGGAGTGACCATAGATCCAATTCTAGGAACAGTCGATGATAATCCTACGCCAGAATTTCTGACAACTGTTGAAAACAGTTCCCCTGCGTATAATTAAACGGTTGCTAAAGATATACTCAAACCTCAAAGTCCGATGCATCCAAGGGTTAAATGACTGGCATTTGATTGCGGTATGATAACGATAAGAACAAAAATTAGGCTTGTCACGAAATTTGAACTGATAAGTGTAATTTTACTTCCCAGGGCCCTGTTCGCATATATCGATGTTATTGTACCAGGAACCTCAAAAGAATAGACATAACGCAATGTTTTAACATAACAAATTAATCAACGAGATATAATTTCGATTTGGCACCGACCGAAATCGATTAAACGGAGTCAAATGGTTTCATGTTTATAGATGTTTTCGAATTCGAAACCTAACCAAACCTAATTAGGTTATCCACAAAAAAGCGTAACTGTGTTTTAATGTTAATATTCAATGGCATCACAACATAACAATTAAAGTTGTACAAAGGTCATCAAGGTATGCTAGATAATTTAAAATATGAATAATTTTGAACTAACACTGTGATATTATTTGATTTATTCTAAGTGATATGACCTCTAATACTCTATTTTTAGTTGCTTACTAATATACTTCGGTTGTTTAACGTCTAAGTTGTTCATAATGGTTTGCAATTGTTGACAATACAAATTTGTCGTAATTGTCAGGCCAGATCTTGGGAAGCTGTAATGTATGACACCAGCACTGTCCCACCAAAAACTCACCAGTACATTTTAGAAATATTATGATATTTTACTTTTTTATCTAACCCCTAAATCACATTTAAAACGAAGAAGGATATTAGGTCACCATATACTAAAACAAATAGACTTAGCATTAATTTTAACCTAGCCTGCTCTTCCCTAGATGATCGCGGAAAAACCAAAAAATGAATATAAGTTACGAATAACAGACCAAGAAAGAAAAGAAAAGAACTTTATCTGAATGGCAGCAGACATAGCAACGTTGTCAATATATTCATTATGCTACTACATCTTTCAACATTGCTGGTATTTATTTCAACTTCAACTTCATCGGTAACTACTAATGCCATCCTCATACTAATGAACTATGCCATCTGAGCCAAGGAATAGCTCATTTATAATACCTAATAGCCAAGTTAAAGGAGGTACATTATCTTGACCTAAGAGAACGACATTACCAATCTCTACAAGTCAATCAAGTGTGCACTATTTCTGACGAACTTGCAGCGTGAGCAAGTATTCAATACGCCATCTTTTCCAGTATGATAATACAAGCTGGTCTAACAGTTTTTTGCGATTCATCAAATTCACGCTTTCTTCTGTCAGTTCGAACGGAAGTATGGAAGCGTACTGATCATTAAAAAATGTGACGGCGTGAGCACATCCGAATGTGGATCTGACGATAAAACGATAAGTGGTTGATAATTTAGGAGACATTCTATTCGAGTAACTACGGGTAAGAGTTTCTCATACGTGAGAAGCTGCTTTCCTATAATTCTATACAAGTGAGTCTTAACGCTTTTAATATTTGACTCGCAAAAACCTACAAAATGTGCAGCACGTGGCGGTATCAAAGTCTACTTAATGCAGGTTTTAAGAAGCTCCTGCTTAATGTCAGATTGGACAGCCGAGTTTTACAAAAAAGAATAAATTTCATTAAGCTGCACCTTAGCGTCAATAAAATTAGTATCATTATCTGAGTACATAACAGACACAGGACAGCGGAGGGAAATAAACCTTTTGAAGGCGGAAATAAAGGCTTTAGCATAACGAACGCGATATCCAGGTAGATCAGCCATTTTAGATGTTGGGTGCGTAGACTTGAAATGAAAGCAAATATTACATTTGTGGCAGCGAGAACGAATAACTCCAGGGCTAGTGTGACAATAAGTATTATGATAGTGATCAATAATTAGATCAACAATGCGGTCACGTTTATGTAAAAGTGCGGGATGCTTGGCTTCATAAGGCAGATCAGCTTTAGATAGTCTACCTACGATGCGTAAAACACTGTTTTCATCTATGAAAACTGACAAACTGCGCAATTTCTTGCTTGTAAGTTCGCCAGATTTAAGCAAATTAATGTCATCAGAAAAATGAATGATTGGACGATTCGGTTAGCATAATTTTCATCAGTTACAATATTTTTAACAGAATTCTGACCATGAAATCTCTTAGAGAATTTAAGTATACAAACGAACATATGCAATAGTTTATTCCATGAACAAACGCGGTTGGGTATACTGTTTAAGGTATGAAGTTACTCAGTATTCATAGTTTCAGCAACGAAGGTTTTTGATTTTAATTCCGGTAATGTTTCACAATCGGCTGGAGTGAGTTTTAAAGCCATTCGCTTACAGGTTGATGAAGCTATGTAAAGCCGTCCCACCATAGAGAATCGAGAAGTGCCTGAAGGCTTTATAAATTATAAATAAATATAAATATATATAATAAATAATAATAAATATAATATAAATAATTATAAATTAGATTTAAAAAATTAGATCGTTTGTTGACTTATTTAAGACTCCGAAAATTAGAACATATACAATCATAATGGCTCTCGTATGGATGTGCTGCTCTCATACATATTTTGATATATTTCAGTATATTGAGCGACTCCTAGGGAATCTGTATTTTAATGTTTTACTATCAGCGGTACTACTTTCACCTACTTTAATATTCATTATGTTTGCTGCTTTGTATTTTAAAAGGAGATGTAGTGTGTTCGTTGGTTTCACCGTAGTATCTCTGTCACTATTAGTAATAATATTTATACCACATAATATTCCAACTACTACATTGTCATTAGCTATAGGTCAAGTTGCGGCGATCTCTTCTTTTACACTTATATACTTATACGCGTGTGAAGTATTTCCAACTGTTTTATAAGAAATTCCGCTCTTGGTTTCGCTTCTGTTTTTGCTACATTAGGAGGATTTATTACACCCCTCGTTATAAATAGAATAGATGTATAATATAGAATGGATGTATCTCTTAATATTCGGTAGTGTAGCCTTTTGTGCCTGAAACTAAGGATATAGTGCTCATAAATACTATCAGAGAAACTGAGCTACCACACATAAATTCTGAATGTAAATTATCTACTCTGTAATAAGTTACTTAGACTTTAGAGATAAGTCTCTAAGTTATATTTATGTTGATGTACATTTATTAGTTTATATTTACTTATTTGTACAAAATATTAACAGATTAATCGTAAGTCATTCTTTGTCTTTCACATGACATGTAATTATATAGCATTTTAGTTTTTGTTTCTTTTAATTTAATGTATCCAAAAATATTAGTTATTATATGACTCAGTAAACAGTGTTAGTTAGTTAAACAACTATCAAAAAAACTTAACCGCATAGATATGAGGTCGTCTCTAGTTTTATGCTCCTTTATTATTTTTTTAAGTTACACTTCTTTTTGCGTGTTAGTGATAAATAATGAGATAAATTTTTACGATGCGTGCGCACACTGTCACAAAAAACGACACCCTGAAGTTATTACGATGCGCGCGTATACCGTCACGAAAAACCGCGCGTATACCGTCACGAAAAACCGACACCCTGAAGTTAGCTATAGTCAATATTTTGTTTTTTGTATTTGTTGTTTGTATTTCTTTGTATTAAAACTTTCAATGTATTTAATACCTTTTTTCTATTGTTAGTGTTGTTTTTCTTCAAACGTAGAATAAGGCGAAAGATAAAATTTTTGAAAAGATTTTTATCTTGTTACGCCAAAGAAGTATAACGCGTGTACATAAGTGTACACACTTATTTTTTTAATTGTAAAAAACAAATTTCATTTATCGTAAGAATTTATTCTGTTGTATTTTTTAATTATTAGACATATATTTTGTTGTTTTTTTGTGACAATAGATGTGAGCGATTTAATACCTATTTATGTATGCTATCATGAGTTCAAAATGTTCACTTGTACATAGTTTTCAAAGTAACACATATTGATATTATCCATATTATTTATATCATAATATAACTGTATAATAAAACTGTAACTAGGCCAAATCTGCACATGAAATACTTTGTGACAACTATAATCGGAATGGACTTTATTATCGGTATAGAAGCAAAAATAATTTTTGACTGTCTGTCCCTGTGTCGCAGTATCACTCACTCACTGAAAGTACTGAACCAATTTTGACGAAACTTGACACAGTGATAACTAATAATATAAAGTAACACATGGGATACTCTTTGTTCCATAAAACGCAAGGGGTTCTCCAGGATAAAGGCCGAAAGTTAAATTTTTTTAGGATTTTGGTGAAATTTTCATTTTGCAGTGCAGAATAGTAGGCAGGTTAGCTAGAATTTAAGCTAGATTTCGTCTCCAAGTGATTCTTAAAAGAATAACAAAAAAAAAAACGATCATTAGGTTCCGAACTGACTTCTTGGGTCCGTATAAATGTACGTTAAAATGGAGCTATGGCAACATAAAGTTTCTTTGCGTAAGTATCAATCAGTTGAATTAGAAGCATAAAATCGAGTAAGTAGGCTAAATCCTATTGACGTATGTGTTTGTCTCGTTATCATTTTCTTTCCATCGATTTTCAAACCATTATGATTCTAAAGAAAGTTCACTTAAATAATACCATGTCGACAAAGTTGAAAAATACGTGTAAACGAAACTGTCACTAATATGTTGTTACGTGTATTTTATTGTATATGCATCTGGAATTTTGAGATGCACATTTCTGACATACTACTTCTCTTCTTCATACTTCATGTTTTTGTCACATACATAGTAACAGAATAATCTGTATGGTGCACAGCTCGGCAGTTGCCAAAAATTAAAGCAAGTTATGTTGCATTTCAATGTTTTATTTCAAAAATGTGACTAGAGATGACATTGTTAAACAAAGGTGGCATGATTTTTTTTGATAACATAATCCTAGATAATAGTTACATTGGATTATAGAAAATTAATCTCATTCTCAATTAGAGTTCTGTTAGTACGTGTGTTGTTTCTTGATATAATTAGTTTTCTAAATATTATTTATTCTTGGAATAGTTTGGATCAGGTTTGTGAATCTACGATTAAAATAATTACTTAAGGTGTCTGTAATTACCATACTATGTTATATCTATACTAATATTATAAAGAAAGGTATTGTAGATACTATAAAGACAGGTTTTGTGTTCGGGGAAACCCTGGTACAACTGATACGATTTTGAAAATTCTTTCACTGTTAGAAAAGTATATTATCCCTTAGTGCATAGACAATTTGTTATTTTGGCAAATATATATTATCAATAATTAATGTAATTGAAATCGGCAAACATTTTATAATAATTGCGCTGCTTGAACGATTTGAAATAAAAGAATAAAATATATAGCAAAAATTATATACATTCTGTTTTCATTAGGGATCATATATATGTATTTATTTCTTTCCTACAGTTTATCAAATAGATGTTATGGCCTCCGCACGACAGAGAAGTCAATATTTTTCTTAGCCGCATCGCAACGGAGACATAGGAGGCGTATTAGACCTCGGTCCGCATTGAACGTGTTAATGGAATTCTATCAATTAAAAAAATACCATTATATTCAACAAATTTCAGTGATTTTGTTGTAGGTGGTATCAACAAACTGTGAATTTTGAGAATGCCTCATAAGAATTTATAGTGTCTTTATGTCATTTCAAAAGATATCACGAATAGTTTATTGGTGTTACTATACTAAAAGTAAATTAAACAATTTATTCAACATAAAATGAGTTTTATTTAATGTTTGTTTATTTATCACAGCCTATATCAATAAACATATACTACACATACCGTTCGGGTTCACCTTTAACATTAATATAGCTTATATTACTATAAAGATTAATAATTATGTCACAATGCTGAAATAAAAGCATTGAAATGTCAGATTAATAGTCTAAACATAGCAGTCATAAATACTTATTGTAATTTATTTCTAGTATGAAACTTCATATTGTATTTAAAGAATTTAATTTGAAGCTTCGCCTTCTTCGAGTGTATCTGGGAGTTTTTTACCACGTGTGTCTGGTAATATAACACATAGTCCCGCTCCTATTAAGGGCACTATTCCAAATGCTAAGGGTGGCAGCCAAGCACTAGTGTGAGCAAGAGTCGCTACAAACGGAGCGACCATAGATCCAATCCTAGCAACAGTCGATGATAATCCTACGCCAGAGTTTCTGACAACTGTTGGAAACAATTCCCCTGCGTATAAATAAACGGTTGCAAAAGATATGCTCAAGCCCCAAAGTCCGATGCATCCAAGAGTTAAATGGCTGGCATTTGATTGCGGTACGATAATAATAAGGAGACAACTGAGTCCTGTCACGCAGTTCGAACTGATGAGTGTAATTTTACGTCCCAGAGCCCTGTTCGCGTATATCGATATAATTGTACCAGGAACCTGAAAGCGATAGACACAACATAATGTTTTAAGATAGCAAATTGATCAACGAGATATAATTTCGAAGTGAAACCGACCGACATAGATTAAAACGGGTCAAATGTTGTCATGTTTATAAATGTTTCCGAGATACGTTATCAACGAAAAAGCGTAACTGTTTTTTATTACTGATAATCAATGGCATGAAAACTAAAGTTGTACAAAGTTAGACAATGCTAGATAATTTAGATATGACTGATTTTGAACAGAGGCTATAATATATTTTCTTTTCCTAACAGACTACGTTATTGCACTGACGGGCCTTCACAGCTTCATCTGACTACACTATAATATATTGGATTTCTTCTAAGAAGAGATATAAACTCTGATACATTATTTTACTAATATACTTAGTGTATTATTATTTTTTATCTAACTAAGTTCTTAACCACATTTTACAATAAAAAAAATTGTTATAGCACAAATTCTCATCTAACCCGGATTTACCTAGACGTTCTTGGAAAAGCCAAAAAATGAATGTAAATTACGAATATCAGAGTAAAAAAATAAGTATTTTACCTGAATTGCAGCAGATATAGCAACGTTTGTGAATATATTCCCGGATACGTGGCCAATATATTGCGAA
This sequence comes from Antheraea yamamai, assembly GCA_036509395.1. NCBI lineage: Eukaryota > Metazoa > Arthropoda > Insecta > Lepidoptera > Saturniidae > Antheraea > Antheraea yamamai. The sequence goes on from AP028446.1 coordinate 9,306,866, forward strand.
ACGCCGAAAAAACAGAGTCCGCACACGAACCAGTTGAAACAAATTGCGATTGTTCTCGATCGAAGCTTAGGTGTGCGGAACAGTGCTAGAAATGATGCATGTTCTTCTGATCTATTACTGACGTCCACTAACATTTTTTGTGTAAACGACGCTATATTCTCTGTTGGCAAACCATTTCTGAAATTAAAAGAAAGTTTTATGTTTAAAGACTATATTTCTAAGGGTGCATCTTGTGATATTGCTAGAAATAATTCTACAGGTTTTTACGCTTTGTAATGTTAAATGATCATATGGTCTAAGATGGTTTACCACATGTTAAACATAGAGGGGGACTGGTCCTTAACTAAACTTAACTGCCGGAATACCAACACGTGCTTGCCGACAGAATTTCAACTTCAGTAAGGTAGTTAGCCAGGCAGACTTAGAAAAAGTCTCATCACGATGTATTCCTTCACCGAAAGCTTCGTCTTAGTCACAAGGATTCGAGCCTACGCCCATTGTCGCGGTATCCGAACACGCTATCAACAAAATCATCATCGCTTCAAATAAACAAGTACTTCTTATTTATTTGTCGTTTACGGCTTTAAACTTATATTACTTATTAAAGATATAGAAAATGTGAAAAATAACTTCAAAATTTTGTTGAATATAAAAAAATAACAAACGTGGTATAAATGTTTTAAGCAAAGCAAACATTTTTGTAAATTTCTTTGGCTCTGATATAATTTCTTAAATTTAAATGTGCATATAATTTCAAAGACCTTTAAGCATTTTAAATTATCCTACTTTCTCTGCTTTGAGAATAAGTTAAATGCTATAATATAGCAATTTTTCAAACGTCAGATGATAAATTTGCGATGTTCCACTTGAGAAATGCCATTTAAATTACCTTTTTGCTGCAGTTTCCATTATTTTCCCTGCTTCGTCAGGCTTACCCGCTGTTAAAAGCCATCGAGGCGATTCAGGCAGCAGGAAGTAGTAGCTTAAGAAAACAACCGATGGCAAGGAAATGGCCAGTTGAAACGTATTCCAATCTCGCAGATAGTAACCGAAGACTGGTAGAGTGAGATGTCCTAAATTGAATGGAATCTGATAAATAATGCCGACTGTTTCTCTGTATTTAGCTCCAATTAATTCCATAGTAAGAACAAAGCTCGTGACCATAGTGCCTCCGGTTGCGACGGCCAGGAAGAATCGGAGAGTTGTAAACATATACCAGTTCACAGAATATGAAGTTGCTACTCCTGATATAAGTTGGAGGAAGACTGCAGCAAGGAAAGGTAAACGCCTGCCGTATCTGAAAATAGAAAAAAAAAGTACAATGTATAAAATTGGTTTCTCAATGCCGACTTTGAATAATGCAAAGCTTAAACTGATATGTAATTCATTCCTACGTGTAGCTATTACACGCCTTTAATGTTCAATGATTTTTTATATATGTGTAGTATCATGACATCAACCTGTAAGAGACCCCCACTGGGGGGCCATAGGGTTCTTCCCTCCACGATGTTTAGTAGCGATTTCAAACTCCGAGAATTCCACACAGCGCTATATTTTCCCAAATAGTTTCTTAAAGTTACATTAAAGGTCATAGAGAACTGTTATTCAGATAAAAGTACTATTTCCGAGGATAGCTGAAATTTATATTAACGAGAGCGATACCATGAGGAAAAGATAAAAACACACGCTTTCCATGCTTCAGGCTCACTAAGTCCAAAAAGAGTTTTTTAGGTAATAGTGTTAGGTTTTATAACAAAGTCCCAAAACACATTACCGATTTGCCGGATAGTGAGTTCAAGAACCATGTCAAGCGGGTTTTAATATCTAAAGGCTATTATAGGGTGGATCAATATGTGAACGATTGTGACGTCTGGAAATGACGCCCCTCTCTGTGCATCCGCTAATAACAAATGCAACTATTTATGTTTTGTAAAAATATATAACATGAAAAGATAAACCAGATTGAGTTTCTTGCCGGTTCTTCTCGATGACTGGGTTTTTTTCCGAACCGGTGGTAGCTTTGACGTTCATAAGCGCCTCCTCAGATCCTAAATTGAATAAAGAATATTTTGAGTCGGGAACAGAAACCCAACCACCCCTCTAAGCAGTGAGCAAATCCGGCTAATCTAAATATGTAAAAGAACAACTGACTATCTGACCGACATATCAACGCACAGCCTAAAGTATGGGGTTAAGACCGTGAAAATTTGCACGGAGACTACACTGTAGGTGAGCATTAATGATTTTTTGTAAATTTTACTCCAAAGGTTGTGAAAGAAGAATTTAAATCCGTCATTTTTTTCAAATGAAATAAATATCTTATATAAACCTTTATAAAGATACAAATGTAGACGAAGTTACGGACGGCTACTAGTATACTATGAAATAATTATTAACAATGAAAATTTTTTCCACTCAAGATTATTTAACAAGTTTAATGTTTACTATTTACAATAAGCAATTTTTTCATAATTCTACATGTGTTACAATTTGGAGTCTTTGTCAAAGTGATAAAGACATTTTAGACGTGTATAGTATATACCAAAATCGTATATTTACTAAAATCAAGAGAGATTTGAATAAGTGTAGATAGGTAAGTTAATAAGTTGTACAGATTCATATACTTCCTTTTTTTTCTGAAAGACGAGAACACACCATATTCCTAAAGCTATCGTTTACTCCGATACAAACAATAAATTAACGCGTGCGTTTTGTTTTACGTAAGTTTTGAAGGTTATTAAAGACCGTAATAAACAATTTGTTTTCACACATCCGATAATAAAGTGATATGTATAGTCATAAAACAATTTATCTGTTGAGTATAATTATAAACATGAACAAAAAAAAATTTGTTTAAACATTACTGTATATACAGAGGTCCGTCAAGAATATTTCCGGCTTCCGTATTGTAAAGGAATAGCATAATTAAACGAAATCATAATTAATTATAATTTGCTTGCGACATTCTTGTGTAATTAATATATAATTGTATATTGTATTGTTAATTCTTTATAATTATAAATTCGGTGATTCAAATCATACACTTTTATTTAATAAACAATTCACTCATTACTATCATAAAACACTCATATCTCACTTGGAATTCCGTGTTACACAATAATCTCACATATTTAGTTAATTCAAATTAAGTTTTTATTTATTACATATGTTTAAGTCACTGTCTGTTTTACTTCTCATTATATGAAATTGTGATATCTGCGATACGGTTTGTAACCAGTGCAGTTACCAATATTACTGTTAATTATGTACACATTGACTTGGAACATTAAAATATTATTATTATACGTATCGATTTAATTAGCGGTATTTATTCTCACAAATTAAACCACGTGTATATAAATTTGATTTATATAAATTCCAGGAAAAAGGTCTCATTTAAAGTTTTAAAAAGTATGATAATACCTAAAGTGATTAATAAATGCTTCAGTGACCCAGCATGAATAATAAAATACAAGAATGAGATGTATAGATTACATTGTCATAGTTAGTGTTCATATATGTATCGTTTGAATGGAATCAGAACCGATTCCTTACAAGTGGGACGATGCCCTATTAAGTGATATTTCACTAAAGTAATCATGTCCGGGACTCACAAGGGAGGCTGACTCCTAATAGAGGATGCGCCAAATTGAACAAAACGTTATTCAAATATAAAGTGACCAATGCGTACGTAATGCACTTTTATTATTCTCTTAAATGATTTTGAAAAGAACATGCGAGCGTAATAAAGAACAGCTCTAGAACTTATAAAATTATCATTGTAGTGAACAAGAAACTTAAACAAACTTATACAATACTATAATAAAACGTAATAACAATAAATACAGTCAATACCACTCATCCTCTACTAGTGAAAAAGATATCAGAATCTAAATAGTGTTCCTGGAGTTTTCCTTCAACAAATAACCATATGTTTCTTATAACAGAAACTAGCTGAATCCCACAACACCGCTTGCTCCATTTCTCCACCGCAAGTAAATACACATCGCCCAATGTATAGTGTTTATAAAAATAGTAGCTTCTTAAAACTTTAATAACTTTATATTACATGAAGCTGTCGACGTCGTGATATTTTTTAGATAAAAATTAAGTATCTAAAAAATAAAACTAAAAACAAATAGTAGAAGTATTCTATATCTACTACTTTTTGCGATGCGTACATAATGGCAGCCATTTACCACTTTTTTAATATACACATATATGCATAATTGTATATATGATATAGTATAAATTCTCACTAACATATTTCTTAATTAAAGGAAACCAACGAAATATGTTCAAATGAATAATACAAACTAATAAATACAAACTAACGATTTTATGTCTTCACGGGTGTGAATTAGATACTTAATTACAATGGAAATATCTGTCACAATTTGTTATAACAAGACTCCTTTACTAAAGTCTCAATCAAATTAGACATTATTTTTCAAGGAAGCCTATTTAGTTGTATATTCGAAAACTTAAGTACAAACATATAATACTGACCTGTCCGATAGGTGACCGAACATCATATTGCCGACTAATATGCCAAGCATAAAAATTGTTTGTGTGAGATTCTTCAGCCAATGTCTATCACAAACGAGATCCCATTGCGATACGATTGTTTCTTTAAAGACGCTATGGTCATATATATATTCACTGCAATTTGTATGGCACGTGTTGTCGAAATCTTCGCCGGACCCAGAGCAGGTGAAATTCATCGGCGGGGCTAAGAAAATGATACTCATTTGATGCCAGGCCACAGGAAACTTTACAAGGAACACCACCATACATATCCAAATTTGCCATTTCCCGATTGCGCCAATAATTTTTGTTATTGGATCCTCGTCGACTTTTTCAATTGCAACGTCTTTAGGTTCGCTCTCCAACACTGTAAATAGATTAATATTTATTTATAATTTTGTTTTGGGGACTTCATAATTGCACACGACATATATATTTGGATTAATTTAAAACTTAATTTTAATTCATCTTCAACCTATTTCATTTACTCATTATTATTTCAATTACTTTTTTTTTCTAAGGTTTTTTTTTTTATATCATAGGAGGTAAACGAACAGGTGGGTCACCTGATGTTAAGTGATCACCGCCGTCCATACACACTAGCAACACCAGGGGAGTCGCATATGCCTTGCCAGCCTATGTTTGGATGAGGGGGAGAAAGAGGAAAAGGAGGTGAGATCGGCTCCCTGCACTCTCACTGACCGAACGAAACGCAACAATGCAAGCACTGTTACTTCACGTGGTTTTCTGTGAGATGGTGGTACTACCTCGGACGAGCCGACCCACTCACGCTGAAACCAGTAATAGCTTCAGCGTGGCTCTACCACCTACCACCAGCTAGCTAGATGAAAATCTGCCGTCAAACAGCTGTTGTATGTATTCCTGCAGCTGCACTCGAGAGCCAGTCCCCTCTGGGTTTAATATGTTGACCATCTTAGACCATATCATCATCTAACTAACATCATATAAGATTGTGGTCAAACGCTAACAAGTATAAAATATATAAAGTAAATTTTCAAAAAAAAGTATTAACCGACTTCAATATCAATCAAAAACCCATAAGGCACTAAAAAGCGGAAAATAAATAGTTTATCAAATTAACCAAATTAAATAAAACATATGAATATGTGTGCTACCTAGAGATGTATTGGAAGTCGGTGCCAACCGAAATTTCAAATTTGTTCCAGGTAGAAATGTATTACAGAGACGACTTAAACTTTGTACCTATGTAGATGATATGATTTTCGGTTCGCACCGACTTCCAATACATCTCTAGGTAGCACACATATTCATATGTTTTATTTAATTTGGTGAATTTGATAAACTATTTATTTTCCGCTTTTTAGTGCCTTATGGGTTTTTGATTGATATTGAAGTCGGTTAATACTTTTTTTTTGAAAATTTACTTTATTTTTCCATTTTTAGTGTACATAAATATATTTTACTAGCAGTGCCCGCGAACTCCGTTCCGCCTTAAGTATATTAAAATATGCGCATTTTTGCAGTATGGTATGCGATATGGTTTCAATTTGTTGTACAATAAGTAACGTTTGGTACGAACGCAACCTTATCAATAATCCGCGATAGTTTCTACCACCAACTCGGCTACCATCGCTTCACACATAATACACCTTAAGTAATATAATTACAATGCTTGCGTCATGTTGCAACACAGCAACGAACATAAGCACAATAGGCTACTAAGAATTGAAGAGTTTTTTTTATAATATTGGTGGCAAACGAACATACGGGTCACCTGATGGTAAGTGATTACGGCCGCCCATGGACACCTGCGACACGAGAGGAAACACAGATGCGTTGCCGGCCCTTAAGAAAGGAGTAGGCTCGTTTCTTGAAAGTTTTCTTACTTTGTCACGGATCCCATAATCAGAACCTAACCAAGCTCTCATCAAACTACCCTTGAAGTACGTCCTTTCCAATAAAAAATGAATTATCCAAAATCGGTTAGCGTGATATTGAGTTATTCGTCTATTTGTCGTGTACATACTTAATGCAAATTTAAAACTTATACGGTTTTGCATTTTCTTACTTTGTCACGGATCCCATAATCAGAACCTAACCAAACTCTCATCAAACTACCCTTGAAGTACGTCCTTTCCAATAAAAAAGGAATCATCGAAATCGGTTAGCGTGATATTGAGTTATTCGTCTATTTGTCGTGTACATACTTAATGCAAATTTAAAACTTATACGGTTTTGCATTTTCTTACTTTGTCACGGATCCCATAATCAGAACCTAACCAAACTCTCATCAAACTACCCTTGAAGTACGTCCTTTCCAATAAAAAATGAATCATCGAAATCGGTTAGCGTGATATTGAGTTATTCGTCTATTTCTCGTGTACATACTTAATGCAAATTTAAAACTTATACGGTTTTGCACTGGATGCCGTTGTCGGAACTGGACCAAATTAAAATGGGACCACACGGGAAGCACCAGCTTTCAAATAAAAATAGAATCATCAAAATCGGTTCACCCAGTCCAAAGTTATGAGGTAACAAACATAAAAAAAAAAAAAAAAAATACAGACGAATTGATAACCTCCTCCTTTTTTGAAGTCGGTTAAAAAAGACAACACTTAGTGTACGACCAGAGTGGACGCTACAGCCGAGCGTCGAGCGTGGCGTCGCGTCCGGCGTTCGTTTCAAACATATGCATTAATATAGTGTCCTAAGTGGCGCGCGAGCGAGCGTCGTTCTTGGACGCTGTTCGCGCCGCACGCGACGCCACGCTCGACGCTCGATTATAGCGTTCACTCTGGACGTACACTTAGTGTACGGCCTGAGTGCATCTGCGTTCGGTGGTGTGTCCAGCGTCCAAGAGCGATGCTCGCGCGCCACCCAGTACACTCACGTGTTAATGCATATGTTTGAAACGAACGCCGGACGCGATGCCACGCTCGACGCTCAACTGTAACGTCGACTCTGGTCGTACACTTACTTTTATATTACGTATCTGCACTTAAACTGTTCAAATGGATGTATTGTATATGTCAAAGAAATTGTTCGAATAAATACTTAAACTGCAAGGATATGACCGTTGTCTATCCATCACTGACTACAGTGCGGGTATATTGGATAATGGTTGACTAAAAATTGAATAATGACATTTGACCTGACGCTAGCAAATCACGTGTTCCAGTATTATTTTAGAGTGATAATCTCGATAACCTATATAAGTAACCAAGTAATAAAAAGTTATAGGTGATAAAAACCTCAATCTTCGACCTTATACCCTACATTAAAGGAGATAAATAAAATTCCCATAATCAGTGTAACTTTTGGACCGGGTGAGTGATAAGCATGTGTTATTTGTATATAGTCTTAGACATACCAACGTGCATAAAAAACAATATTAGTATTTACAATAATTATTGCTTATTTACGGTCAGGAGATCACTTGTATGCGTCTGCATTAATTAAAATTTAAGTTATCTAAACAGGTCAGGGAAGAAACAGGTTTGTAATTATTCCGGAAGGCCGTCGCGTCGCAGTGAAAAGTAATGAATGTAGTATAGTACGACTAATATAAACATAATAAGACGTCACGGTCAAGTACCTATGCAACTGGATATTGATCTTACAACATTTCTAACTATTGTAACATGCTTGTAATATTTGTCTGGGATTAATCACTAATAATTGCATACTTACTAATATTATAAATATGAATTTGATTTATTATGCTTCTAAGCCTTAACTACTTAACCGACTATCATGAAATTTTGCAGACACATCATCATGGATACAAAAGCGGTCATAGGGCACTTTTCATTCGAAAAAAAGAACTTTTTTTTATGTCATTGGAGGCAAACGAACCGGTCCATAGACACTAACAACACCAGGGGAGTCGCAAGTGCGTTGTCACCCTTTGGGGGAAGGAGAGGGAGAGGGAGATGGTAAGAGGAGAGGGAAGGGAAGGTCCGGCAGCGGTGGCTCCGGCGCTCTCACTTACCGAACGAAACGCAACAATGCAAGCACTGTTACTACACGTCGGTTTTCTATGAGAGGGTGGTACTACCCCGAGAGAGCCGACCAATTCATGCTGAAACCAGTAATAGTTTCAGCGTGGCTCTACCATCTATAACCACCTCTCTACATCTCCAGGGTTATATCAAATCTACATGGCTGCGATCGAAGCCGCGACCAAAAGCTAGTATTTAACTAATTGTGATTATAGTTTACTGAAATATGACTTGCTTATTTAATGTTTAATTCCTTATAAGTTAAAAAATAGGTAATTACGTGGTAATGATTACTAGTCATTGTCCAGTGATCGAAATGCATTCATAATTCATTATTTTAAAGTCTTTACATTAATGTGTATTTTTTAGTGTAATTTATACAACTTTAATCATTGCATTTTTTCATTTACAACAGCTACGACATATTTATATTATACTACCGGGCCGGGCGGACGTTGTCCTGCGTTGATAATAAAAAAAAATAATCTAAAATTCAACCGCAGCGCCACCTACCGGGTCCACTGGAACTCGCACACAAAATTTCATCAAAATCGGTCCAGCTGTTTAGGAGGAGTTCAGTGATATACATTCGTACAGAAGAAATTTATATATAAAGATAACAATTATGAATTTATTGAAATACATAGAATATATACGATGGCATGCACAAAACTGTTTACTGTTGTTTTATTGATAGCATTAAAACTCGCCAATTGCTACTGGACAAAAAAAAATAGAAATGGATTGACATACAGAGGGAAATATGTACTGAAGTGATTTATACACATGTGGTTTTCTTTTAACTAAGCTTAGTTTACTAAATTATTAAACCAATTTTCATATTAATTTATATAGAAATATCTGAAAATGTTTAAAGAATTTTCTTTGGTTACAGTTCAAATATAAATAAGGCGTAAAGATGTCGTTATCAGATTTAATATTAAATATGTCGTCTTATTCTTTGTTCCAGAGAAGTAATACTTTAATTATATATATTTTATACGGCATTTTAAGTATAGTAATATATATACAATATCAGTAAAGCAACGCGACTTCATTCGAATTGAATTATAAAAGGCAATACTCAAAAAAAAAGTTAAGCACTACCCAGTGGCGAGTTTTTAGTAATAAAAGTGTGTGTGTACTTATGTACATGCGTTCGAAGTTATACTTCTTTGGCGTAACAAGATAAAAATCTTTTCAAAAATTTTATCTTTCGCCTTATTCTACGTTTGTAGAAAAAACGACACTAACAATAGAAAAAATGTATTTAATACATTGAAAGTTATAATACAAAGAAATACAAACAACAAATACAAAGAAACAAAATGTTGACTATAGCTAACTTCATGGTGTTGGTTTTTTGTAACGGTGTGCGCGCGTATCGTAAAAAATTACTCTCATCATTTTCCCCAACGCGCCAAAAGAAGTATAACTTCAAAAACTTGTCCATGAACAAACAAATGAACAAAAAAATTATTATTCCATATTGTAGTGTACCCATCTCAGTTATATAAAACTCCATTTTTATATATACACATTTCAAAAATCTGTAATTCATTAAATATACAATCCTGTTACATTTACGTAATATGTTTAAACTTTTGTAAAAAATACCGTGACACGAATATTATGTGAGGTGGAAGTCAATTTGCATCAATCATAAAAAAAAAATTGTGTTTAAAATTAAAACTGATAAAAATAATTGTTTCCCCTCTATTTTGTGTACTTATTTACCTATCCTCACGTCCTGTAGTCACTGAGATTGCAATTGTAACTTGATCTTTGGGAAACCATTTTACTTGAATGATATTAATTCCTTACATTATACTTCACCAAGTGGTTTTTTCCTTACTATTTTTTATGACTTATAAGGAAAGTTTTTCGATACGTATTATTTAGTTATTGATTATTACTCACTTCATTTACTTTATAATTATTTTCCTTATAGGTTATTGGATTCGTTGTAAACGAAAAGAGTAAGTAAGTACCTATTGAAAATGTATTGTCATGTTAAGCTATTTGGAATTACCGAATATTACGTTGAAGCAATAAAACTTTAATATTCTTCCCATTGAATGATAATATGTATGAATGACCTTTATATTAGTTTTACATGTGTTATTAAAATCGATTGCAGTTTATGAATTTGCTGTCAGAAATTTTAAGCAAAACAATCGTGACCCTACTGCTCTATAAATGTTCTTATCATTTGATGTACATTATAGACTGCACGATGACTCGCGAACAATCTTTGTTCTTATCAATTAACGAGCCAAGCCTCCACGATTACAATAATTTATGTGAATGATTATTATATTCTTATCTTTGAGTCATAATGCATTGTAGTAATTTGCTATTGTTAAATTTTATTTCCCAAGATTTTTAAATGATAAAAGTCTGTAAATTTCTTTCCCCTAAACATTCAAGTTATAATAGTAAAATCAGACAATTTAACTGAAATCTTGATTTTAATAAAATCGTGATATTAAAGTAATGTTAAAATATTTATTTAATTATACGATACTCTTTGATTTAATTTTTAAATCGATTTACAAAATGTTTAGTCTTCAAAGTTAAATAAAACAAATAGGTAATATCAGATTCATAAACGATGCAGCTGAACTTGTGTATGAAACGAGAATGTAAATAAATATGTGCATATCATGTGCAATATGCTTGCCATACGAAACCCATAAGACTTTTATTAAGCCCTTACACTCGAGCGCTCCGGAGCGAAGCCATTCAAAATGTCGGTGACAATTTTTTTTGTTTTTGTCTGTGACAAATTATTGTTTATGAAATTCAATTTTAATCAAATGTATTGACTGCGAGCGGACCTTAATTGTAATTTGTAAATTATATATATCAACTGCTATTAAAATTGCTTCACTTTATTAATGATAATTATCATATAAAATTTCTTAACATAACTGGAAAGTGTTACAAGTAATATAGGTGAAGAATATACACTGATACTATTAATTCAAGTAGACTCAAATAGTTACATTAATACTAATCTATACTAATATTATAAAGAGGTAAAGTTTGTGAGTTTGTGTGTCACAACGTTGTGGCGTTGTAGGGGGTAATCTCAGAAACTACTGGTCCGATTTGAATAATTCTTTCAGTGTTATATAACTCATTAAAGAGAATGGTTATAGGCTATTATATCATCACGCTAAGGCCAATAGGAGCGGAGCACAGATGAAAAATGTTTCAAAATCGAGATGGTTACGGTGGTCGCGATCCAGTCGGGTACAGACACCCTACCACCCCGCAAAGCTTTTGAGAGCTTCTGCTGCGTGTCAGCGTTAGCCCAGAGTAGGAACTATTACTACGCGGACGAAGTCGCGGGCAGGGGATAGTGTATAATAATAATTAATGAGTATACTACATGAATAAAGTAATGATCATCATACTGTATACCGTAGGGTGGCTTTGGTTTTACAAGTTGATTTGCATTTATTGGCCCACACAAACATTTTGCAAAACGCTTTGTGCAAAAAGCAAAGTTAGCAACCTCTGTAAACGTACCCATTTATATTTAAAAAAGCTGGTAATAAGTGATAGCCAATATAAAATCACAAAAGTGTTCTTCCAAAAATAATTTGGGAACTACTCGTCCTTCTAAGCACGTCTTCCTGAATTCACTTTATCTACTGTAATAGACCGAAGATCAACTGTAAAGCAATTTTAGGTAATGTAAATTCATATTGCCAAAGATCATTATCGTTATGTAGTATGCGGTCAGAGGCTAAGATTGAACGCTCCCAATTAATTTATTGCGAATTCGTAGAATCGATAGAACGTAAAAATACAATAGACAGTGTGTAATGAATACAGATATGGCAGCATTGTTAGATACCTATAGGTTTCCTGCATATCTCTTAGAGCAATCGATCTCCGGTTATGCATGCGACATTTTAAATTTATCCAAAAGTGAAGGTTAGATGCAAATAAATAGATGTATATATTTATGTATCGTACCTAAGTAAATTCAGTGTAACTTCCATATCTAACGAACGTAGACAAAGTTAGTAAAGTTTCTTTTTATTTGTATAAAGTTAAATAAAGAATATGTTATTGTTTAGTTGGTCTGTCCGATTTACTATAAGTACTTGCAAACTATATAAATTATATAAACTTTATGTAGAATTTGTTTCAGGGGTCTAAGAGTGAAGGCAAAGAAGTACGCGAATTATATCATTTGCTAAAAAAAAATTACATCACTCATGGCTTAGTAAACTCTTGTTAAAGAGTAAATATCAATAAAATAATTTTGGACTCAGTTATTTTTTACTTTCCTTCCGAGTCGAAGCCTTTATTTATAATCTCTATTCGTCATTCTTTACGATCCTTACATCTACTTAATCAATAATATTTGTATATTGCTTGAAATACCATCAATTTAAAATTAATAAAAAAATCTCATGATCGCATTTCAATCACTGGACGACCACTAGTAAAATTAATGTCTCTGTCAATTTGTCTAGATAATCTCCGAAAAGTCTAAACTCATTTTGATGATAATTTACCGGCAGTTCTCAATGTATTATCCAGGCTACATATTACCGCGCTTTTTATATGGAATAAACAGTAAACACAAAATTGAAAAGACGTAATTTAAAATAGATTAAAAAAGATTTACTATGATTAAATAGTAACAGAAAAGTACAATAAGAAAATAGAAGAAAGATAACCCACAACTCATATAGATAAAATACGTACATAGTACCCAATTAATACTCAATAACTTAAAGATAATTATTTGGTGTTGGTATTATATGAACTCTGTCACCCTTATTATTACTCCTGGTTTTAAATAAGTGAAACCATAAAAGTCATTATAATTAATGACAAGGAATGTGCAATTTCAACACGAGGTATCGATCAACTGCGTGCGTTTTATACGTAATGATGGAAAACTACAGTTCGGTCGTTCACCCGGACCGGATCATAATTATACTGCAATTCCAGTCGCAATTTCTTTTCAACAAAGAGTATATAATTTACATGTTTTACCGCAAGTTAATAACAAAAACGGGGTTTAAATATTGCACTTATATAGTAATGGGAGGTAAATAATAAAAAATATCTTATTATTTTTATATTAAAATTATTGGAAATCTTATCTGTGAAATCCTTATCCTTAGTAATCCTTATTTAATATTATAAATGCAATGTCAGCTTGTTTGTTTGTTACGCGTTCGTCATGAAATTTTGCTTGCACGCCGTCAGGTGTACAGAAAAGAATATAGGGTACCTCAACTAGTAAAAAGGACTTCCCAAGGGATAGGTCAAATTAACATTAACTAAAGCTAGTATAGTAAAGAAGAGTAAATTAAGGCATCACTAATTAACAATTTTGACGGGTTAAACTTTTGCTTCCCAGTTGTACTTGCAGTAGCTACTACTTGACATGTCTTAAAATTATCTTAATAAAACTTTAAAACTAACTATAGTAGATTTGAAAACAGTTTTTATTGCAGATCTTTAGGTACATCATAATTTTTTGACAAACAAGTATTTGTTTTAGCGAAATTTTTGTTATAATTATATAACGCAGTTAGTTCTATACGTACATCTGCTTTAAATTTAAAGCAATTATTAAATCCAGCACGAAAAAATGTAAGTTAAAACATTGAAACGATAATTCATAAAACGTACTGATATAAAAGGTTTACGCAGTTTATAAATACTCCCGATTGTACTCCATGGAATATATCCATCCAAAGGTTGCCTGCAAAGATTGCTATTAGAAATAAGGCCGCACTTTGTACTAATCACATAACTTAAAATGTTTTATAGTGTATATGTATAATGGTGTACGATAAAGATCTATTAAATAAAAAATAAATTTTAAAAACGAGTAGGATGATCGATTATAATTTAGATAACAAATAAATTAAAAAACATCTTACTTTTGTGTACTTCTTCTATTTATTCACAATAATATGTAGAATGACACAAATGGCGATTTGTTGCGGATGTTCAGACGTTGTGCGAAAACACTCGTGTGCCGCACGCAGCTAACCGCGCCGCGCTCCAACACGAATTGAACAACCTACATCGAGCAACAGTATAATATACAGGATCGGTCATAAACACTCCTCTCCATTGAAGCATTGATGATGCCTGTGTATAACCCACGAAAGCTCCCACGTCTACTATACGTGTATAGAATTATGAGCATGTACGTAGCTTATCGTAGTACCTAGGTGAACGGTTATTGCAAAACGAGTCCTTGGTTAGAAACTTGTTTGAACATTTACTCATAGGACTTTAGATCAAAGTATTAAGGAAATAAAGTGTTAATTTAGTTTCAAATGATTTATACCGACATTTTTTTTAATTGATCAGTACCAATGCAAAATTTTGTTTTCCACCGCATAGATTTTCCTTAAGCATTACTTGGTTTAGTGTTTATTTAAGCACGCATTTAATCTGCTTATAAGTATAGAATTAATACGTAATTTTAAACAGTACAAACAAACAAAACAAAACAAAAAGGTTTACAGAAAGAAACTTTGCATTTGATCGTAAACGCAAAGCAGTTTAATTAAGTACATCTTTCTCCTCTGTTTCTCTTTTTAACTGACTTCGAAAAAGGAGGTTACTATGTTCGGTTATCTGTATTTTTTTATGTATGTTAAGCGATATTTTCGTCAATTGTGGGCCGATTTTAATGATTCTTTTTTATTTGAATGGTTATGCTTATTTTGTTTAGTATCTATTGACGAACTTTACTGTTATAAAAAGTCGGAAAAAGTTTTTTTTTACGAAATAATAGGTCTTTACCTATGAAATTGTCGTTCTGCAGTACTGGCCATTTCAAATCAAAATAATTTTTGTTTGGCTAAGAATTCTAATTTCAAATTAATTTTATTTTAAAAACATGGAATTCTTTTTCAAAAGTAGTCATTTGTTTATTGATTAGTGTTACATTTTCATCGCATTTCAATCTTTTTTGTCATTATGGATACGTTAAAAATTCGAGTAATTATGGAATATGAGTACCGTCGTGGCAGCAACGCGGCACAAGCGGCACGCAACATCAACGACGTTTACGGAGCTAACACTACAAACCAACGCACCACCTGTTATTAGTTTGCTCGCTTCCGTTCTGGGAATTTCGACCTGAAAAATGAACCTCGCGGTCGTCCGACGACTTTGGTCGACAATGACGAATTAAAGGCGATTGTGGAAGCTGATGATACACAATCTACGGCTGAATTAGCAGCAGCTTTCGACGTTAGCGTCAAAACAATATTGGTCTATTTGCGTCAAATTGGCAAGGTAAAAAAGCTTGACAAATGGGTGCCCCACGAACTCAATGATCGCCAGCGCGAATACGCGTCGAGGCGTGCCTTGCACTGCTCAACAGACACACAACTGAAGGAATTTTGAACCGCATTGTTACCTGCGATGAAAAATGGATTCTCTTTGATAACCGCAAGCGCTCAGCAAGTAGGTTGGATCCTGGTTCAGCACCTAAACAATGCCCTAAACGAAAACTTAGCCCTAGAAAAGTGATGGTCACTGTTTGGTGGTCTAGCGCCAGTGTGATTCATCACAGCTTCTTACCAAACGGGGTGAGCATTACGGCAGATGTGTACTGTGAAGAACTGAACACAATGATGGAGAAGCTTGCACATCTCCAACCAGCATTGGTCAATCGCTCGTCTCCGCTGCTCCTGCACGACAACGCGCGACCTCATACTGCACAGCAGACGGTCTCCAAGTTGCAAGAACTGGGGTTGGAAGTTCTCCGTCATCCACCCTACTCACCAGACCTTGCGCCTACAGACTACTACTTTTTCCAGAATTTGGATAACTCCTTGTCGGGAAAAAAATTCAATACCCGAGAGGCAGTACAAAATGCCTTTGAAGAATTTGTTGCCTCCCGGCCAGCCGATTTCTTTAAGAAGGGCATCAATAAACTGCCACTGCGTTGGCAAAGATGCATTGATTGCATGGGTGATTACTTCGATTAATACAAATAAAAATACATGAAAAAAATTCGTTTATTTTTTCATACAAAACGGCAATTTCATAGGTAAAGACCTAATATTAACACATTTTCGAATTTCGACCACTAACCATAATAAATATCTACTTCAAATAGAAAACTGACAATCTAAATGAAATCTATCATATGAACACAATAAATTTATGAAATCATTCTTTAACAACAATAACAATTGGGCTTATTCAATTTTAATGCTGATTGTAAAAATGTTTATTAAATTATTTAATGTCTATGTTAAGAATATTTGTATGGGTTGTAAATATCTGAATACATTTTAATAATTTAATGAAATAAATATTTATCTTACATACAACGATTCGTTCTGTTAAAAGGGTTTTTTTAGTTTACACTGAAAATCTCTTTCGTCACAGATTCACATTTCTAGGGTATCCGAGGTCTTTGGCCGCCCTTGGAACTCTCGTATAGGTTATTCTGAATGAAACTGGTATTTACCTTTGTAATTTTACATACGTACACACATAAATTAAATTTTAAAAAGCTGTATATACCTAAAATTGTGATGTCGTCAGCAACATCGAAATTATCATCGTAATCTGAATCTTATTCATACCGTATGTGATTTTGCCGTACGTAATCCACATTTATGTAACATGTACAATTGATGTGTCGTTTCAGATTTTTTTTTCTTAACGGGTTTCTGCTCGCGGCTTCTCTCAAGTTATTGTAGATTCTGAAAATATAATACGATCCATGCTATTCGCCAATAATGTATCTTTCGATAGGTGAAAGCATTTTTATTATAATTAAGAAATAAAAAGATACAGGGACAGAGAGAGAGAGAATTGCCGAACCGGCTGCGCACTCTTTTTTTTTATATCATAGGAGGCAAATGAACTGATGGGTCACCAGGGGAGTTGCAAGTGCGTTGCCGGCCTGTGTTTGGGGGAGGGGCGAGAAGGAAGGAAGTGCAGGAGGGGAAGGGGGAGGAGAGGTAGGCCTCCGGCGTTCTCACTGACCGAACGAAACGCAACGATGCATGCACTGTTACTTCACGTCGGTGTGCTGTGAGAGGGTGGTACTACCCCGGTAGAGCCGACCCATTCATGCTGAAACGAGTAATAGCTTCAACGTGGCTCTACCACCTACCATAACACTACTCACTTGCTTTTGTGCTCATTTGCTTGTAGTAGGCTCGATACACAGACACATACGCACACAGCATATTCGTTACGTGACGATTTCTACTAAATCGCACTATCCGTAAGCCACTTTAAGGAACTTCGTTCCAAAAATACGAGTAATTAATTATTTTTTGAGCTTATCCATTACAAACAAAACATTATTTAAACGTTCGGCTAAAAAGAGTATCCATCTTTCATTATCTTCGATTGATTGATTACTCTATTTGTCGCTGCGAGGTTCTATTTATTTGGAACAGTGTTGCAGCCAAAAATTTGTTACTCTTTAGCACCACTCAGGCAGCACATGCAGGCGAATGATTATTGTGTAATTTCTTTCTATAATTCCTGTATAATTTCGTACGGGCGTGAGTAACATCAGCCCCCAGTAAATTAAATAAATAACAAATAAAATATTAAATATTTTCATGACAAATAGATAATCACTCAGTAGTTGTGTAGTAATTGAGATAATAAAGATGTAAAAATTACTCTGAGGACCGATTGAAATAATTTATATTAGTCAAAACTTATACCATCATACAGTTTTTGAATTTAAGTGCCTGATATTAGGAATTTCGATACTATATCCTCCTGTATACTTACTAATACAGTAGAACCTAGATAAGATAAAATTCAAGGGAAACACAAAAAAATTAGGTTATAGAGTTTTTAACTTATTACACTCGCACTTTCTTGAAGGTCAAATCATGCCGTTTCTCGAAGTTTTTCTCGAAGAACCCAGCCATTGCTAGCTCTAAAATTATGGATTTGCAGCGAATTGACCAGCTCTTCATCTTTTTCTTTCACTATGGGTCTGTAACACTGATGTTTTGTTTTGGACACTGTTTGAACAACGTAAAAAAATGCTTTTAATTTATCGGCGTATGTTAGTGTTATTAATTTTCGTTTTGAACTCATTTTACTTAGGTAACTTTTATCACATAGCACAGTTTCCTGGACAGTGATCAACAACTAATCATCCAAGTAAGCCGCTGTTCTAACCACCGCAAAAACAGATTTTACAGATTTGAAAGAAAGAATAGGTGATTGTATAGTTATTGTTTGTGTTAACAATTTAATTTATAAACACATGCAACCAAGAAATTTCGAGAAACATTCTGTTTTGTATATTCATTCGAAATGACCCATTGGCAGACAGTTTATGTTATAGAGCTCATCGACACATTTCTTTAAGTAACTGAGGGCTAATTCTGAAATTATTAGTTTAAGTTATAGAGGTTGCGTATTTTAAATAATAGAGGTTTTAGGCTCTGAGTGGAAGGGAGCAAATAATTTTTTGGAGTTACAGAGGTTTTTACCTTATCGAGGTTTGACTTATCGAGGTTCTACTGTATTATAATTGCGAAAGTGAGATTCTTTTTTGTTAATTAGTTAAGTCTTCATGACAGCTACCGAACCTATCAACATGAAATTTTGCATAGACGTTGTCAGGGCTCCAGAAAAGGGTATAAGGTTTTTTAATTCAGAATAAAAGTATCGTTCCTTAGAGATAGTTCTTCATTAATGCCAGCAAAACCGCGGACACAGCTAGTAATTTCTACTTATCATGTAGAAGTCACTCAAAATATAACTTCTTATAGGTTAACAAGAGTGTAAACACGTCGTATAGAATAATCGTAAGCTTTGAACCTAGAAACTCAAATCTGACCTTGTCAAGGGTACAAAAGAGCACCTTTCAAACAGAAAAAAGGATTGTTCCCGAAGATTAGGTCAAGTACAATATTAAAGTGAGCGAAACCGCGGGTAAAAGCTAGTATAAAATAACCAAGGCTTGTGTAAGTTTCTCTCAATTTTCCTGTATGCATATACAATTATGTTTATTGCATAAATGGACGTGCTGTGGGAATTACCTTAGCGCGAATATGTCGAAGCAGAATTGAATTAAATGCTTGATTTATATTTTATTGAAGCTTAAAAAATTATTACATTTGAATTGACGCTAACCAAAGTATAATCGGAGAATAAAGGTAGAGAGGGAAGGATGATACATCGATAATCACCATCGTCATAATTTGAAAACTTTATACAGTTCGGATAGTAATTTTATACTTATGTATTCATATGTTTAATAGTAGTAGCACTGTCGAGAATAAGTATTAATTTCATATAAGTATCTCTAAAATCGCATACAAACGTTTTCATATACCTATAAATTAGTAAGATAATCAATCTTTTTTTTTAACTTTATTTTAGGCAACCAATCTTTTAGCTTATTACTGCCATTGTCGAGTAGTTAATAGTATTACAAGTTCTTCTTCCATTCCATTTTTGGCATTCTGTCATCTAGTAGACTGTCATTGTCAAGTGAGTATCGATATTACAAGTTTCTTGATATAATTTTAATGAACTAACAAGATGGTGGCCATCTTGTTAGAACTTTCCATGGGGTTTTTGTGGCATCTCAGAATTCATGGTCCGTGGTATTATTTTCCATTCACTTCACTTTTGCACAATAAACAAACTATATTACATAAAACACCACCAATTTTACACAATATAGAATCAAGTATCACAAGATTATGAATAAAATCCACTACATGACAGACCAAAATCCCGCCAAAAACTCATAATCACTCTTTTACAGTAACTAGATCTTGCGCGACTCATTCGCATGAGTTGAGTTACGCATGCGGACAGATTAATTATGCACATATTATTCATGGAATATACTAATAACTAATAAATGCTTCGAGTTCACGTTAACTACGATATAAAATGAAATACCGATAAAATATAGCCTATATCAATCAGGAAAAAGATTCTCTTGGTGAAAATGTCTTTAGAAAAATGCAATTGTATGAAATTGTTTTATTTCTCAATCAGTCTTGAAAATTGTTTTAAGAAATTATAAATATAAAATATTCCAATGTATCATTATCTTAAATATACGATTATAGTTTATGGAGTTTCATTGGTTTTTGGTTATACCGTACAATCTTATTGCGAGACTGATTACTATAGAAACAGCTACCTACTACCGAAGAAAAAACTTCTCAAGTCATGGTTTTTATTTGTCATATGAGTATCAAGTAATTTTTAGAATCCAATATGACTAACAAGATTGACATGTATTTTATTTAAAAAAATCGCTAACCTCTCATATTATAAAAGAATACCTATGTTTTCTTTGGTTGGCATCTACTTCTTTGATTTTTCTTTAGTATGCTTACAATTTGAGTTGATATAGATTTTTATAAATATTAGGTATACCTTTTAGCTAGGTTTTAGCATAATCTCTTACAATAAGTTTTGTATTGAATAAATAGGTCGGAATATAGTAAACTTAATTGGCTAAAAAATTACCATTACCATCTTTCTTTCATCTTTTGTCTCAATTATGAAATGTCCAGTGATTTAATGAACTAAAAATTTGTATACAATAGAAATAGCTAAAAAATCGTTAGTGGTGTAAGTCTACTTATTAAAGCATAATAAATTGTGTTGTTATAAATGCATCAAACCGTACGATATTTTGTGCATACATTGTACAAACGAAGTAAATAAAACACAATAGAGATGTAATACTAATATTTAAAAGAAAGAAAGTATCTTTATAGCAGCTAGTACACAAACAATACAGAATTACTTTAATCATAAAGTTGTTGTTGCAAATATATGTATAACAACAAATAAATAAAAGTTTAAGTATTACAAAGAATAACGCACGTTAGAGGTTACGGGCCACTATATGGTCCATGTTATGTATGTATCAGGTATGAAATAAAAACCCAAGAAGAACACTACTATTCCCATTGGAACATATCAATGTTTGTATCATTGTGACTTTACTGTTCGTCATCCTAGCCACAGAATACGGTCATGGTGCGCTACGGCGTAAGTAACGTAAAGTAACGTTCGGCGGCTTTAGAATTTCAATTTATTATTCCTGCCACCCCGTTTTGACTTCTACTCTATTCTTGGCTGCGGCTTTTTAGGTAACAGTCAAAACCTCAGATATACGTCTTCGTCAAGACGAGTTATAACATAACGTAACTGCTGTAAACTGCCAGGGAGGTCAATTCTATTGTCTCCATTTCCATAATCAAGTCAGGTTTGAGGAACCATATATTATTATTCATCTATTACCTACATTACAGTACAAGTTGTGGCAAATTTTTATTAAAATTAGCTGACGAAAAGCGAATGAAATTCATATAAACGCTGTTCATCCCTTTATCTTCCACCCTTAAAGTTAATTTTTTCTTTTCAAATTTGAATGTCACCATCCCCTTATTTCAGCAATTTCAAAAACACATTAAAACCAATTTAAAGTCAACGAAAATACGTAAACGAAAGAGGATGAAAATAAAATAAACGGTATTTCACCTCCTTAGGGGTTGAATATTTTCTTCACATTTAAATAGAAAAAGAACCATTAAAATCGGTACGATTAACATTACACATTACAACATTAACGAAGATAGAATAATAGTTTTCTAATAGTTTTAGTGCCTGCACGCACTGCGATTTTTTTCCGCATGATTTTTTCCGCAAAATTTATAACATATAGAATTGTATGGCAGGGTGTACACTGCGGGTAAAATTTGGCACGGGAATTAAATCCGGTGAATTGTCTTTGCGTAAAAACAACCGCAAATTATAGCAGTGATGATCGAACTACGGTTAAGGAATGATATCGCTGCGTGTTTTAGATAACAATGATGTTGTGTCTTGTCTGTTTGTGTGTTTTTTTGGTTTTCCTAAACTACGTTACAGATTTTGACAGTTTTCACAATCATTTACACAAAATCGACGTATTCTAATGAAGTCGTGAGGAGTTTTAGAGTGCTCTTATTGATAGTGGTAGCTAAACCTATGAGATACATATAAATAATATAGGTACTACAGAATTATGCATCTTAAGAATACCTACAAAAGAGTATAATATAATGTCTCTATTAAGAATAACTCAGTAATTAATATTTTTTAAATTTGTGTAGCCAAAGCGCGTTACTAGTTCTAAAATTAAAGCTAATGGTAAAACTTGTACAGCCCGTGAATGCCGCTAGGCTTTCCTTATTTTATTAAAGCTGAGAGTTTTTCAACGTATGCTTCCGATATAGCTACGAACGATGAGCTAGTATAACATTTAGGTCACAGTGGCTTTGGCAGGTAAAACTGGTAGCAAATGTCTATTAAATATCAACTAAAATTTATCAAATTAGTGTAAGTTTTTTTTATACAGGTATTAGGAGACCGCTTCCGAAAACGAAGACAGACGATAGTACTAATGATACCTTTGACGATGGGATGGAAAAAAAATCGATCCTGATTTAAAAAAATCATATTTTGAAAACGTTTTATTAGTATTATTTACGCTCCATCGTGTTAGTACAGCTAAATGAAACGATAGTTTCATAAAAAATACATTACTTTACTAAAAAAAAAACAGCAATGTATAACAAAAACAAAAAAACAGATGATACTCGGGTCAACGACCGTCAGCTAGCGATCGTGCAAATACTTATTTACAACATTTAATCGTTTCTTTTTACACGCACACCGGCGTAGTGCTGATACCGCTCCCTCCAAAATTTACAACTTTGTCGGTATACATTTTGCAGGAGCCATAAAAGAATTAGAGACGGCGTTCACAATAAAAATTACAAGTAATTTTAAAGAATTGTGAGGGACATATCTGTTTTCGAATTATGGTATTGGACGGACTAAAAACGGAAACAATGGTAACGTCAAGTATATGAATATTATTTTAAATTCATTCTGATAGATTAATTAACTGTCGATCATAAATGTAATTAATTTTAACTATGAAATTATTCTGTACCATTTTATTTTTAATTTCTTGTACAAAATCAAAGATAAAGATTAAATCCGCGCCCGAGCGTTCGATGACCCTAGTATCAGCTGTTTTTTTTTAAATTTTGTTACATTGCTTTTTTTAATATGATTTTTTTTTAATCAGGGTCGTTTAATTTTCCGTCCCATCATCAAAGGTATCATTAGTAATATCGTCTGTCTTCGTTTTCAGAAGCGGTCTCCTAACACCCTGTATATTTATATATATTTTATGGACATTTTGTTCATAGATACTTGCTATCGTGACAAACACCTGCCAACCATCCATAAACTTTAAAAAATTGAAATTGTACTTACGCTATAGTATCTGAATTTTATCATGTAACTTGGATAACTATTAGAAGATATTTCCTCAGTGGCCAGACAGTTTAGACAGCTATATAGGGTAGCTATAGGCCCGAGCGCGAGGCAATATATATCCAAATAGATGCAAGTGAGATAGTGAATTAGTTCTTTTGCAACCCTTCATTGCGCACCTTTGGTTACTCAGTGAATATATTATATCAGGAGTACAAGGTTTACTATTATTGTTTGTGCAGCTTATAAAATAAATGTAATTCAGTTTTAATAAAGCATTATCATTCATTCATATGTGTTATTTGCAAAAAAAAATATAGCAAATTAATATTGTTTTCTCAAGAGACATTAAATAAATGTAAAATCGTTATAAAATATATATAATCTTTATATATAAATTTCTTCTGTACGTGTGTATGTCACTGAATTCCTCCGAAACGGCTGGACCAATTTTGATGAAATTTTGTGTGCGTATTTACACAATACACAATGTACATAATTGGACTCGGTAGATGGTGCTGCGGTTGAATTTTAGATTTTTTTTATTATCAAGGCAGGATAATGTCCGCCCAGCCCGCTAGTATTAATATTAAATAAGAAAGATCTGGCACTCACGGGCTCTTAAACTATTCCGGATATTCTACCGCAGTGTGCGTACCATCTATTGAGGATTTTTTTTCGCGGTTTTAATCCGCACAGCACCGTAGTACGTGCGGGCACTTAGAAGCTTAAAGTGGCACGTCGCAGAGAACTATTTCAACCTTTAGCAACACTTTTATTTCATTGAATCAAACAGTCTGTGTTAGGACTGTTGGTATTTTTTTAAATATCGGGTTTTAGATATGTCGATACTTTGAAAACATCAATATCGGATTTGATATAACGAATCAAACAATATCGATATTTGGATATATCGGTCTCATTAACAAAATTGTAATTAAGCTTATACAGCTTATGGTCCAGTATATTTATTAAACAAATTATATTATGAATTTATGAAATTGTGTTGTTATATTTCTAAGGCACACTTGTAGCAATGTTCTTAAATCATATTTAAATAATATACAGTTTAACACGTAATTGGATCTTAGTGAAATGTTTGAAGTTAACAGAAATAGATAGAATGAAGTTTAAACATGATTTAATTTAAATTTTATGTAAGGACGATGGTGCGAGTGGGTCTTAGTAATTAAAAAATGTCGAAGTAAATTAAATCGATATTTCGCAAGTATAATATTGATATTTCAATAAACTATACCTTATCAATAGTCTGTATCCTCTATTATTACTATAGACTATAGTAGTCTGTGCTACTAGTACGAGTAATAGTCTGTGGTCTGTGCTCTTATTTCTCGAACACGTTGTTATAATGGCAGTTATACAAAGAATAAAGTAAGTAAAACAAAGTATCTATATAAGTTTATTTTGATTTCAAGCGTACCGTGTAAGTCGTATGAGTTTTAGTGTTTTTAACCTGTATCCATATGTAACGTTTTTGTAGACTTTTTGTAGTTTCAATTCTATGGGTATGTTTTTATAAATAATGAGTTTATATGAAAGAACAGGTACCATAAAAGTATATCTAAAAGATATGAACAATGGTTTATGCTTGTCTTTCATTATCGTCTTCAATAAATTTGCAGGAAACCCACAACACGTAAGGGGAAGAAGGCTTTGATCGCTAAAGAGCCAAAACCAATCGAAGGATCAAAGCAATGTATATTTCTTCAGGGCCGAAACCCGTCAGAACGCACTCGCAAAATTTTAAAGGATATTTACGACTTGAAGAAACCTGACGCTGCTTATTTAAGTCGTAAAAATGACTTCGTGCCATTTGAAGATGCATCACTTATTGAAAAGTAAGTTACTTCTTTTCTACTTCATATCTGATCTTCAAGAAAGCTATAAACGAATAATACCAGCATATATTGAAATGCTATAAAATATATAAAAAATTGTAATATACATAATAGTTACACTGGGGCACTGGGGGTTTGGAGTTGTGAGGGGGTTGGGACACATTTGTTTTAATTATGGCATGCAATATTCGCCCGATTTTACTATTTGAGTTATTCGAATTTTACAAGTTTTTCGATTACCTTCTTTATTATTGAATATATAAAACGATTAAAATGTTTTTACCTCTTGTTCAATACTACAATCATAATGAATTACTTTATCATAATCAGCTAGAAACATATGGAAGGTGGAAAGGATAATTGAATAATATGTAAGAAATTAAAAATGTTGGCGATAGCAAAATGTTAGTATTTGTTTTCTCCAGCTATATTGAATGACCAAATTTCACACAGTTATGTAGGCGCATAATACTTTTGCGTTAGGATTTGACAACTATTTGAAAACCTTCAATACATGAGTCGGTACTATTTGATTAATAAATAAGAGTAAATACTCTAATAGTATATATAGACTATAGAGTATAGTAATTGTAATAAATAATTTAGTTGTACTTAAATAGATATTGTGTACATTTTGTTAAGTTTAAATATTGATACATATTTGTAAACTTTTATGGCCATCAGTTGAATGTTATAGAAATTAATGTGATGCAGTGCTATTTAATCATGAGATATGGTAAATTTTATATCACAATTGTTTCCATTAAAAGAAAATGTTAGGAAACTTTTTAGTCTTCAATCAACAGGTGTTGGAATTTATCAATCTCAGATATATGTACCAATATCCAGTTATGTTATAGTAAAAGTTTCTATATAAAGAAATGGCAGAGGTCTGCTATTGTATGTACATCACACAAAAACAACTGGATAAATTTCAATCATGTTTTTTTAGTTTTACTTCTTGGGTATATTGGTCTTGTGGAAAAAGAAATAATCACAATATCTTCATTGAATAAAGTTTTAAGAAATTATTGTTTTTATAGGCACTACAAAATACGGAAGAAAATTTCTAAGCATATTTTTTACTTTCAATTTTATTTTCGTTTTTCTTTATCATAATATGTATTGTTAAGGTGATAAATAATGCAGAGGAAGTCATGCAAATCAGCTAGGATATCATTTTGAAAATTATACTTTCACTTCAAATTTAAAGGTTTGCCAGTAAAACCATTGTGTCTAATTTTGCTATTTAATATGTTATTAAAAGTCTTGTGAAACTGCCACTATTTTTGGGAAATAATAAAATCCAGTCTTATTTTCAGTTTTATATTTTCTTTACATATTTACTATATTGATTGCTTTATTTATGTAATTAATTATAGAACAATTATCTTTTTTTAAAGAACTCTCACCTTCCTATAATTTTTGAAATAAATTTGTCTATTATGTTAAAAGTATGTGAAATATATATAAAAAAATAATGCCTTATATATTAGAACTTTGGAGGATATGAGTAGCATAGTTCTGTTCATTATGGTGATATTTGGGAAAGGTCTATGTTCAGAAGTCTTTAGACTAAATGGATCAGACAATATAGAGATTGGTGTTCTGTATCAAACCTATAATCCAAATAATTATTAGTTAAATATAGTGCTTGACTTCTATAGAATTCATGTTTATTCATGTATCTTTATTTATTTATTTAATTGTTTATAGAATGTGTTACAAAAAGGAGGCTTCACTTTTTGGAGTTGGATCACATAACAAAAAGAGACCACACAATATTATCTTAGGAAGAACTTTCAACTATAATATAATGGATATGATTGAGCTTGGTGCAGATAGTTTTAAAGCAAAGTCAGAATTCCACAACATGAAAGTATTGGCTGGCCTTAAGCCATGTCTACTTTTTAATGGTCCTGCTTGGGATTTGAATCCTGACCTAAAACGATTGAAATCTCTTTTTACAGATTTCTTTCAACGAGAAAAGGTTAGTAAATTTAGAATCAATTACGGTAGAACCTTTATAAATTTAACTTAAAGGGAGAACTAAGAAAGTTGTAGAAGTTTTAACTTGCAAAGGATTTTCAATAAGAAAGCTTCTGTAAAAACATGTTCAGTTTACATATGGACCGTTTATTTTGAAAGTGGTGTAAGTCCATTTTTGAGAAAAATGAGCTATCACGTAATTCATGCTTAATTTAATATAATTTTTTTATATATAACTAGTCCATGTTTAATTTCTCAAAAAAATCCCATGTTTTGTACAACTTAAAATCGGTCGGTAAATGAAATTGCATAATCATTGATTATGAAAGTGGTGTAAGTCCAATTGACAGAGGTAGGTGGCATAGCAGATGGATACCGATCAGTGTTTTGTTATTTTTCATTTATTTTATACTAGCTGTGTCTCGCGGTTTCACCCGCGGACGATTTGCATTGTTTCCACTACTCGTAAGTTAAAACATAGATATTAAAAAATTAGAGAAATGTATTAGAAAATGTACAGCGCATAACCTGTGAGAAGAAAATAAATACGACAAGGCTGTATGACTCCGTATCTTTGCCCGTATTTTGGCGAATTAAAAAAAAAGACGTGTGGCACTCGGAGACTGCCGCGGTAAAGCTATTGCATAGCATTTTTTTATCAACTTATGCAATTATAATTATTTATTTATTTTATTAATGCAGTATTTAAAAAAAAAAATTAAAAAAATTATTAATTTTTTTCTTTTTATTTCAAAAAATAATACTGCATTTGTGATAATAATAATAAAATGAATGTATATAGAGTACTAACTCATTTTCTTTCACTATGTTTTCGTGACTTTCTTCATTAATAATCACTGTTGTACATAGATGATAAATACCTATACACCTATATACTTTCTCACAAACAGCTGATTACGGTAGTTTTCCAATACAACCAATGCCACCTAAATGCGGATTGCTGAACTAAAGAGACAAGCGTGATATTTCAAAAAGTCATTAAAAGTTCTGGTATTTATCGATAGATGGAAAAACTAAAAAGTATCACCGCTGTGCCGGTCGGAGTGGGGTGTGTTAGGTTTTTTTCGTTACGGAATTTCTGGATTCGGTCCCCACGCTCAAGGCCCGCGATAGAAGCTATGCAATAGCTTAAAAACAACAAAAACAACAGTAGTAAAATTATCAATTTATTACCTCTACGTCCTGGAAGACCGTTAAAATTTGAAAAAATCGCCCTGGAGCCTTTGTACCAAAATGCCAGACCTATTACGTACGAAAAATATAAAGACATGAAGCAGCTACTACCCTATATACCTCCGGTGCATCATGCATATTTTGAAACACTACCACATGCAGAGAATAAGTAAATTCTTGTAATCAGTATCTTGTAATGACAATGTAATTGCCGTCTAAAATAAAATTTTATGTGTTGTTATGCGTATAAGTAAACAAAATTATATTAAAA
The DNA here is from genome assembly GCA_036509395.1 of Antheraea yamamai. Classification (NCBI taxonomy): domain Eukaryota; kingdom Metazoa; phylum Arthropoda; class Insecta; order Lepidoptera; family Saturniidae; genus Antheraea; species Antheraea yamamai. The sequence continues at coordinate 9,336,001 of AP028446.1, forward strand.
TGAAGTATATTTTAAGCGATATTTGATTTTTCAAAATTGAAATTAAACGATTTTTACAATTGTCTAATTTTGAAAGTGGTGTAAGTCCATTTACAGCACATAAATATGTGTTATCGTAGTCTAATTAGCCAAAAACAAATTTATATAAACAAATTAAATGTTGATAAAACAATAGAAACAATGCCAGACCTCATATGATTTGCCTGTATTTTTAAATCAACAAATATATTAACCTTTAATTTTCTCGAAACAAAAGAAAATGGACTTACACCACTTTCAAAATAAACGGTCCATATGTTATATTCCACCTTATCCAATTATACCCAATAGAGAAAGAAAGTATGTATATATTGTTGGCAATGTTCTTAAAGTTAGTACTTTAATTATTATTTCTTCAAGTTATAATAAACCTTATTTATTTACAAACATAAAATGAAATGAGATATAGAAGTCGATATTTTTTTTCGAATTTTAGATGGAAAATATAAGTTTGATCATCTACAATATATTAGGTCTTTACCTATGAAATTGCCGTTTTGTATGAAAAAATTTAAACGAATTTTCTTCATGTATTTTTTATTTGTATTAATCGAAGTAATCACCCATGGAATCAATGCATCTCTGCCAATGCAGTGGCAATTTATTGATGCCCTTCTTAAAGAAATCAGTTGGACGGGAGGCAACAAATTCTTCAAAGGCATTTTGTACTGCCTCTCGGGTATTTAATTTTTTTCCCGCCAAGGAGTTATCCAAATTCTGGAAAAAGTAGTAGTCTGTAGGCGCAAGGTCTGGTGAATAGGGCGGATGACGGAGAACTTCCAACCCCATTTCTTGCAACTTGGAGACTGTCTGCTGTGCAGTATGAGGTCGCGCGTTGTCGTGCAGGAGCAGCGGAGACGAGCGATTGACCAATGCTGGTTGGAGATGTGCCAGCTTCTCCATCATTGTGTTCAGTTCTTCACAGTACACATCTGCAGTAATGCTCACCCCGTTTGGTAAGAAGCTGTGATGAATCACACCGGCGCTAGACCACCAAACAGTGACCATCACTTTTCTAGGGCTAAGTTTTCGTTTAGGGCATTGTTTAGGTGCTGAACCAGGATCCAACCAACTTGCTGAGCGCTTGCGGTTATCAAACAGAATCCATTTTTCATCGCAGGTAACAATGCGGTTCAAAATTCCTTCATTTGTGTGTCTGTTGAGCAGTGCAAGGTACGTCTCGACGCTTACTTCGCGCTGGCGATCATTGAGTTCGGGGGGCACCCATTTGTCAAGCTTTTTTACCTTGCCAATTTGACGCAAATGGACCAATATTGTTTTGACGCTAACGTCGAAAGCTGCTGCTAATTGAGCCGTAGATTGTGTATCATCAGCTTCCACAATCGCCTTTAATTCGTCATTGTCGACCAAAGTCTTCGGACGACCGCGAGGTTCATTTTTCAGGTCGAAATTCCCAGAACGGAACCGAGCAAACCAATAACAGGTGGTGCGTTGGTTTGTAGTGTTAGCTCCGTAAACGTCGTTGATGTTGCGTGCCGCTTGTGCCGCGTTCCTGCCACGACGGTACTCATATTCCATAATTACTCGAATTTTTAACATATCCATGATGACAAAAAAGATTGAAATGCGATGAAAATGTAACACTAATCAATAAACAAATGACTACTTTTGGAAAAAGAATTCCATGTTTTTAAAATAAAATTATTTTGAAATTAGAATTCTTAGCCAAACAAAAATTATTTTGATTTGAAATGGCCAGTACTGCAGAACGGCAATTTCATAGGTAAATTTCCTATTTATTATAAGGGAATGCTGATTATTTTGATTTGTCAGGCTCAAAGAAAAGATAACCACAAGGGTTTGTTTCAAGTTTTAGAGATAATCAACTTATTGAGGTTTCACTATATTTTTGTCAGTTATAATATTCAATAAATTCTACACACATAGAATTAACTAAACTTGACTAAAATGGTAATAAAGAATTTAGTGTGATGTCTTTTGTTTAAAAATATTTTTTGAAATGTGTTGTTGATGATTTTAATTTAAGAGTCAAATCTTTTTCAATACTACTTGATACTACATACTAGAATTTGTTTAAGAGATGATGATATCACAGCTGAACATTTACCAGGTGACTGTATAGACAGTAGCAATATTTCTGGAGGACACTCTGCACTAGATTCTCGTTCTAAATCAATTTAAAGAATAGGCGCTTAATATATAACCTAATTATCTAGAAAATTACAAATATTATACACAATCCTCTACCCGGCTATGTTAAAGCACAGTGTCAATGACCATCGGGTGATTTCACTTTAATTTGAAATGGAACATAGGAAAGTCAGGAAGAAAACACAAGGGTTTATTGCCTGTTTTTCTATCGAAAGTTATTAACGCCGGGTCGCCCATTGTAGCTTTGGCACCGGTCATTGCACTTAGGTTTATTATTTTATTGACATGTATGTAGCTATACTTTTGAAAGTCTTAGAACAAACTTTAACTTAGGTTTTTTTAATTGTTTAATAGTATTTGTTTTAATATTATTATTTTATATGTTAAATGCGACAATGACGTGTCATATCCTAGAATACTGCGAGTGTCTAAACGGTCACCTGGTATATTTGAAATAAACGTGTAACAATATTTAATTTATGAGTTTAATTTACAGGTCGAAAGTATCAGATTACAAGGTTTAGAGCATGCAATCAGTTTTACTGCTACTGATGATGGAGTTATATATTTTAGATCGTACAGGATTTTATTAAAGAAAAGTGGACAGCGTACACCTAGAATTGAATTGGAAGAAATAGGTGAGTATGTAATATAGTAGTTTTAGTATATATACAATTAGCAGCCACCCGTGACTTCTTCTACATTTGTATTTCTGTAAATGAAACATATCACTTGCTAATTGAATTGCTAACCACCACCAATTTTAAGTTCAAAAATAGCAGATTTTTATACAAATTTTCATTACCTTAGGGGTTAAGTTTTCAAAAATCCTTTCTTAGTGCTTTGTGCTTCAGTTATAGCCTCAGTAGTTTGAGCTGTACGTTAATATTTCAGAAGATGTAGTTGGTTTGTATGAGGTTATCCGTTTCCCTAATTGCAAGCTACATCTCTATATCTATAGAAGTTATATCTCTATATTTCCATTAACTCTAAAACATATACTTTGTTTTATTAGTATTAAAGTGAATTAAATTATAGGCGGTTGCTATGAGGTAAAAGACCCTAATATACTTAAAATGGAAATATGATTTTGGAAACAGAAGGTAATGAATGTAAATTAACTTTATCTCATCCCTCAAGTGATGTAAAGACACTCCCAGAATTAGATGTATTTATAGTATACATTCTTAAATAAATAATTTTTGTAAATTCTCTTATATATTTTGTTGTTTTTTAACAAAATTTACATAAAAATTTACTATGTAATAAGTTAATTAAGTAATATTTATTTTATGATTCCTTTGTACAATTTAAAAGGATTTTTTTTATATCCAGAATCCTGTACCGTGCAGCCTCATTGACTAATTAAGAAAACTAAGGAATAAGTAAAACTAGACACATGAATATGTTAAATATTATCTTTAAATTATTTTTTAGGTCCTTCAATAGACTTTAAACTGAGGAGGACTAAGTTAGCTTCTGATGACTTATACAAAGAGGCTTGTAAAATACCGAAGGAATTGAAACCAATTACAAAGAAGAATATTTCGAGGGATGCATTTGGTTCCAAGTTGGGCCGTGTTCATATGGGAAAACAAGATATTAACAGATTACAGACTCGTAAGATGAAGGGATTGAAGAAAACTATAGAAGAGAAGAAAGAGATACTCCTTAAAAAGAAAAAGGCGAAACGTGCTGCCAAACAAACACAACAGATGAATGTTGAATAAATATAAAAGAATAGTCTTTGTTTTTATTTATTTATTTACACATTATGCGTTAAATACGCAATGGCGGACTTCATGCCTAAGGCATTCTCTGCCAGTCAACCATTAGGTGATGCAGAGATAAATGTTGGTAGGTGTAAAAGGTGAGGTTTTTATGAAATTATGTTTAACCTATTTAATATCACAATATATAAATAAAATATCAACACCAATATACTACATATATACTACACATATACAATACATACACATAACATCATACATAAATATCAATACAATAAATAAAAGTATAATTAGTCAACATTAAGTACTAAATACAGTATTAACCAGATAATTATGTTAAATGACACTGGTAAAGCCGACGTACCCTGACTTTAAAACTGAAACGGTTAGGTTAGGTTAGGTTATTAGGTTATCCTGATTTCATAAGGAAGCGCATTCCATAGGAGAATAGATTGGATATAGAAAGATGAATGTACTAGACCGGAAGTATGGACAGGACAGCAAAGAATAAGATTATTAGAAGAGCGAAGGTTAAGGTCATGATTAGAGCATAAAAACTGAAAATGTGGGGTTAAGTAAGAGGGAGTGTTGGGAGAAAATAGAATAGAATACAGAGTTGTCAGAGCCCGCAAACTCCGACGCTGGCGTATGGGCAACCAATTAAGCTCTGAACGATGGCTCGATACACGGTTCATACTTACGAAGATTAAAAACAAAACGAATGCAATTGTTGAGTAATCTGTCAAGTTTGTTAAGAAGGTCAGCGTTCAGATCGTAAAAGCACACATCACCATAGTCAATTATAGGAAATATTATAGATTGCACTAGCATGGTTTTCGTTTTAACTGGGAGAAAATTTTTCAGGCGATAAAAAGACTACCGATACCGAAAGATACCGATCACTTTCTGACTAACCTTGGAAATATGAGTTCTCCAATCCAATTTGGCATCAATGTGTAAACCAAGGTCCTTTACATCCGTACTAAACGGTATGACAAGACCACTGAATATAATCTGAGGCAGCGAGCTGAAGTCTATTCTGGTAATCATACGAGAGCGCCCTATTACAATTGCTTGACATTTGGAAGGATTAACTGATAAGCCAAATCTCTCAGACCAATCCCTTAAGGCATTTAGATCCCGGTTAATAGTATAAATTGCAGCTGATAGAGAATCTACTGCGGCCTGTGTGTATAATTGTAGGTCATCAGCATACAGATGATACGTACATCGCAGTTCATGAGTTAAAAGGTTAATAAAGAGGGAAAAAAGAAGAGGTGAAAGTATACCACCCTGAGGGACGCCAGCACCAAGCTCACACCAATTAGACGTAGCCCCATCTATACGAACCGATTGTTGTCGTCCCTTTAGATATGAAGCGAACCATGCCAGTGCCTCTAATGAGATATTATAATGAGAGAGAATAGCCAGGAGAATGTCGTGACTAACAGTATTAAAGGCATTGGAAAAATCTACTAGAACCAGCACAGTAATCATTTTATTCTCCACTCCATTTCTCAAATCACCAGTCACTTTAAGCAAAGCTGTAACTGTACTGTGACCTGGCCTGAAACCGGATTGTAGTGGACTCAAGATATTGTTGCAATGTACAAAGGATGATAGTTGATTGTGCACACATGCTTCGAGTACTTTAGAAAGAAATGGAAGTATAGATATAGGTCGAAAGTGACTGGGAAGAGAAGGATTTGCAGTTTTAGGGAGAGGACGGACATAGGCTTTACTCCATATGGATGGAAACTGTCCAAAGGATAGAGAAAAGTTTATGAGATGAGATATAATAGGAAGAATCTGGTCAAGAATAGTAATAATCATTTGTCTACTCAAATTGTCACAGCCCGTAGCATCAGATTTTATTGAAAGAACGGACTTTTTAATCTGATCACATGTAACCGTGGAGAACTTGAATGGGACCATGTCCATACGAGGCAATGCGGCTATGTAGTGAGTTGTCTTACTTTTAGTTAGATCACTCAGTTTATCGGAGGTTGTGAAATGGTTATTGATATCATCTAACTTTATTGTATTAGGTAGATCTAGATGTTGAGATTTACCAAAGCCAAGAGTCCCAAGGAACTTCCATATATCAGCCGAGGAAGAACAAACAGAGATATTATTAAGGATATACTGACGTTTGGCATTGCATATGATCTATTTATTTAATATTTTCTTAAATATTTTTAAGAAGTATACCAGAGTGTCCTCAGATTTTTTTAAAGGATAGATTTTTTGCCCTCTTATTATCTGCTGTTATCACTAAGGTGATCATGTCGTGATCAAAACAACGTATGTAGTGTGGATGTTTTGCGGCTTCTTTTTTTCACATAATTACTAGTGACTATTGGCAGATTTATGTTTGATGCCGCTCATTTTCCTCTGTGAGGAAGTGACTATCGGAATTAAATATGCAACTTGAAATGTCGAAAACTATTGTGTATCGAATTTTATTAACTAAAGTATAACTTTATTGGTTAACATAGTAGTATATACCTTTGAATATATTTTTTTTATTTTAATATACTTCTTTAAAGTAAATAAAATCTTTTTAAATTACCTATCATTAATCTGGATTTAATTCTGATTAATATGAATAAATCAACCAGGCGTTAAGTCTCTCAATTTTTTCAAAATATGTTGAAAATTTTTTTGCGAATAATACCTTGTTATATCACTACATTCTTAGAGGTTTTTAAATCAATAATATTGTTGGGGCCGCCGCCTGTCAATATGGCGACACCTCTCGCCCTCGTACGTCACCGGCCCGCGGTTAGGCGGGGTGAGGTGGAAATGAGGAGAGACGTGAGGCGAGGCGACGTTCCCCGGCGGTGGGCGGGCGTAGTACTCTCGAAGGTGGTAGCGAGAGCGCCGGTAGCCCGCCTCGGTGACGACAGTCGGATGCCGGTGGTGTCTAGAAGGGGCCTCGATGATGTGCAATGTGATGCACGAGCCAGCCGATGAAGGTGGTAGATTTTGAAGCGGAGGTCGGGGTGGTCGCAAGAAAATACCGTGGTTCTCGTATAATGACCGCGTTCCCGAGCCAACAGAGCACTACTATTGACGATGTATGCTTCTCGATGAGATGTACAATCAGACTACTCGATGTTATCTCAATAAGATGTACACGCAAACTATCTCGATGTTATTGCGATGACTTGTGCAATCAAACTACGATGTTATATCAATAAGATGTACAAGCAAACTACCTCGATGCTATTGCGATGACTTGTGCAATCGAACTACTCGATATTATCTCAATAAGATGTACAAGCAAACTATCTCGATGTTATTGCGATGACTTGTGCAATCAAACTACTCGATATTATCTCAATAAGATGTACAAGCAAACTATCTCGATGTTATTGCGATGACTTGTGCAATCAAACTACGATGTTATATCAATAAGATGTACAAGCAAACTACCTCGATGCTATTGCGATGACTTGTGCAATCGAACTACTCGATGTTATTGCGATGACTTGTTGAATCAGACTACTCGATGTTATCTCAATAAGATGTACAAGCAAAACTATCTCGATGTTATTGCGATGACTTGTGCAAGCAAACTACTCGTTGTTATCTCAATAATATGTACAAGCAAACTACGCGATGTTATTGCGATGACTTGTGCAATCGAACTACGATGTTATATCAATAAGATGTACAAGCAAACTATCTCGATGTTATTGCGATGACTTGTGCAAGCAAACTACTCGTTGTTATCTCAATAATATGTACAAGCAAACTACGCGATGTTATTGCGATGACTTGTGCAATCGAACTACGATCTAGTACCGCACCGACCGTGCTTATAAGCAAAATCGGGCCGGCAACTAACGGTATCCCATTAGACGTCGTGGCTCTATGCGTTGGCTCGGATATCGCGTTCCTATTTATTTATCATATTTATCATATTTTTACATATAAAATGTCTATAATATCAATTTCTTATTATCTATTTGCATGCAATCTATATTCTAAAATTTACATCTTATATCTATCTTACATATGAATAAAGTTATCTCTATATTAAGCGCCGTTTCACACTAAACTCTATATTCTATTCTATAATTCTATATAACTCTATAATAATATTATTACATAAACCTTAACTTATATTCATATGTAAATCTATTTTCAGTGTGTTAAAATTTACATCGATCTGTATAGGGTGACATAATTAATCTCTATATATATTCACATTCACATTCACTCGATATTCAATGTTACATATCGTTACGTTATGTTCGCCAGTTATATATATATATATATATATATGTATATATATATTCCTTGTCATAATATTAATTCCATTCATATTTTATTTTAAAACGATACATAATAAAATTAGAAATTTCTGTTTACAACGCCGTTGCGTGAGAAATTACTGTAAAGCCATAAAGTCCCGTTCGACTTGCAACTTTCAACTATTGTTTGTACAATTACCATAAAATAAAATATATTATTTTATTGGGCTCGTTCGGGTACCGTAACGTCATACCAATATTATTTGGCGGATCCTATTCAAGTATATTGCTTGTGCAATAACCATTAAACAAAAAATATATTATTTTGCTTTATTCAAAGGCAAAATCCACCGCCTAGTCTCTGGGAATTTAAATTTATTACAAAGGTAAGCCGGTATATGGCTGGAGTCATTGTTCATAAAATTACTAAAAACCCTGAGATCGAAGATGTCCGTTATGAGGAACCGTTGTAATATTTTATGTACCTCTATAACCATTACGTTTGTCTATATTAAATTATACAATCTTCCATATTTGTCGTTCTATATGATCGTATAATTCTTGCTATGTAACGTATACTTCAATAGTATATAACGTGTGTAACTCTATCATATTCTCTCTATGTTTCCATGCACACACGCTATATATTCCATACGGCATAACTTAATCTCATCCATCATGTAATTCCCTACTTAATGCGAATGTAATCTATAAGTCACCCTATACTAACACACATAATTCTATACAATCCGATCCGTAATTCAATAATTCTATGCATGATTCTTACAATCCCTATTACTATACATATCACATCTATAATTCCATATTCAATAACTCAATACATACATAACATACCTACAATTCTATATCCAATTTATATCTCTATTCTATTATACTCGTATGAATTAAATCTAACAAAGTCTATATTAAATGTCGATAAATCTATATCTATGCTCTCTATAAACTATCAATAAATCTACGTATAAAACTATGTGCTACTCATCGTGTGCGTCGCCAACATCCTCCCCCTCGTGCGCAGCACCAACTCCATGTCCTGGCGACGCCGCTGCATCTCCTCGCTCCGATGGTGTCACAGCAGGCTCGTTTGGTCTGTCGTCCATTGCTGCATGCATGGCCTGTCTTCTTGGTGGCAGCTTCCGTACGGTGGCTTTCTCTGGTATGGCGTGCGGTCCACCTCGATCCGCCATACTATTCAAGAATTTCGCCATCGTGTTGAGATCAGGATCCTCTCCATCCATCTTGTCCGCGGTGTAGTCGTACCAACGGAACTTCAATATAGTTGGCATCTTATCTGTGATGCTCTGCAATATTTCGGGCGACTGTAGATATTGCGGTTTTCGCAGCCCTCTTATTGCTGCGACGGTGTTATTTATGCAGCTTGCCAGCATGCATATATCGTATGCAGAATCGCTGATTACTGGCAGTCTCCTTATTTTGTTCAGTTCTGCCAGAATCAGGGCATCCGCTCTTCCATATGACCGTCGCAGCGCCTCCATTATCTCCTCGGGTGTACTCTCCGAGAACAGCAGGCAGCGAACTCCCTCTCGTGCCTCTCCCTTCAGTGCTCTTCTCAGTCGCGCCATGTTCTGCACGTCTGAGAAGAGCGGAGCGGTGTCATCGTAGACGGCCTCGAAGGCCACCCACTCTCTGCAGTCCCCTTCGAATGGTGGTAGCTGATGCACATAATCAGGTTGTGGCATCATTCCCTGGTGTGCAGTCTTCATCGCCTCAGCTATGGCTTGGGCTAGGCTTCTATGTTCATGACTCCTTCCATGTTGACCATCAGCTTCGGTGGTAGAGGCAGGAGTATTCTGTGTACACCGAACGTCCTCTATGTGTTCGGTGTCTCCCTTGCTCTTGGCCTCCGTGCGTCCCGCCGAATCCCGGATCCAGTCTCTGACCTGGTTCTCCGGATCTGCTGGCTCCTCGATAACGGAGTCATCATCTTCTTCCTCGATATCTGCTTGGATTATTTCCAAGCGTAGCCTAGCTGCCACTGTCGCCACTTGTGCCTCCCGAAGCTCCTTCTCAGCCAATGCTGCACGGGCCTCCAGCTCCTGTCGCCTCTTCTGGGACTTCGTAGATGCAGGCTTGTGTCTCCTCAATGTGGATGCTACGGTGACTTGCGTTGTTTCTGTTGCTGAGGTATCGTACGTCTCTGTAGAGTTGCTTTGTTGTACAGCCTCTGTTTCAACTAGCTGTTCGCTCTGTGATTCCTTCTGGCTCCTGGTGACCGGCATCTTGACTGCCGCGAAGATCCGGCTCGAAGGACCAGCTGTTGGGGCCGCCGCCTGTCAATATGGCGACACCTCTCGCCCTCGTACGTCACCGGCCCGCGGTTAGGCGGGGTGAGGTGGAAATGAGGAGAGACGTGAGGCGAGGCGACGTTCCCCGGCGGTGGGCGGGCGTAGTACTCTCGAAGGTGGTAGCGAGAGCGCCGGTAGCCCGCCTCGGTGACGACAGTCGGATGCCGGTGGTGTCTAGAAGGGGCCTCGATGATGTGCAATGTGATGCACGAGCCAGCCGATGAAGGTGGTAGATTTTGAAGCGGAGGTCGGGGTGGTCGCAAGAAAATACCGTGGTTCTCGTATAATGACCGCGTTCCCGAGCCAACAGAGCACTACTATTGACGATGTATGCTTCTCGATGAGATGTACAATCAGACTACTCGATGTTATCTCAATAAGATGTACACGCAAACTATCTCGATGTTATTGCGATGACTTGTGCAATCAAACTACGATGTTATATCAATAAGATGTACAAGCAAACTACCTCGATGCTATTGCGATGACTTGTGCAATCGAACTACTCGATATTATCTCAATAAGATGTACAAGCAAACTATCTCGATGTTATTGCGATGACTTGTGCAATCAAACTACTCGATATTATCTCAATAAGATGTACAAGCAAACTATCTCGATGTTATTGCGATGACTTGTGCAATCAAACTACGATGTTATATCAATAAGATGTACAAGCAAACTACCTCGATGCTATTGCGATGACTTGTGCAATCGAACTACTCGATGTTATTGCGATGACTTGTTGAATCAGACTACTCGATGTTATCTCAATAAGATGTACAAGCAAAACTATCTCGATGTTATTGCGATGACTTGTGCAAGCAAACTACTCGTTGTTATCTCAATAATATGTACAAGCAAACTACGCGATGTTATTGCGATGACTTGTGCAATCGAACTACGATGTTATATCAATAAGATGTACAAGCAAACTATCTCGATGTTATTGCGATGACTTGTGCAAGCAAACTACTCGTTGTTATCTCAATAATATGTACAAGCAAACTACGCGATGTTATTGCGATGACTTGTGCAATCGAACTACGATCTAGTACCGCACCGACCGTGCTTATAAGCAAAATCGGGCCGGCAACTAACGGTATCCCATTAGACGTCGTGGCTCTATGCGTTGGCTCGGATATCGCGTTCCTATTTATTTATCATATTTATCATATTTTTACATATAAAATGTCTATAATATCAATTTCTTATTATCTATTTGCATGCAATCTATATTCTAAAATTTACATCTTATATCTATCTTACATATGAATAAAGTTATCTCTATATTAAGCGCCGTTTCACACTAAACTCTATATTCTATTCTATAATTCTATATAACTCTATAATAATATTATTACATAAACCTTAACTTATATTCATATGTAAATCTATTTTCAGTGTGTTAAAATTTACATCGATCTGTATAGGGTGACATAATTAATCTCTATATATATTCACATTCACATTCACTCGATATTCAATGTTACATATCGTTACGTTATGTTCGCCAGTTATATATATATATATATATATATATATATATATATATTCCTTGTCATAATATTAATTCCATTCATATTTTATTTTAAAACGATACATAATAAAATTAGAAATTTCTGTTTACAACGCCGTTGCGTGAGAAATTACTGTAAAGCCATAAAGTCCCGTTCGACTTGCAACTTTCAACTATTGTTTGTACAATTACCATAAAATAAAATATATTATTTTATTGGGCTCGTTCGGGTACCGTAACGTCATACCAATATTATTTGGCGGATCCTATTCAAGTATATTGCTTGTGCAATAACCATTAAACAAAAAATATATTATTTTGCTTTATTCAAAGGCAAAATCCACCGCCTAGTCTCTGGGAATTTAAATTTATTACAAAGGTAAGCCGGTATATGGCTGGAGTCATTGTTCATAAAATTACTAAAAACCCTGAGATCGAAGATGTCCGTTATGAGGAACCGTTGTAATATTTTATGTACCTCTATAACCATTACGTTTGTCTATATTAAATTATACAATCTTCCATATTTGTCGTTCTATATGATCGTATAATTCTTGCTATGTAACGTATACTTCAATAGTATATAACGTGTGTAACTCTATCATATTCTCTCTATGTTTCCATGCACACACGCTATATATTCCATACGGCATAACTTAATCTCATCCATCATGTAATTCCCTACTTAATGCGAATGTAATCTATAAGTCACCCTATACTAACACACATAATTCTATACAATCCGATCCGTAATTCAATAATTCTATGCATGATTCTTACAATCCCTATTACTATACATATCACATCTATAATTCCATATTCAATAACTCAATACATACATAACATACCTACAATTCTATATCCAATTTATATCTCTATTCTATTATACTCGTATGAATTAAATCTAACAAAGTCTATATTAAATGTCGATAAATCTATATCTATGCTCTCTATAAACTATCAATAAATCTACGTATAAAACTATGTGCTACTCATCGTGTGCGTCGCCAACAAATATGAACACTGCTTTGTTGTGTTTCACCTACAGTTTTATAATCTTGAGATTCTTCCTTTATAAAATAAGACCACTAATGATTTTTAAAATATTGGCTCTGATCAAATTAAGCCCTGGACTGTCCAAAGGTTTAAGCTCCATATAAACAACTAGACCTCATGCGGCACAAGTGACTGTTCACTTGTGTGTGTTGGAATTACCTGATTTATTACAAAACTTTAAAGAATAACAAATGATGTACTGGTAAATAATATTTTTTAATGTAAAATGTATTTTTAAATATTTTTTTCATTTTGAACGAATTTTTTTACTAATCCATGGAATTTACGATGTACTGAAATAAAATAAAAATTGAAAAATTTATCAGCCATATTGAGATCTGGGTCTTAGGAAATTAGCCGAAGGGTTAATAAGTTAACCGAAGGAGAATTTTTGAGAAAATAATTGAAAGGGAAAAAGAGATTTACATTTTTTTTTAATTAAATTAGTATTACTCAAGAAAGTTATTAAGAAATGTCAAATATTTTGAAGCTGCCGCCATGCAAATTAATAATTTTGTGAAATTGGGAAATTATTATGTTGACGAGGCTAATATTGATCGGGAAAAAAGTTATAATAATGAATAAAAAAATGCAGAAAAAATAATGCACGTATTTATTTTTAATTCATTTTTTAGCGTTTTACTGATTTTAAAGTTCAGCGGTTTCGAAAATTTTGCCGCACTACTAGTGACACTTTTAAGAGAAAATTAATAATTCTAACAACATAACATTTACGATGTCCTTTTCCATACGTAAATATGAAAAATACATATATACTGTACTTACTTACTTAGTCTTTGAAGAGTTCCAGAATGTCGTAGCTGATAAGGGAATCTAATTTGCAAAATCACCTACAAGTATTTATTTTCGTTATTAATTTATACGTTTTTTTAGGCGAAGATACGAGTACCTTATTCGGACACCGCGTTGATCGACGTATAGTTTGGATTCCTTTCGGTGAAAAAAAACATCTTAACGAAACCACAGCATGCTAAGGCGTTTTCTAACCCCGCCTTCTAATTACCACCTCATGTTGAAAATCTGGCGCCAAGCACACATCGTTGTGTTCCGGCAGCTGTGCTTGAGAACCAGTCTCCCTCCCTTGTGAAGCGATGCCCAACCTTAAAAATATCAAAGACTAAGATAAATTATTATAATTAATTGTTTGTTCTTTGACATAAAAACTAATTGTAGCGATAGGTATCTAAACTTTACCTCCGCGCTACCTGCAACCAATTCTGCCCTACCTCAAAATCGACTAGCTACAGCCCTGCCCCCTCTAGATTTATTGTGTTTACCATCTTAACTGAACATCAGATGTGATTGTGGTCAAACGCTTAAATAAGTATGAGAAAAAAAAAACATTTTTTTAATTATTTGATTAGTACTTGATTTTGAATTATACCTGGTTACATTTAGTGTCCATAATTGATGCTTCTAACAAGGCTACTTCACTAAGTCTTCGATAGTCATGTACCTCTTTCGTCGTGGCGAATACGTGCATACAATTTTTTTTAAACAAATATTTTTATAGGAACTCATAAATATATGGGTCATTCCACCAAATAAGAACATTTTTACGGGGCGACCCTCGCGGATTATCTTTAAAATTTATGGAGGTGTTCTCTATCATAAGACAAAAATTCCCTGAAAGTTTTAGCTCTTAATACGCAGCGGTCTTGAAGTTATGATTTTTTGAAATTTTGGAAATAATATTTTTTCAACTTTTTCGTCAATTTTTCTGATATGAAAAACATTTTTAAACAAAATCGACAAACATTGTATTTTGTAGGAAAAATTCTCAGCTATTGAATGAAAATATTTATTTTTTCATAAACTCATCAGAAGACCCTTAAAAATCGAATGAAAGTGGAAAAATTGATTTTTTTTGGTGTGCAACCCAAAATTCTTCAAATTTGAATTTTTTTTCTGAAAGCTGAGAGTTTTTTTACACAAAATATAGCGTTTTGCCGATGTGCATATTTTTTGTTTCGTCACAATTAAATTAAACGCAAATTCATTTCAGTATATATACTGAAACCACAAGATTTGTTTTCCTGGGGAACGAAAAATTTTACAAGCGTTGACTTTACTTTTATAGCTAATGACGATTATTTAATTAAAAAAAATGTGTTAGACGTACGATATTCTCAATCGAAAACGGTGAAATGTACACAGTCATTACACACTTTTGTGCCTTTAAAAGATGAAATTGGTTATGCTTTCATTAAAACTGTGTCCACATCTCAAAAAAGTTCAAAAATAAAAGTATTTTAATTATAATGAATTTGCGTTTAATTTAATTGTGACGAAACAAAAAATATGCACATCGGCAAAACGCTATATTCTGTGTAAAAAACTCTCAGCTTTCAGAAAAAAAATTCAAATTTGAAGAATTTTGGGCTGCACACCAAAAAAAATCAATTTTTCCACTTTAATTCGATTTTTAAGGGTCTTCTGATGAGTTTATGAAAAAATAAATATTTTCATTCAAAAGCTGAGAATTTTTCCTACAAAATACAATGTTTGTCGATTTTGTTTAAAAATGTTTTTCATATCAGAAAAATTGACGAAAAAGTTGAAAAAGTATTTTTTCCAAAATTTCAAAAAATCATAACTTCAAGACCGCTGCGTATTAAGAGCTAAAACTCTCAGGGAATTTTTGTCTTATGATAGAGAACACCTCCATAAATTTTAAACATAATCCGCGAGGGTCGCCCCGTAAAAATGTTCTTATTTGGTGGAATGACCCATATATCTAAAGAGACCCTCTACACTGTTCACATATCTACCATATTTTATGAAAAATAAAATGTTATTGCAATATGAACCTTATCATTTACCTAATAGCACATATCAATTTGTGATGGTGTGGGTAATTGATGTAACGGTGGTTGAATATTCGTGTCGAGCCGAATTGCATTAACTCTTATACAATGTATCCCTGCAACAGCGAACCTTATAAAAGGACAAAAAATCGTGTAACATTGTTGGTAAGATTTTATTTCATTTTATGATCAATTATACCAATCTGTAAAGATGAATGATCATCATCCTTTATGCGAGTGGTTTATTTTTTATATAATTTTAGCCAAATTTTCCTTATTAAATATTTGATGCTTTCAGAACCTCAAGGATATCATTGTGTGCGATGTAAACCCGATTGATGTGGCCAGGGCACTTACGATGCAGAGGCATGATTAGACCTATAAAGCGATGTCCACGTTTTTTCGACGTTGTTCCAACAATAAAAAAATACAAGTGTTTTTGTGAAAAGACCGGGCACAAAATAAGTACACTAGAGTTGATAGTCTTGTGTACGTAGGAACCTTGTTTAATGGTTGTAAAGTTCGTGGTATAGTAGCAGTCCTGGATCTGAAGCAAACCGGGACACCCGCTTCGGGTGGTAGTTTCAGGGGGGGAGCCAAAATATTTTTTTCTCGGGGGTATACAATTTAATTTCATGTTACACAAATGAAAACGAAACGAATATAGATCTTGCTAATATCCAAGAATCATAAAAACTAGGTTTTTAATCCAAAGTACCTTTTTAATGTATTTTGTTTTCGTTTACTTAATTGATATGATTGTATTCAACCAATCACAGTACGTCATTTATTTCCATTTATATAATACTCAATTAAAAAAAGTGGAGCAAAAACTTTTATTACTTTGCAAACTTTAAAACGTGATAGCATTTATCAGAGTCCGTTAGTGGTATCCGCCGCAAAATACGAAACCGTACCCAACGCTGCGAGCTACAAAAGACGTCCGCGACAAATTTTTACCGATCCTCCCGATAAAATAACGGCAGCGAACGATCAGTACCAGCCTGTCTCTCCAAACAGAGCGTGTTCACGCTCGCGTAACCACAGATCACGCCGCCGTGGTCTGGGGGTAAATTTCGCTCCCGCACACCATATTAGGCACCCCTCGGCAGCGGCTCACGCCTAGGTCCGTTCCCTCGGCGTGGAGCACTTGAGTGCGCTGTTCGCGCGATACAGTGACACAAAATCTTACATCACTGCGACAACATTACACATATCACCACACACGTGCACGCATACACGCTTACACATGAAAGTGGAAGGGTTTTATTTTTTTCCCATATCAAACTGAAATAGTTTAGAAAATTATCCGATACGAAATATATATAAAAGTTGTTGAGGTATGTATGCTTGGTACACATATATGTTTCAACAACTCATATAGGTATGTATGAATAGTTAGATTAGCTCAGATAGGTCGTGAATTGCATCTATCAGGTAACAGCCCAAGCCGAGGTGTGTCGTGCACCCTTGAGCTAGTTGCCAAATTAAATCGGCTGAGTGCCTTAAGCGCTCGCCTTAGTAGTCCGGTGAAGCTGTTAAGACCTTGCTAGGTCAATAGCGTAGTCAGTTCGAGAAATAAAACGATAGCATTTACGAACACATTAGTCAGCTCTTTCCGTAGCACTTGATTTTATTAATTATTGTTGGGATAAATGGCGGTTTCCTGACTATTTATTTTATCTCAACTCGATATTCTTAATATTTCCTTGTTAATGCGTTATAATTATAACAGAATTATCACATAAAACTATAAAGAATATAATAAAGTCTAAAATGCGCGTTATAACAAAGTTTATACAGCTTACTGAGTCATTGGGACTAGTGCAATGCCCTTAGAGTAAATGAATATAGCACTGACCTCTAATTAAATTTTGCTCAGGTAAAGGCTTTACATTCTAAATATTAATTTGTATAAGCATTTAAGTCATTTTCAATGGTCGAACTGGCATACCGGAAAAATATACCGATAGGTATACATCGCTCCTTTAGTAAAAAAATATCAAAACTTACCTTTTTCGAGTGTTCACCAGGTAGTAAAATAACGTTGAAAGAAAAATATGTCGAGATTCAACAGCCATTTCAATACGATCATAACTACGAAAATGTTAATCTATCTGATTTAAACGTGTCAAAACCATAGTCTCCGCAGATGGTTAATAAAGTGAAGTAAAATGAAATAAGTCCATGTTTTAATTAAAAAAAAGTGTGTGTGTGTACTTATATTATATGTACACGCGTTAGAAGTTATACTTCTTTGGCGTAACAAGATAAAAATCTTTACAAAAATTTTATCTTTCGCCTTATTCTACGTTTGTAGAAAAAACGACACTAACAATAGAACAAAGGTATTTAATACATTGAAAGTTTTAATACAAAGAAATACAAAGAAACAAAATGTTGACTACAGCTAACTTCAGGGTGTCGGTTTTTCGTGACGGTGTGCGCGCGCATCGTAATAATAATAATATTTTAATGTTCCAATCAATGTATACATAATTAACAGTAATATTGGTATCTGCACTGGTTACAAACCGTATCGCAGATATCACAATTTCATATAATGAGAACTAAAACAAACAGTGACTTAAACATATGTAATAAATAAAAACTTAATTTGAATTAACTAAATATGTGAGATTATTGTGTAACACGGTATTCCGAGTGAGATATAAGTGTTTTATGATAGTAATGAGTGAATTGTTTATTAAATAAAAGTGTATGATTTGATTTACCGAATTTATAATTATAATTTAAATTGTGGTAATAATATTTTTTCTGTATTTGTGTAATTTTGTGAATGTAACCATTTGAAAGTGAGTTTTTTAATAGTATGTTTGTTGTATTGATTAATCTGTAGTATATTATTTGCTTTATTATAGAGCAATCCTCCCAGGAAGCCTTCAAAACGACAAACAAACCAAGTGTTATGTTTAGGTACTTTTATTATATCCTCGACCCTTCTTCTCTTATCAGAGAATTGTAAGCTTGGCGTTCCTACATGTTGTCGGAGGATAATTTGTAGGATAAAAAGCTATCTAACGGTTAAAACCTGACATTCTTGGTAAAGATTCTCTGTGGGGTACCTATATGGTCGGAAAAACATCACTTTCAGTATGGCACTTTGAGCCCTTTCTAGAGGTAGCAAAATGGATTTACTTGTTCCCCCCAAGACGGAATGCAGTAAAGTAGAAGTGAATGGCATAATGCAAAGTATATCGTTTTTACAATGTTATTGTTTGCTACTTGTCTAATACATTTAAAAATTGGAATAAGCCTGCGGATGCGATGTACTAATGACGAAATATGATATTGGAAAGATAATTTATTGTCCATAACGACACCCAAATATTTGGTGATTTTAACTTCATCTAAATGGGGGCAATTACAATAGTCAGTTAATGTATTCGGACACGATGATGAGTGTACAATCAATCTCAGATCATCGAAGCTTGAATGAGATTTATATTGAATATTAAAAGTCATGAATTTTGTTCTACTTGTGTTCAGCGTGAGTTGATTTGTACGTAGCCAGGCACATAAAAAATTAAAACCTAATTGAACACTTAGAAATGTATTTCTCCAATTCTGTCCTTGAAATAATAGAACAGTGTCATCAGCAAAGGTAATCATTTTCCCGTTTTCTATTTGTAACTGACACAAATCATAAAGAGTGTAGGTCCGATAATACTACCCTGTGGGACGCCAGATGTGACTGAAACTGGGTCACTAACAATATCTCCTATTTTAACAGACTGAGTTCTGTCTGTAAGATAATCTTCAAAGAGGTTGAATGGTATTCCACGGATCCCCAGATGCTCAAGTAATGCTCAGTAACTTCAGGGTGTCGGTTTTTCGTAATGGTGTGCGCGCGCATCGTAAAAATTTACTCTCATCATTTTTCCCTAATGCGCCAAAAGAAGTATAACTTCAAAAATATCAATTTATTTATTTTAATGTATTACAAAATGCGTTAATTCGATTTATGTCATTTCATTTTCATAAATGTACGTAGTTTTATCGGTGACTTTGGGACGTAATCCAGTTTTACGTTAATTATCGTAGTGCATTATGCTGTTACTGCATTTGTGTTGAAATGATTTTATAAGACATTTTGTAAAAAACTGAATCCACTACGAACTTCTTTTAAATGCTTATTTAAACGTATTTCTGTTACAATAATGTTGATATTTTCTACAGCGACCAAATGCAATATAATGAACTATGAATTTTAAAGACACTACACGCTTAGCAATGTGTGACGTGGGGCAAACGGTGCCATTATGGATATGGATAAAATTGGCTACAAACAAAATCTGTAACCAAAGTATAGTTTTGGTTTCAATAATTTTTTTGTACATAAAATATGTTGTCTAGATAATAAAAAGTCGTAGATATCAGCTAGTCTTAAAGTCATTTGTATTTGAAGGGATTATTATACGAGTATTTCAAAGTCATAACTTTATACATATACCTATATAATTATATTTCGCATCGTACTGACGTGAGTATATGGATTGAAATCCCCTACCTGCGTCGGTGCACACGACAAATATGATACATACTTTGTCTTTTGTTGTCGTGATACATTTTTCTTAATCTTTTCACACAATGGAATACTCAAATTGACAAATTATTATTATTTGTCAGTTTAAAATGTAATTTACAAAAATATCACCGTGTCTCTTCTTGAGTAGGCATTAATACATTTTTTTTTGTTGTCGGTTTTCGTAGATATTTTAAATTAGCGGGCCCGACAGACGCTGTACCGCCCTGATAATAAAAAAAAACATAGATAAAGTATATGCCTTAACCGTCCTCGTGAATCAATTTATCTATTGGCGAAAACCGCATGAAAATCCGTTCAGTAGTTTTTGAGCGTATCGCGAACAGACAAATAGACGTGGCAGAGGACTTTGTTTTATAATATGTAATGATTACAGATTTGGTTAGTCAATTTATAGTTCAAATTTCTTTAAAATAAAGTTCATTACATTTATTTGTTGTTGTTCTTTACTATTTTAATGTTTGATTTTATTATTTTAAGGTTTCGAAGGTTGTCACACGTCGCGATTTAGAATTCAAAAGTTCCATCATGAATTAAAACTGCCAAACGCATTGCTGACTGTTTATCATCACTTAGGGACTGTTTCTTCGGCCACGGTACAGTCGACTCGAAAGTTATGCAAGTTTCGAAGCACAACATTTAAAAATTTGTTCGGAAATGAGGAGTATCAGAGAATGACGAGGACGTAGTTTGTCCAGAAAGTTTGTCCAGATCCTGATGATAAATATTTCCCTATAATCGAAATTCTCTCCACACTTACGTCAGCTCCCTAGCCATATGGGTAACAAATTGACTTATGTACAAATAGTTTGTCCGCGATACTACCTCGTTATAACATGTTGATTTTTATTAAACATACTACGTTATAGAGTTCCTTTTATGGCATGTACAACACCACCGTGTTATAACAAACGATTATCGATTGCTTTACTATTTTAGTTTCGGTAGACCGTTGAAGCTGTTAAGGCTTTGCTAGGACAGTAGCATAGTCAATACTAAAAAAAAAATTCGTTCCATTCTGGTGAAGTTATCCTGTCGGAAGGCTGTCGTCCTCTGTCGGAAAAATAACTTACCCAATGCGTAAATTGGCTTTTCGTTATTGGGACAAACAATCAAATCCAATTCGCGACGTAAGTTACTGTAGTGTACTTGCTGGTTATCTACGAATCTTTATATTTCATAATACGGATGGTTATAAGAATAAGAAAATAAATGAAGATCGAATCTGCTGACGTCCCTTAAAATGTATTGTAATAAAATATTAAATAGTATAAATATTACAGTGGCGACGAGGATGGGATAACGATCACTCAGTAAAGCAGGATTTGAAGTAGATTTAAAGTCAACGGAAACCCCAAGTAAGCCGTCCGGCTTATTAACAGGAACAAGTGGTGAGGCCCAGTCAGAACATGCAACAGGTTCAATGACCCCAGCACGTAGCATTGCGTCGAACTCCGAGTCAACGCGTTCACGCAGTGCAAATGGTAACGGCCGCGGGATAAAATACCGGTACCGCTTAGTCTCCAACCTGTAACGTAGCCTTTCCTCCCGTGAACCGCCCTAAACTGCCGTCGAATAATTACTCAAATTTATTAACCCGTTTACATGCATCATTTTCAATCTGGTCTTTATTATACTTAAACATAAGAATATCGTTTAATTTACCATTAAAACAATTAAAACTAGGTATTGATATTTTTAACTCAGTTATACTTCCATCTATAATAAAGAACTCTAAGTCTTTTACTCTGTCTAAATATACAATTGATTGCGCAATATACCCGAATGCTAGAACTATCATAAAATTTAAACATAAATTATAAGGTTGTGTTTTTATGACTAAAGTACCTGACATATGTATCTTTACTGATTCATGAAATTGGTGTACCCGGTATCTATTTCCATGTCAATATTTTTTCAATCAAGAGATACCAGTAAACTCATAGCTTTGTTTTTCCTTAGGTGGAAATTATATGACTAAACAGAATCTACTTCGACTTCTTTGTCTGATGACAATTCTGAGACATTTCCCCAACATTAGCCTCGCCAATATTATGTTCGGTCCTTAGTTAAACCTTTGGCTTTCGTTTAATTCACTCTTCTGGTGGAAGCCGTTTTGCCGGCTGCTCTCGTTCCGCCAGCTGGGCTACACCTGCACCGCCGACCGCTTCGCTAGCCAGACATATGCGATGTAGCTGTCATACACAATTACAACGGCTACATACATAACTCCGAAAACGGCACGATTTATAATTATGATCTGTCACTCCGCAACTCCTGCAACCATTTCCTGCCGAAGCCTGCTTATGACGTGATACTAGCCCATGCTGTAGGTATTTACTTGCTGCCAACGTAACTTGCTACCGTATGGTCCATCAGCTCGCTTAGTGTATACACCAAAATTGTTTAGTTTCTCAAGCTTGTCACATGTATCAGCTGCTACGTTATCTCTGTCTGCCACATCCAATGCCGTAGCGATCCTCACTGTATCTGTGAATTTTAAATTTTTGTCTTCTGGGAAAAGCCTTTAATGACTGACGTCACCCTTAACTCCAAAAATGAATTTATGTGCACAAAATTCTTCATTAAATCTACGATGCAATATCAGCTTCTTTAGTTCTTCCACATATTCGCTTAAACTCTCGTCCAGTTGTTGCCTTCTCTACCGGAAGCGAAACCTTTCTGTCAGCACTGATTTTAGCTTCTTTATACGTTAGCTCCGCAGGCTTCTTTGGGCTCGCTAAATTCCTCAATAACTCATATGCGGAATCGATCGGAATCGAAATCGATAGCGAAAGAGTCAACATCGATCTGAAGGTGCTCCGTGATGGAGCGAAACACGTGTAATCGATTGTCGTGATTACACGTCAATTTGCAACATATTTTTTAAATTAATTTATTGATTAATAATTATATTTATATTAATTATACAATATTATATAATTAATATATAAATATACATATATATTGATTAATTGATTTGCTGTTTGTTGTAGTTAGACGCAGTAGTGTTCAATCAATTCCAAGCGGAATTGATAAGCACTATAATATTTAATGATGGATTTCCGCAAAGTAACGCCTTCTTCAATCAAACATTTACTTTCATATACATACCCATTCAATCCACATACAATGTCCATGAACCAGTTTTTAAATTAAATTACTTTATTTTTCCAATAGCCATGTCAGTTTTAGATCAATTTTCGGATGAAATTTGAGAACCAACGAATGCGCCTGAAACCGATAAACTACAACAGTACACACCCCTAAATGTTTCTGTAACTCAACCCCTAACAAGTAGAGTATGTCTCGACCTATCAGAAAATGTAGACTAAAGAAACCAACTTATATAAATTAATGAAAATAATAATTAATTGTAAATAGTTAAGATTACATATTGTACAGTTATAAGGTGATGAGATGTAGTGTACTGCTCGATGGTTATGCGAGTAAGAAAATAAATGGAGATCGAGTGTGCTGGCGTCCCTTAATATATATTAGTGTAATAAAGTATTACATAGTATAAATATTACAGTTACGTCGAAGATCTGTCGCACCTCGCATGGTGAACCTTTTTAAATTGCGACTTTCGCAACTTAAGCCTGTTTCGTGTTTCGGTGTTTGCTAGTACTTTCCTACATATGTAAAACGCCACCGCAGGGATCTTTAAGGATCTTTAAATCATACATTTGCCTTCTCATATGTCTACTATGACAATCGTCTGCTGGTACCGGTCAGATTCCAGGCAGGCATGTTACAAAGCCCTTTAGTAAAACTATTTCCCCTACCTAGCAATTAGTATGTTTCTTGGAAAATATCACGTATAGCTCCCGTACTCGGTGGATCATCGCCACGTCCAAATTATGGCATCGCATCGTCCTTTATGTTGGTATATCTGGAACTCTCATCGTAACCTCTCAACGCCGACAAACAGCATCAGAGAGAGCGCAATACCGGTGAGTTGGTGTAGCGTTTGTTTTCTTATTCTGGCTGGGTTTGAGTTTTACCATAAATGCCCCACTAGTTGGTTTTCCCGTCGCATGAGGTCTTCCACTTGCTGTGTATAAAATTTGATAAAAATCAGTGAAGCTGTTTTTGAACTAAACAGACAAACAGAAAAAAATGACGCCTTATTCACGATCAATGGCCTTTGTTAATTATGAAGTGATGACGCTTAGCTTATTCGAAGACTGCATCAGTCTTCTCGAACGAGCCGGACCTTTCGGTGAAGGAATACATCGTGATGGAATCATAGCGAAGTGGTAGGAACTTTTTTAAACCAACCTGGGTAAATATCACCTTACACTTGAAAATCTGCTATTAAGTATCTATAGGATAGGAGTTTTTGGCGGGATTTTGGTCTGTCATGTGGTGGATTTTATATTCTATTCATGATCTTGTGTTACTTAACTCTATATTGTGTAAAATTAGTGGTGTTTCATGTAACATAATTTGTTTATTGTGCATAAGTGAAGTGAATGGAAAATAATACCACGGACCATGAATTCTGAGATGCCACAAAAACTCCATGGAAAGTTCTAACAAGATGGCCACCATCCTGTTAGTTCATTGTAATTATATCAAGAAACTTGTAATATCGATACTCACTTGACAATGGCAGTAATAGTCTACTAGATGACGGGTTGCCAAAGATAAAATAGAAGAAGAACTTGTAATACTATTAACTACTCGACAATGGCAGTAATAATCTAAACGATTGGTTGCCAAAAATTAAGTAAAAAAAAGTATCTATAGATTTGTTCTGGCAGCTCTTTTTAGGCTTACCATCTTATACCATATTGTTATTTACCATCATGAAATTGTGGTCACCTGCTAAAACCTATAAGGTATTAAGAAAAACCTATCATAAAAAAAAATATTCTGGAGTTTCACTACGTACAGAGGTCGAAGTGACAAAACACTCTATATCATTACATAGTATAAAACAAAGTCCCCTACCGCGTCTGTCTGTCTGTCTGTTCGCGATAAACTCAAAAACTACTGAACGGATTTTCAAGCGGCTTTCACCAGTGGATAAAGTGATTCATGAGAAACGTTTTGGTATATAATTTTATCAAGGATTGTTTTATAATCAGGGCGGGATAACGTCTGCCGGGCCCGCTAGTCTAATATATAAAATTCTCGTGTCACCGTGTTAGTGTGCGAACTCCTCCGAAACGGCTCGACTGATTCTTATGAAATGTTCTATGTATATTTGGTATGAAGAATGAAGTAATTTATGTTGCTGAATTTAAATGGCGCTACGTCCTCCTCATCGAAATTTCTTCTGTGTTTGTATTGTTCGGTTTCAGAATTGGTAACGGTGGCTATAGCTGCAATCGGTTTCTAGGTTTTTTAAAGATTTTTCCAGCTTGGAAATACAACTAGAACTGGTAGTAACCGATTTCACGCAGACGAAGTTGTACGGTTCAGCCAGTATAGGTATAGTTTGTTATAGTATAGACTAGCAGTACCCGCAGCTCCGCACGCGTTTTTTAAAATCGTATTAAAGAATTATAAAATTGTGAGATTATGTACAATTATAGAAATGCTCTTTATAAACAATTGTAAGTACGACACGCACGCCACTAACAGTAAAATGTAACGTGTACATTAGATATATAAATACTAACAGTGTGTCAAATGAGGTTTGTCATCAGCAACATATTTGGAACCTTAACCCACAATATAACTACTCCAGTGCTCACTTACACTGTATAAGGCACTAATGAAACAATAACTTAAAATATTATTATAAAGATTTACATTTACATTACATTTAATATACATTGCCATTATAATTAAGATTTTGTGACTATACCAAAAATAAACGCTTGTCTGTTCCGCAAGAAATTGTATTATGATACTCTTTACGTAATACGTTTATAATCTAAAATCTTATTAGGAAGACCTCTATATCATTAAAGTTATTAATAATTATAATGTCGAATTGTAAACAATAAGCTGATAAGTATTTCTTTAATTAAAAATAAAGACTTGAAATCTTGCTAAATTTCATGCAGGCAAAGTCGCGGGTAACAGCTAGTCGAAAATAAAGTAACCTCAATTACTTTTTATAAGGTTCGCTATCTACCAGTGAAAGCCCCGTGAAAATCGGTCTAACCGTTTTGGTGATAGCACAGCGGGCGAAACCACGGTTAATAGCCAGTATAAATTAAAATAGACGAAATTAATTTTTATAATGTCCGCTATCTACTGGTGAAAGTCCCGTAAAAATCTGTTGAACAGTTTTGGAGATAGCACTGTGGGCGAAGTCACGGTTAACAGTTAGTATAAACTAAAATTGCTTGAATTACTTTTTATAAAGGAGTCAGAATTTCTTAAGCGGGCCGCTAAAAATCGACTATTCGATTTTGATATATCTATGAGCATATTTTGGTAGCTTTATAGGTTGATAGTAATACCCTAAAATGATTTTTAAAAATTTCAATTTTTCAAAAAATTATGATCGAGTAAAAATTTCGAGTACTTTTTTTTAAATTAAAATATATCAGTGAATAATTGCTGGATTTTAATGAAACTCGGTTTGTATGCTAAGGAATAGCAGATGAATAGAACAAAAATAATTTACGTAAAAAAAAAAATGTTTATAATTAATTAGTTTCATAATAAACAAATGGTAATTTAACTAACTTCTCGGTGTTGTAGAAAAAACATTTTTTTAATAAAAATATTCGTTGAACTATTAACTAAATGATGGCACAAGAAAATTTTAGTGCTCTCTTACCAGGAAAAAGATATGAACGATTGAATGTGGTAGACAGCGGCTGAGGCGGACGTGCTACGCCGAGCGCTGCTGCTATGCCGAGCTTCCGAACATACTTCTTTCTACCTTCTGCAATTTTCCAGGCTAAATAAAACTTTAAAAATAAATGACATTATTAAATATTTATTAAAATTTAGAACTTATTTCTTTACAGATTTTTTATTGCGAAAGTTCTGTCATGAAAGTTAAAAAATCTGTAAAACTTGTTTAAAAAAATCTGTTACATATATAATACATTCGTATATATGTATATCTTACTTATAAGAAAACACAAAAGACAAGGTTTATTATAGGGTTCAATATGCAAACAATTTCTATGTCTGGAACTAAAACCTCTCACTGTGAATCCGTCGAAAATGAATGTAGCTATAATATTTTTCAAATATATACGACAAGCCGGCACAGCGGACATTGTCCCGCCCTGATAATAAAAAAAAAACTTTGAAGTTAGACATATGCTGTCGTTGACTTTCCTGTAGGCATTATTAAGCTCTACAACTTTTCTCAAGAACTCAATCATATATCTCTCATCGTTAAGGCAGCGTTCATAAGAAACGTTTTCGTTCGACCGTTTTTTCTCCGACTACCACAAAAAAGT
This sequence comes from Antheraea yamamai, assembly GCA_036509395.1. Classification (NCBI taxonomy): domain Eukaryota; kingdom Metazoa; phylum Arthropoda; class Insecta; order Lepidoptera; family Saturniidae; genus Antheraea; species Antheraea yamamai. Next base: position 9,363,847 of record AP028446.1, read on the forward strand.
CTTTTCATTTTTCGGGTTAATATATAGCCTATGACACTCATAAATAACGTGGCTTTCTATTGGTAAAAGAATTTTAAAAATCGGTTTAGTAGATCCAGAGATTACCCCTTTACAACGTCACAAAATCACAGACTCACAACGTCACAAACTTTACCTCTTTATAATATCATATATATTAATACGTGAAGCCAAAATTTTGTATCCCTGTTTAAAAGAATCGCGTGAATGGATGAACGTGAAATTTGGCATAGTAAAAGTTTATATGGAGGAGAAGTGCAGAAAGCTATTTATTTTATATAAAATGCATTAGAAGTACATTAAATTAATTAAAATATGCATTACTCACACTACTGCTTCAATTTTACACAACATATACACACATGTAAATAAAAAAGACATTTTGACATCCGTCAATAACGGACTTCACAAAAGGTTGCGAAGGAGGTTGCTATGCTCGACAGTATGTATTTTTTAACCGACTTCGAAAAAGAAGGAGGTTACTACGTTCGGTTGTATGTATTTTTTTTATGTATATTAATCGATATCTCCGCAAATTATGAACCGATTTTAATGATTCTTTTTTTATTTGAATTAGTTATATTCAGCGGTGGTCCCATAAAGTAACCCATAAAATAACTTTCAAAGGAGTGAATTTAGCTAAAAATGTTTTTTGTAGGAAATTAAATTCCCTTCAAGAATCTCTATTGAATTTTTTCCGGATACTAATTTTTAAGTGAATGACAAAATCCTAAAGTTAAAAATCAAATTCTGAAATCATACCAATTTTCAAGGCGTGGTTATGAGAAAACGGTTCATCTGACAAAAAAATTCAATCATTCTTTTTTTGTAGACAATTAAATTCTCTTAAAAAAATGTCTCTTAGTCAATTTCATTTACCTCGGTTTAGGATTTATGAGACAAAAACCCGCTCCGGAAAAAAAATCAAAAGTTGCGATGATAGACCTCTTAATATAAATATTAAGGGCTCAAATTCTCACAACATTGTTTTTTTGTCATCCCAAATAATATTTAACTTTAAAAATATTTTACTTAAAAAAAAAAATTGTTGATTTTTTTGGCCCAGTCTAATATATATCTTACCTACAATATTATTATCAAATAATTTGCAGCAATGATTCACAAAATAGAAATAGGTTAAGCTACTGAGGGCTTACACATCCAATTATTTTGAATTTTCTTACAAGTATATGTCTATATATACTTTTTAGCAAGCAACATACTTTGAACTTCTGTAAAAGGTTTATTATAGTACTATGTTATTTAAATTTATTATAACTCATTAAAACGATTTTCAAGTATTTCTTGTGATTTGTAAACAACTTTAATTATTTTAAACTGTTTGCACTTTATATAACTACGAAATATAATGACGGAAGTTTAATTTAGCAAACGTTGAACGCCTAATGTATTCGAATTTAAATTTTACGGTTTAAAAACAAGTTACTTATACAGCAATCTTTAATTGTATGACACATATTAATTATCATGAGTTTAATATGTATCCTCCACGTTTAATAAAAATATTTGTTAAAGGTGTCTTTTATTCTTATTTAAAATATTTAAATATTATTGGTTTTATACTACGATTTAAATTTTCTCTAATTACTTATTGTCCTTATACATTAGTGGCTATATTTATACGGGTTATTATTAGAAGAATTAAATTTAATATGTTCCAAAGAAGTATTATGATTCTATTAAAAACTATCTTTTTCCCGCGGCTACGTTCATGTCAATGTAGGTTTGATCAATCCCTCGGAAATAGTACTTTTTCTGGATGCACGATACCCTATGTTCTGTCTCTACCCCTGACAACGGGTATGCAAAATGATCGTTTGACTAGTTAAGTCGTGAAAGCGTAACAAACAAACTCACTTTCGCATTTACAATATTAATTAAGATTTATTTATCGAACTTTATGCAACTATTCTTAGAAGCGGAACAACTAACTAACATAGTATGGATCAGATAGTAAGCTAAGCGAGAACAAAGTAGTAATGCGTGTGGGACGTGTCGCTTGGTAAATGATATCGTAAGCCGATGGCAAGTTGATGACCGGACGAAAATCGAGCATTATCAAGAAGGGCCGAACTGCGAATGCCTACTGATATACCACTAGCTTTTGCCTACAGCTTCACTCGCGTTAATTTCAATTTGATCAATCCTCCAGGAAAAATACATTTTTTACAAAGAAAGTACGGGGATACTTAATGCGGATAGGCAGAAATGTGTAGATAGCGGGGTGGTAGGGTGTCTGTACCCGACTGGATCGCGACCACCGTACACCAGATGGAACACCCGCCATAGTGGCACGTTTGGGCGTGTCGCGTTCCGGGATCAGCCGGTGTATATCCAGCAACCGGGGGGGGGGGGGGGGGGCTGTCCCTAACTGGGACGCTTTCAGGCCGGCATGACAGCGGCGACCGGCGATGGATAGTATGTCTTTCGGCGGTCGCCATTGTTTTTGGATTGTACTGTGCTTACCATCAGGCACAGTACAGTCACTTTGCTGAGCTACAATTAAAAAAAAAAAAAAAAAAGATAGTTTGATGTAATTGGATAGTTGTATCGATTGTCCGAAATTATAACATGTTAGGGATAAGCTTTTATATCAAAGAATGTGGACGTCGTCTTGAGTACCCAAAAACATATTATCTGTTAGGGATCAGTTTTGTAAAAGAAGATGTGATAAAGTATACGGTGTTCATCACAGAGGAAGTATAAGAAATATAGCCTGGTGACTATACGAAGGAATATGCAAATGTACGAGTATTTAGGCCATTTGTTTAAATGTATTGTGACAAACGTATATCAAGTGATTTCGGACTGGCCGATGCAGATGTGGTACAAGCGAACAAACACTGGCAGATCGCAGCGACAAGCGTTGATAAGGAGCTCGAACAGACACACAATAGAGTCCGATAAGGACAGTCATATAAGGGAGATCGATGGATAGTTCTAGAAGGTGATTCGAAATATTAGATACGCAACGATTAATATACAATAAGTTACAGAGAAAATCTACAGGTAATGACTCCACGAGCGACGAATAATCAAACCAGTAGTCGTCGAACCAAAAGGATAAATTATATTATACAATAAAACGAATTATAAATATTGCGGATAAACTTACAAACACCTCATATATATTCATAATAGTACCCTATGTACTTTATGTTCCCCGGAAAAAGTGTATATAAAATGTTAGGACTATTACTTGAATAGTTAAAACGTAATAAAGAAAGTCACCTTCGTATTTGTAATATTAGTTGGAATTAGATACCATACTTCGTGGCTACGGGCTACTTTCATTTTTCAGAGTTGCGTCTTCGTGCTTTCTATGGATTTTGTTTAAGTTGTGTTGACAGTAGTTCAGAATATAAAAAATTAAGCGCTATATTGCCAGAGGTGAGCGCATAGCCCCAAGGGAGAAGGAGATGTAAAGGACCCACCTGCAGCAATTTGAGCTGAGGATGTGGGGTGAGGCCCTGACGCTACTCAGAGCTGGCTTCAGAACGATAGAGGCAATCCGCCCAGTTCATGCACAATGGATTGGCCGTGAGTCCGGTGCGCTCACTTTTCACCGGTGCAAATACTGACTGGCCACGGCTGCTTTGGTGAGTATTTGCACCAAGTCGCCAGAAGAGAACCGACATCTGAATGCCACCATTGTGACAGCGAGAGGGATTCAGCTCAACAAACGTTGGAAGAGTGCCCTGCGTGGGATGAATATCGTGGTGCCTTAATGGCAGTTATAGGACAACACCTGTCTCTGCCGGCCGTAGTTCGCTCTATGGTTGATGGAGAGGCAGTGTGAAACGCTGTTCTCACATTTTGTGAGACGGTTACAACGAATAAGGTCGCCAGACGCGAAAGGGAGAGGTCAATCGATATTGCCACTCCTCGCCGTGGGAGAGCCAGTCAAGAAAGGAGACGTGGTAGAGGACAGTACCTGCACAGGCCTCTCTAATAAACCTCCAGGCGGCAGGAGCTAGGGCGCCTGTTGCTGTGTAATGGAGGACACGGGATCGAGAACCACGGTTCGCCGCTGCTTCTAAGAGAAACAAGGGAGAGCACAATATCTTCCTGTGGTGTGAGTCTCCGTACGAACATCATCGAGCGGCCCAAAAGCGTGGCCAGGGAAGTGGAGGAGTATGCTCGTAGTAAACAGTAAGTAAGTGGCAGAGAGGGTTTTAGTCGGTATGAATCTAAACTTATCCGATGCAGGATTTCTCACTATATAAAAAAAACGATCATGATTTTAGTTATAGGTATCATGTGG